>JALBCR010000917.1:0-336728 GCA_030710515.1 Abscondita cerata | reverse complement strand
AATATGAACTGCATTAAAAAGTTTATTATGAAAGGCACGCTTAAATGTGCTTTCCCTGAGCTTACTTATTTTTCGCTCTAGATTGTTTTACTTTTTTTAAACAATAGTTTGATGGTTTAGTTATTAACATTTTTTAAATTAGTGAATTTCTATTGTTTATTAAACGGTTATTCGAATTTACAATATAAACACAAAAGGCTTTTTGTTTTTTTATAAATAGCTTATTACGTGATGTTGCTGAATTAAAGCAAGTTCCAGTTCAATGCGTATATATTTGTAGATAATACTAAAAAGGATTAGCAATAAAAAGTATAATAATTAATATTGCGGCAACTCGGCTGAAACGCAGAGCTTTTATAAATAAGCTGGAAGTATATTATAAAAAGCTATACCTTCTGTCATTTATTTCTAACTTATTACAAGTTTATAAGAAACTGTTGCACAGAATCAACATTTGGTTGAATTTTTTTTTATCACATAAATTTTAAGAAAGTATTAATATTTAACTGGAATAAAAGTATACACTCAATTAAAAGACATTAGTCTATAAAATTACCATTGAAGCCATTAGAATAGAGGTAATAAATTAGCAGTAATGAAAGGATGCCTTTATGGGAATTCGACAAGAAAGAGTTTGCCATTTTATGATGTTGATTCCTCGTAAGACATTTTTAGGACAGCAGTAACTATTAATGTTACTATTTATATTAAAAATGATATTATCGCAGCAAATAGTGAGTTCAATTTTTCCAATTAATTTGAATGTAAATATATTTGACGATGACTATGTACACAAACAACTAAAAAAGTCATCGAGGTTGAAAGCTGATTTATGAAGACAATATAATTACATGGTGTTTATTATGGTAATTAAGTTATTATGTGCGCACATAAATTGTTGGATGTCCGAGTTATATACCTAATTAGCAAAGAAATCAATTTTGATAGCAGATTGGTTTTCGCATAAAAAGTTTTGGATTATAAAATTATATTCAATTTTACTATAATCTCTTTTCTTCTTTACATTCGTACTTGGGATTTTTAATTCTGTTTGCAGTTTTTGTTTATGTTGACCCGTAACTCCAAAGTTCATATGCATTAGTGTGACCAGTAAATCTTCATAATATGATTTCTTTATTTTTTCTTGGTTTTGCATCAATTTGTGCTTTGATCAAAATTAAAATTTACGAAAAAACAGTAGTCAAACCAATTTTCAAAAAAATCGTAAAGTTTTGTTTAACACAAATGTTTTTCTTCTATAAATATTTTTAACAAAGTTCCTGGTGTCTGATGTCCTTATATATAAAAATACAATCAAATTCATACCTTTTTTCAAATGTGTATTATTTTTAGACTCAAAGAATTTTTTTCTAAAATACATTTCTTTGAAGTTAACTTAAACAAGCTAAAAATAAAATAAACTTTGCATCACAGTGATTAAATTTTAATAGTCTTATTTGAATTTTGTAAAAACACATTTAAAATGACTATGTTTTAAAGAAAGTTGTCAGGAGCAAAATATTAGAAAACTATGAAGTTTAATCAGAGTATACATCTTCGAATGCAATAGTTGCACTTCAGATAAAATACATGGAAAAAGTTGATATTACATTTTTTTTAGCGCAGGTTACTGCGCGCTGGCAATATGCGGTGAAACTGGTGAAACTAAAATTCGAGGCAAAGTTTAAATACTTTTTACCTCACACTTTTGTGGCGTTGTGTACCTACGTTTTCACTGTTTTTGCACAGATTGTTGTGAGATAACAATTCTTAGTAAAAAACAAGGATTACAAGTGATAAATTGTATGACTACAGCAAAAACATAAATGTAAGTTAGAGCAAGGTTACAGCATTAACCAGTGGCGGCAACTAAAGCAAAAATTGTTTAGAATTTGGATCGATCGGTTGTGTTAAATCAGAACAATGTAATGTGAAAAAAGCAATGATCTGTTTCTAATTTATGTTAAATCACAATAGTGATTACATGAAAAAGACGCCTCTGGCAGCTACCTTCACTAGATAACAGTAATGAATTTGACCACTGCATTTGTTGATACAAAAAATGTCAAAAATCTTAAGTATTTTATGTACCAGAAATTCTGCGTTTACCCTCAAAATTGCATTTAGAAGATAACTAAACTTTTATATTTTATTTAAAAAAAATATTTGACAGATAATTCATTACTCGTATGTTACAGAATTTTATAGTAGTATCGCACAACAGGCTTTTTGCTTTCTTCAAGCGCCGACAGGTAGTAGTTCTATTTTCCGTAGTCTCTTTCTCATGCGCCATGTTGATTTTTGAACGATTTTATTTACTGGTTTATTATTGTGTCTACTTTATGTGCTTCATCTTGAAACGTAGAGGTATTTAATCCGGCATTTTCGTTGCCATCTGCTTTAATCGGTTCTTTATTTTAGGTCGCAACGATAGTTGGAACCGATCTTTTTGTACGATTAATGTATTTTGTGGATTATTTTTTTATTTTTTTCCTCTGACTACAGTAAGTTATTTTCAGCCTACCTGCAGCAACACAAATATCGATATTTCTTTTTTCATGTCGTTTTAGACGCAATTTTAGGTTTAAGATTTGTTGCCTATAAGAAGAAATAATCTTGAGAAGCTGTAAGAGCTATATCCTTTCTGATCGTTACCGTTGATGCTGTGTTTGGCGAGATTCAAAGATCAACTCGTTGAAAAGCACAAGAATACGAATAGTATCCTATAGCAATGGATTTGGGGCAGAGATAACCCGTTACAGCCTGCCGTTACTAGACTGACAAACCTCGTAGGAGTTGCTGTTACCTTCAGCATGAGTCCCTGCTAACAACTTTGGTTTTACCTCCAAATGCCGTATTTTTAAAATTTACTATTTTATATTTACTATATGATAAGCAGAGTACGCACGTTATTTTATCAAAAGTCTAACTCTTATTGCGATAATTATTGTAGGCACGTTTGTTTTTCTTTCGTGCGTTTTGGTAATAATCCTACGTGTGTCGCTTACGCTAGATTAAGTTTAACTACAAAATCGAGACTGTGATTTAAATGTATTTTTGTTAACCCGCAGTTAGAAATAAAGTATTATATTGTTGTTTATGTTGGACTTCGATTATTTTAATTAGAATACTAAGCATTTATAACTGTCGGTGTTTTTGGTTCAACTCGATAGTACTTGTCTTTTTATTTTCAAACCGGTAGCATCCTTATTATTCTAATGTATAATTACAATCAATTTTGTGTAGTTTATCTCTTTCAAACCCATCCCGTTCTCCGGCGAGCTTATGTGCAAATCAGGTTATACAAAAAGGTAGTCCCAATTATTATCGATGTTTTAATTAAAATAATTCGCTAATTAACTAGTTGATTATAAATTTAAAAAAGTTTTTATAATGCGGATTCTAATGGTCACATTGTATATAAGATAAACAGCAGTTGTACGGTTGTTTCAAAACTGAAAAGTTAATCATTTTTCTTAACGAAATGCTGTTAGATTACAATTAATCGTATAAAATGAATTAAACATTTGTTTTCACCAAGAAAACAAAAATTGAATTTTGTCGATTACAGCGTTACCAAAAAATCTTAATTTAAAATTTCTTAAGATCAAGTTTTGCAAAGTAAATTCATAAATTTATTGCAATTCCTTAAATTGGTATTAAAATTAAAATCGAGGATTTTGGTACCGTAATGTTTTTGGATCTGCAAATAAAGAAATTTTCAATATTGTTGATATTAGGTGTCTGTAAAAAGTTTTTACACTCGCCAACCACATATTCCTTAGCCTAAAAATTCACGTGAACAAGGTACCGTAACCTAAGTCTCGTTGAAATAAATATTGTGGAAGCTCAAATATCAAATAAGAATTTAATTCAACAAAAGCAAAAAAGTAACAATACAGAGTTAGTTTATTTTAGGTTAGCCTTAGAATTGAATGAAGTAAGGTAAACTTATGTTCGTCCAAAGTCACTTAGTTTGGGCGCTAATAAAGTTTCTTGTAAAATTTTCTTATTTTATTCTTATTGAAAAACGTTGTGGTGCTTTTTGAAAAAGCATAATATAATCTACCTGACAACAAATTCTGTTTATTTTGTGGTCAACTGATGCAAGTTTTATACAAATAAGTTATATCTCTAATCTACTATAATATCCTATTAAAATAGCAAAAATCACTTTGGATAAACCAGAAGGTTTTTAATATTGAAAATTTGCTCGTAAATTAAAAATTAGTTTTAGATATCATCTTTACCTACTGGAAAATAAAAACTTGGGAGTTTGCAGCCTAAAAATAGTAATTTGTGTGATCAAGGTTGTAAAGTAGTTTTTACAGCCGCAGTGCACACAAAATTGTTTAGACACTTTCTATCTGTTTGTAAATAATTATCTGTATCACTAAATCAGAAACTAACTTTATGAAAATGCGAGGATGGTTTGCAAACCAAAGCGTTAGGCGTTAGAGCGTAAAAGTGTCTTTGCGGAATAACATTCCCGTCGTGGTCTCGAATATTGGAGCGAATTCGGTTAATAATTTTAAATTTAGACAGGTCTCGTTAATGAATGAACAGAGAAAACGTAAGCGCTTTCTCTAAATTGAATCTAACGTTAAATTTCACAATGAAAGTTCACAATTATGAAAAACGTTTTTGCATTACAGGCGCAAAACCGGTTTTTGAGTTTTCAAACCTTCAGTCTAGACAAAACCCAACATTTTCAAACTCAAAAACCTGTGTTTTGTATCTTTATTACAAAAATAACTATTTATTGCTTATTGCTAATAACTTAAAATTTTTAGTTTTTATCAAAACACTAAAGAGTTTGTCAATATACTATTTAATTACGTATCTAATAATATACTAATTTTGTATATACCGGTTTTCTAACAAAATGCGTCTACCCTGTAACTATTTTACTGTTTTGATAAAAGTGTTACGGTTTATTGGTAAACAATTAAAATAAATAGATAGCAGTGTTCGATGACCCCCGGCAGCTTTGTTTATTTGAAAGTGGTCGTGGGTGGATTGAAAATTGTTCAAAAGAAGGCCTGTACACTGCTCGGAGAATTTATAAGCCACCTAGAATTATGTAAAAGAAATAGAAGACACGGATACCAAAACAAACAGGCAACTTTAAACAGGTGAAATTCCCAAACTGCCCAATATAAGAATGCATATTACGACGCATTAGTGCAAACACGACGGCCTATACTGGTAGAGAGAAAATTTTCAATAAACCAATTTATTTAGAAATAATCTCGTCACAAAGGTTTGAAAATTGGAACAAGTATTTATAATAGACATGACTAGACTTAACTGCAGATGTTCACTTTAAAAAATTCAGAAATTTTTAGTTGTGCTGGTAACTTACATTTGAAATAGAGTAAGTCTGCATTTTTTTTTAATTTTTATTTTTTAAAAATTTAATAATTGTCAGATTATTTTGACAACATATTTTATAAAATTGGTTTTAATTTATTTTCTAAATAAAAATTTGGCACCACAAATTTAAAAAACAATAATTACTTTTAGAAATTTATGGTAACACTGTAATTATATTTGCAATAAAAATATTTTGTAAGAGAAAATTAGAAAGGAATAATTACAAACAAGTCTGATATTTTGTAGTTATTATAGATCTATTTTTAAAATACAAAAAGTTTATTAAACTACAATAAAATTATAAATAAAATATACACAGTGTTCTATTAAAATAATAAAAATTACGTCGCTTTAAGTTAAACCCCAATAATTTTAATATTGAAAATTTAGCTCTTGCATAATCACCAATTTAAGCTATAGAGCCGACGTTAAAGATAAATTTGTTGGACTGAAATTATTTACTTTCCCAGTTTGTACATTTATCAATACTTTGTTTATATTAAAAATAATCTAATACATTTATTTTAAATAGTAATATTCAAAACACTTCACTAGAAATGCGTTTAATATTAAAATTAATTATTCTAGATTTTCATTAAATAGATGTGGATTTAATTATTTTGGACCTAAGTTATTCAATATCAACCGCAATATATACAGGGTGTGTCTTGACAATAGCATGTTAGACGAATAATAAGAACGAAAAAACAGATTCAGCTGAAAACTTGTAACTATAGAAAAGGACATGGTCTAATTATTTGCATGGTGCTGGCACTTCCGGTTATACCTTATATCTCTTACCATTATTAAAAAAAATAATTTCAGGTGTAAGCAACAAAAATTTGAATCAATGAAAAATTAATATTTCCTGAACCATAAGCAAAACTTGGACAACGGTTAGACCTAAATTGGACTATGGTTTCAGTATTAGACATTTTTGAAATTTATTTCTAGGGGAGGTCCGGGAGTACCGGTAATAAAAAAAACTAAAATTACCAAAGTCATTTTTTTAAATTGCAACTATGTTTTATATTCTCATTCGATGCATGATTTATTATCCATCTGCTGATATACCTATACCTAAACACGAAAATCATTTAGTTTAGGTATAGGAACATGATATATCAGCGGATAGGTAATTAAATTTTGCATCCAATGAGAATATAAAAAACTTTACTTTAAAATAATTGTCTTGACACTTTTAATTTTTTAAAGACCGTTACTCCGGACCTCCCCAGAAATAAATTTCAAAAATATGTAATACTGAAATCAGTCTAACCGTTGTAGTACAAGTTTCGCTCATCTACCTTTTATGTTTCATAAAATATTAATTTTTGGTAGATTCAAATTTTCGTTGCTAAGGCTTATTTTTTTTTCTTAATAATGGTAAGAAATAGGCGCCAAACCTGGTAGTATAAATCTTAAAATTTTACGCAAAACCAAAATAAAATGAAAATAGGGACATTGTTTTTAAAATAACAAAGTTGGTATCTACTTGGGGTATAACCGAAAGTGACACCGTCATGAAAATATTTTCAGTAAGTATAAAGTTACAAGTTTTCAGCTGAATCGATTTTTTTGTTCTCATTATTCGTCTAACATGCTATCGTCGAGACACACCCTGTATACAAAGTATGGCTTTCTAAGAATACAAGAAAGTTATTAATTAGATTCTGGTAAAAATCGCATTTTATTTTTTTTTTTTTATAAATTACTATTTATCTGTGATACATATTTTGTGTAAGCAACTAACTGTATGCAGTGTTTGTGAGATAGTCTGTATGCAATTCTCTCTTTTGAAGTGTAAGGATGTCTCAATAGGAATGCACTTTTATTTGGATATAAAAACACGTATTTTGTAGGCGAGTTGTGATATTTTTATTGCATTGTAAAGTAAACATGTTCCGATTAGGTATGGAATAAAATATCCGGTAAATGGCCACCGCGACTCTGATGATAGGCCATTACTCTTTCAGGAAATTTGGTATGACTTTTTCACAAAGATGTGGCTGTATCTGTGTTGGATGTCGGTTTGAGCTTGTTTCTGGTTTATTTGCATAAAACTGAGATTTCATAAAACCCAAAGAAAGGAATCGTACGGCGTTAAATCGCACGATCTAGGCGGCCAGTTGACATCCGAATGAGATCAGTTTGTCTGGAAATCGTTGCTGCAATAGATTGATTGTTTTATGCGCGCTGGGGCAGCTGGCGCCGTCTTGCTGGAACCACATGCTGTCCAGATCTATGCCGTCAATTAAGGCCACAAGAACTCCGTTATCATGTTCCTGTAACAAATTCCGTTCACATTGACTGTATGTATCACTGAACATTGGCTCAATGAACTGGACATTCATATAAATATTTTAAAAGATTTTAGAATAATTAGCAGTTTTATTAGAAAAGATAAAAGACACGAAGGATCAATGATTTTCTGCAGGAACAATTTGTTTTCCATCAATGACGTTGTTATCAGACAGGACATAATTGATCTATCCATTGAAATAGAGATTTCAGCAGCTGAATTTAATAACATTCAATTAATAGTAATTTGTTTCTATACGCTGGAACAGATCTTCAAGAAAATATATAGATGCACTAAACAGATAGTCATCGGTGATTTTAACCTGAACTTCTTGGACATTTATGATAACAAAACAGGGTTAATTAATGAGTTAATATTGTCATACGGTTTTCACCTCGCAGTTAATTCTCCCACAAGAGGTGTAAATTGTATCGATAATTTAATTTTAAGACTCGATACCAACTACAATTATAACATACAAGAAACAGGTTTTTCTGATCATAAACAATTACATGTAATCTGGAAATAAAAGTTAAGCATACACATAATAATACACACCAAGACTGTACAATAAACAGGTATATAACGGAGGAAGGTTTAAATAAAATGTATTTACAATTAAATAACACAGATTGGTCGTTTTTTAAATTAATTAGTGGAAACGCTGAGTGCAAATTTAATGCATTTTATTCTAAATTTATTAAGGCTTACAATGCTGCAACTGTGTCTAAAAAAATTACAACTAAAAAAAGTAGTGATGATTGTATCCAAAATTGGTTCAATTTTAATTTAAAAATACAACAAGATGAACTTGCTTTTGTAAAAGAATATTACAACACATACCCCAGTGATAGTTTATGTACTAAAATTAAACAAATGAGAATAAAATACAATGCGTCAATTAAAATAGCCAAGAAACTTGCTAATGATAACTACATAACCAATGCCAGCAACAGAATTAAAGCTTCATGGAATATTGTTAAGAAGTTTACTAAAGCAAATAACCATAACTGTTCTTCGACCATATCAGCTATCGAATTCAATACATTTTTTAATAATATTCCGCAAAAAATTAGTGCTAATATTAGAAATAATAAGAAGAACAATGCATTAAAGAACATTAACAAATACGACAGCCCTGATTCCCAACTCAAATGCGAAATAGCCGAAATATCTTACAATAAGGTGAGGGACATCATCAAAAATTTAAAAGTAAACAAGTGTTCAGATGCATATGGAATCAATTCGTATATTTTAAAGAGAATGACAAATGCAATATTGATACCTTTAACCAATTGCTTAAATTGGTGTATAAAAGAAAACATTTTTCTAAATCTCTGAAACTTGCTAGAACTTTACCAATATTTAAGAAAGGAGACCGTAATGATCCAAATAACTACCGCCCCATATCGTTGGTTCCTGTGTTTGCCAAAATTTTTGAACACATTATAAAAGACCAAATTATGGAGTACATGGAGAAAAATAACCTTTTAATCCCTGTCAATATGGATTTAGGTCAGGACTATCAACAAATCATGCAATCCAAGAACTACTTAAACACATTCTCGATAGCCTAGAAAGAGGTTTACATTCAACAGCAACCTTTTGTGATGTGTCAAAGGCCTTTGATTGTGTCGATTCCAACTATCTTTTAATTAAATTAGAGAGGTTAGGTTTCGGTCGATCGTTCTCTAATCTAATTGGTTCTTATCTTACTGACAGATTTCAATTTGTAGAACACAATAATGTTAAATCCGATACTTTATCAGTGAACATGGGAGTACCTCAAGGTTCAGTTCTTGGACCGACTCTCTTTATTATTTTTATTAATGACGTATTTTCTGTTGATAATACTATTAAAATTTTATACGCTGACGATTCAACATTAGTAACAAAAGCTGAAAAATGGATGGATCTTCTGAGAGAGATGGCTAATGCACAAGAAAGAGCAAGGAAATGGTTCTATGATAATGGGTTGTGCCTAAATAACGATAAAACAACAAACATGATCTTTACATTACGAACAAATGATTGTAACCAAGAAGAGAGCCTAATAATAAACAAAACACACTCTACAAAATTTCTAGGGGTCATCATCGACGACAAATTGACTTGGATCGAACTAAAAAAATTGCTAGTAACATCTTTGCATTACGAAATTTAGTGAACAATGTTTCCAGAAGTGTTTCGAAAATGGCATACTTCGCTTTGATTCACTCGCATATTTCTTACGCTATAACAGCGTGGGGTAGATCTAGTAGATGGCCATCAATTTTTCGTTTACAACGAAAGGCCATACGAATCATCTACGATATAGGTTATATGGATGACTGTAGACACTGTTTTGTGACGGAAACATCTTAACTTTTCCATCGATGTACATCTACGAAACTATGAAATATGTTAAAAGTAACATCTCCAAATTCGAAACTGGTTATCATATGTACCCTACTAGGTATAAAAATATAATCAAGCCAACTTCAATCAGACTATGCAAAACAGAAAAGAGTTTTGAATTCCAAGGGGTTCAATTTTTTAATAACTTGCCAAGATCGGTTCAGGTACTTCCCATAACCGAATTTTAAAAAACTGTGTTATTAAGGAAAGCCTTCTATTCGTATAATGAATACTTATCTTATAATCTCACATCAAATGATTTTTAACTGTACTTACTATGTTTGTGATGTGTGTTTGTATGTATCATATATGTATGTGTATGTTATATATGTATGTATATATATATATATATATATATATATATATATATATATATATATATATATATACAAATATTTTATTATTTACATATTTATATTATGTGACGGGTTTAAAACTTGTAAATATTTTCTTTTATATAGACGATTGTAAGCACTATTCTGTGATACTAACATAATAAACTATTATTATTATTATTATTATTATTATTATTAATTCCGGCCTCATTTTCATAAAAGTAACAATGATAATGTGTTGCTCTTTTGTGAGACGCTCTATTTTTGATAATCGGAACAATCAAAGTTGACAGCTGTCAAATATAAGAATTGCCACTTGCACAAAAACAAAATTACACCAAATTTAAAAAGTGCACTTTTATTGCCGTATAAGCAGTTTCTGGGAATCCGTAAAACATTGATCTTCACGGATCAGTACAAAGAAATCTTCACTTGACTCATTTTCATTAATGTAAAGTAACAATTTACAAACTGGGTTAGAATTAAATATTTTTCAATGTTATGGTATTTTAAAATTTACATTGTTTTAATCCAATACTGAACGTTCCAGCAAAATAAATATCTATAACTACGTTGAAAGTGGACTATTAATTATTTTATAAGCCCATTAATGTTAAATTTAAACATCAATGTAATATTTTAATAACTTTCATTAAACAAATCTTTTTTGTTTCAGGTAAAATGCGTCAAACGCTTTGTCATTCTATTCTTCGTTATTGAAATGAACCGAGCAATCTCGTTAACAACAAAACCAAGTAAACTACGCCAAAGAAATAATCACCAAAATATTTCTACCCTTTTAGATAATTTACTAAGAGGATACGACAATAGTGTACGACCTGATTTTGGAGGTAAGAACACAATAGCGTTTTGATAAATTGACTTTTTTTATTTTTAGGACCACCAGCAATTATAGAAGTAGACATAATGGTTAGAAGTATGGGACCAATTTCTGAAGTTGATATGGTAAATGTAAATTTTTATTTTGATAAAATTTTAACTAGAACAAATTAGATAATATACTTATTTGATTAACTACGTAATGTGGCGCTTGTTTATTGTAAAACAACAAAAAGAGTTTCATTAATTAGGAATATTAAATTTGTTAAGTGTTTTTAAATTTCCTTTGAATAGCGTTTTTAAAAAGTTTTATATTTCAAAATAATTAACAAAGTTTGAATTTCAGAATTACTTGTTATTCAATTGGTGCATTTTATAGGAAAAATCTGTAATTAAAGCGTGGTATGAAAGCGTTTTGCACTTTGGTATTAATGAAAATCCAACTGTTGCTTTATAGAGTATTGACCTAAAAATGAACCTTTTGAATTAAATTCCGGAGTTTAATTTGTTATTTTTTTAATTAAAAAAAATGTAATAAACTGTTAGCAGTAAAATATAAAAGACGCGATATTAAGATAGATATTACAGTTATAATTGTAAGATCTTTAAATATTCAATTAATTTAAACTAAAGCTTAAACTTTTTTAAAAGCTTTGAAATTAAAAAAATGATTTTTTTGAGAAAATTGTGGTTTACCGTTAACACCGTACAATAATCCACAAATTAAAACATTTTATTAGTTTTAACAATGCAGAAATTGTGATTATTTGAAATTATGAGAATGTCGAATTTTGCTTGTATTTGCTCACAACGGTTCGATTCGCAATTGATATACTTAGTTTAACGGGTGTACCTAAATTAACGTACACTGTATACCGTGTGTAATGCAATGATGGTAGACTCTCCTATATTTTTTGAAAGAATTTTATTGAAATTGGGGATAACTTATAGTATACATAATAAGTGACACTTTTAGACATAGAATTTATTCTTTTTTACGTCCGGTTTTGCCGGAAATGACGCATAACTTAAAATTTTTAAATGGAAACCCTGTATATTATTGTAGTAAGGTCCTGAATTAGTACGTTGTCTTTTCATAGCGGCTAGCCTGTTGAAGATAGGTAAACACAGTTTAAACTAAAACATAATTGGTTTAAAAAGATCTACTTTGTAAAATTATTTTTAACGATACAGGGTGTTTCATTTTCTCGGGATGGCAAAAAACTTGGTTTTTTTATAATGGCACACCCTGCATATTTAAAATGTTCTGGCGTAGTTACTCAGCTTCTACATAGTATATATATAACAGGGTGGTTCACCGAAAACTGCCGCGATTGTTTATGGAAAAACTGTACGTAGAAAAATTCTAAAAAGTTTGACAACATACTAAAGTCGATGCGAGTCATTCAACCAAAATATTTTAAAGATGGCAGAACTTCTGGTTTTACCGGAAGTATGTATCAACTTGTTTATTTTAAATAGAACACTCTATATATTACTACATTTTTAGATTCTACGTCTAATTTTAGGCATAATTTATGTACAATGTTACATACCTCACCTCAATCGTTTTTGATTTATTCAATGTTTTATGTCAAAATTGGCGTTTGCAGACCAAAAACTAATTTGAATTATCAAAACATTTTTACTTGGTTTGTGTATTTTTTATGTTAAGCTGGTCCGTTTAACAGTATTTGTGCAAAATTATTAACAAAAATTATAAAGAGTGTTTGAAAATTGGTATCAAAATAGTAGTTTTGAAAATTGTCAATTTTTTCAAATGGAACATAATGATTTTTATATTTATCTCACAAATGCCGTTCAAACGGACTCAACTTAAAATTAAAAAATACACCAACCAAGTAAAAAAATGTTTTTGAATAGTTCATAATTCAAATTAGTTTTTGGCCTCCAAACGCCAATTTTGATATAAAACATTAAATAAGTCAGAAACGATTGAGGTGAGGTATGTGACATTGTACATGAAATATGCCTAGAATTAGACGTAGAAATCCTAAAAAATGTAGTAATATACAGGGTGTTTTATTAATCAGTACAGAAAATGAAACTGGAGATTCCTTTGCAAAATTTAAAGGGGGTTTAACATAAAAAAATTTCCTTAAAGCCTCCCTGAAGAGTTAGACAATCTGTAGCAATGCTAGGTAGCGTTAACGGAAATTTGTTCAAAAGAATAAGAGCTTGTATTCAAGAAAATGGTGCCCATTTTGAACACTCTCTGAAATAATATTGTTAATTTAAATTAAAAATGATAGTTAATAATAATATTGTTATTTATGTCAAACTTGCATACGCAACTTATTAATTAAAATTCTGCAAGTTCGCTTAATTTATTTTTTTGGTGAAAAGTATTGAGTTTACGTGAAATTTTTAAGAGACAAAAAGTTTTTAATTGAATTGGCCCTCAAAATCTGAATTTTAAAATTGAAAAAAAATTAGTTAAAAAGTTCTGGTAAAAAAAACTAAGGGGTAGAGACTCACCCCTTGCAGAGAACAAGGGTGAATAAAATTATGAAATTATGGAGGCTTCTTGGTAGTAGTATTTGAATGTTTAGATTTCTTTTTTTTATTTCAAGTCATTTCAGAAAAAATCGATTAATGTGAATTTTTACACATCTTTAAGGGGCTGTAACTCTTCAGGGAGGCTTTAAGGAAATTTTTTTTATGTTAAACCCCCTTTAAATTTTGCAAGAAATCTCCAGTTTCATTTTTCTGTACTGATTAATGAAACACCCTGTATAGGTGTTTTGTTTAAAATAAGCACGTTGATACATACTTCCGGTAAAATCGAAAGTTCTACCATTTTTAAAATATTTTGGTTGAATGACTTTAGTATGTTTTGCAAATTTTCAACATTTTTCTACGTACAGTTTTTTCAGAAACAATCGCGGCGGTTCCCAGTGAACCACCCTGTATAGCGTATTATACAGCTCTTGACCGTCTCTCGCATCCTCTTCTCCAAGCTTCTCTATTCTCGATTTTTTTCTCCCAAGTCTCTACTTCTCATATCTTTAGTGACTTGCTTTACCCAATCTTTAAGGTGGTCTTCCTCTCTTTCTTCTTGCTTGTGGTTTCCATTTTAAGATATTTTTTGGCTATCTATCTTCTCTGATTCTGTTTGCGTGTCCGTACCATTTCAATCGTTTTGTTCTATTTTTTCTGTAATATTTCTTTCCAGTGACATTAGTCTTCTTATTTTCTCATTTGTGACTCTGTATAGCCTTAATAATTCGCATCTCCTTCTTAGTGCATCAATTTTAACTGTTTCTAATTTTGTTTGTCTCTCTGTGTAGTTTCCCATGTCTGTGCTCCGTAAAGAAGTATACTTTTTATAATTGTGTTATACAGCGTAATCCCCTAAAGTCCGCACCAAATGGGACACTTCTTTATTATGGGTTTTTCGATGAAAGTTATTCTTCATAAAAGTTTGTGCATCCTCTAAAGCTAAAAATGCACCAACACAATGTGGCGAAAGACGCGTAATATACGAGGTACATTCGAAAATTTGATTTTGAATCAAGAGTATAATGCCCTTATTTCAATAAATATAAAAAAAATTATATGAAAGTTGTTCTTCATTTTAAAAAAACATCAAGACTTAATGTCATGGCTATCTAGAAGAAGTTTTAATTTTTCAAATTTTTTTTAAATGGTGGCTTAACCCCAATAGATTTTTTTTTTAGGATTATTGAAAAACAAGATTTATAAACACCGTTCTTTTAAGGATAGAGAATATTTAAAAACTGTAATTACTAATTGTGTGAGAGCCATAAAACCAGAGCACATTACGAATTTAGTCAACGATGTTGTAAGAAGAACCAAACTGTGCATGTTGTGGGATGAACATCATACTGAGATGTAATTTAATTTTGATGTTTAGTACCTCAATATTATTGAAAATAATATTCTTGTTAAGATACTGACTTGTTTTGAGCAATTTTTGGTGTCAACAAAAATCAAAAGAACTTTACACCCAAAATTTTGTGGTTTGTTCTAATGAATAAAAATATTGACAATAATTAGCACAATAATTGGACAATTTGTAAAATACAAGTTTTTTAAATAACCTGTTGTATAAAACATATAGAAAAAAAAAGTAAAAAGAATTCAAAATTTCTTTTTAGATGGGCATCTTGATGTATTTTTAATGATGAGCAACTTTTTCAAATAAAATTTGTTGATATTTACTGAAATAAGAGCATTTTACTCTTAACTCAAAATCAAATTTTGAATGCATCTCGTATATTACACGTCTTTCGCCACATTTTGTTAGTGTATTTTAGTTTTAGGGGACCCACAAACGTTTATACAAAATAACTTTTATCAAAAACCCATAATAAATAAGTTTCCCATTTGGTGCGGACTTTGGGGATGACACTGTATATCCTTTTTTATATTTTTCTGATATTCTTGGACCAAATGATATTATTCAGTTTTGTTATTGCTTGCTTTGCTTAATGTACTCCGTTTATTATTTCCTTTTTGCTGGACCCTTTCCTAGCAATCGTCACTCCTAAATATTTATAATCATTGCAAACTTCAATAGACCCTCCGTCAGTTTCTATATTTATTGCATCACCATTTATAATCATGTATTTTGTTTTAGTTAAATTCACTTTTAGTTTTGCCTCACTATGTACTTCTATTAATTTCCTCATCATGTAATCTGCATCATAATCGTCTCCCTATAATAATCTGATCGTCTGCAAAAGTAGCGTATGTCAAGGCCTTCCATCAATATGTATTCCCATTCCACTACATTATTTTTGTCATTTTTTAAGTACTTTATTGATATATATCTTACAAAGAATTGAGGATAAGCAACATCCTTGTCTCAAGCTTTTGTTTGGTGTTATTGGCTGAGATAACTCTTTTACCCATTTTAATTTTGGTTTTCAGGTTTTTATTACTTTTATGTAGTGTCCGTTTATACCACTGCTGTCCAATATCCGGTAGAGGTTATTGATGAGAACGGTATCATAGGCCTTTTCAAGGTCTATGAATATGAGATGACTTTCTTGTTCTCCGCTTTTCTATGAGTAGTTTAATAGTGAAGATATTGTCGACGCAGGATCTTCCTGCAGTAAATCCATTTTGTTTTTCCCTCGATATCTATTGGTTTTTCCAATCTAGTTTTTATTACACGTCCATACAGTCTTCCAATAGTAGCAGTAACACTAATGCCTCGATAGTTTTTGCATTCTTTTTTTTGACCTTTTTTGTGTATTAACGTCAAAAGGCCAATTTCTATTCTGGTGGAGATTTTTCTCCATTTATTAGGTATTTATTAAATATTGTTGTTGTATTTCCGGCACTGCTTCGGGTGCATTTTGCAACAGTTCCACTGGAATACCTCCTGGATCCTAGGATCTGTTAGCATCCTCTACATTGTCATTTAATTAATTTTTGATTCTTTGTCAGTATTAACTTATGAATGTTTTTTTTTTGGAAAAAATCCATAAACAGGCTTTATTTTAAAAAAAATAACGGATGAAGAGCAACATTTTAATAGCTTAAAATATACATTTTCTGTTACTGGGTGTTTGCAAAAACTCAAAGACAATAAAAAATTTTTTTTAATTAAATGTCGATTGTTTAACTTAGCTATAAGATAGCATTTTTCCCCACTATAATTTTTACTAAAGGTTAGCTAAACCCAGTAGTTTTTGAGATATTTAATAGTTAAAAAACAATTTTAATTACATTTTTATGCACCCAAGAAAGCAATGGTGATGATTTAATAAAAAAAATTTTTTATAAAGACATGATTGTGCTACTGTTTTTATATTCTTTGTCAATCATATTCAATTTAATTATTAAAACTTCTACCTTTCCCGGTGAATGGAAATTAGCAAGAATTGTCGCAGTTCTTAGAAGCGGTGATCCGACTGATGTCACTAATTATAGACCAATTCCTATTCTTTTAAACTTTTTAAAACATTTCAAATAATACTATTTAAAGATATTTATTCTAAAACCAAATGTTTGATTTCGCCATACCAACACTGTTTTGGGGAGAAACGTTCAACAATAACAAACTTAACTTGTTTTACGCAATTAATTGCAGAAACATTAAATATCC
This sequence comes from Abscondita cerata, assembly GCA_030710515.1. Classification (NCBI taxonomy): domain Eukaryota; kingdom Metazoa; phylum Arthropoda; class Insecta; order Coleoptera; family Lampyridae; genus Abscondita; species Abscondita cerata. Next base: position 319,378 of record JALBCR010000917.1, on the reverse strand, counting down.
AAGGTCAAGTTGATGTTGCTTACACAGATTTCTCTCAAGCTTTTGATTGACTTCATCACGGTGTTGTGGTAGAAAAATGATTTAATTACGTTTTTAGTAGCAGTTATCTAAAATTATTAATATCGTACTTACAATATAGACCTCAATTGGTTTCATACAACGGATATGATTCGTTTGAATATACGGCCCCATCGGGTGTACCACAAGGCTCAAATCTTGGACATTTCTGACAAAATTTGTTTAAACATACTAATATATGCAGATGACGTAAAACTATTTGTTTCCCTTCTATTTGATCAAAATCAGATTGCATAACTTTACAAGCAGATTTGAACACAATAGCTGATTGGTGATTTTTCTCTTTCATTGTTCTTTTTGATGGAGTTCTAAATAGACTCTGCCTTTCTTGAACGAATCTTATGTACAATCTCAAAGGTAAGAGGTATCTTCTGGTGTTTCCAACTTCTCGAAAAACTCTTTCTTTTCTTCTTCAGTCAGTTTTACATTCAATCGGGCTTGGGTGCCTACCGGATTTAAACCACAGTCTCTGAATGACGATCGGATACAGCCTGTCCAACTCTTTCTTTTGACCTACCTAACATAATCTAACCCAACCTAACCTAATATAAATTATTGTATGTCGTAACCTAAGCTAATATTTTGGCATTCCTCAACTAGAACACTGTACCCAGGAGAAGTTTTCCTGTCGATTGATGATGGTAGCTAAAAGAAGTTGAGCCCGTTTCTTTTTGCCAAGTGTCTCATTGTAATTGTTGGGTTTGACTTATTTGTAAACTTTACCTTATACAAGGTATCAGTTTACTCTTTTCTGAAAACGTTTTTGTCCACTTCAAAATCGGAGGAGCGTCAGGAGACTTATAGATGGAATCCATATTGAATAAATAATGTGGTGGGAACTTAAAGTCGTTAACACATCATGATGATTTATTAAAAACTAAAATGAGTAGATTGGTGTAACTAGTTATTCTTTTGTTAATCCATTTTGCCAAAATGGCAAAACATTATCAAAATTTAAAACTTGTTAATAAGTGTTCGGCGTTTACGGCTGGTATTTTAATGAACTTGAAAATGAAGTCATATGACTTAGAAACCATGGCAGTAGATTAATTAAATGTTCAACAATTATTCAATATTTCTATAATACAGAAATATGTGCATAATATTTTAAACAAAACATTTTAAATTAGTACATACAACTTATTTGTTTTACCCCGAGCAAAAAAAAACTTAAATATTAAAACAAAACGCGTGTTAGAATTAATCAAGATTCAGAAAAAATTAACTGAAATTCATGAGATACATTCGAGCACAATCATTAATGAATTTCCGCAGATGTCGAAAATGTTTTTTATGTTAAAAATAAAATACAAATTTGCTTTTCTAATTTGTAATAAATGTGAAAATAATCGACTAAATGCAGGCTTTATGAAAGTAAGAAACATTCGTTACTACAAAACGGAATAATTTGTTTTTTATTTTGATAATGAAATTGGATTATATTTTCTAGTTCATTTTTAAAAAACTTTTATTAGCCTTTGGGATGTGGGATGTTATTAGAACGTTGTTCAAATGATGCGTAATGTCAAAGGACATAAATTTTAATTTGTATATAATATTGTATTTTTAAAATTCTTTATTATAATGTAACGCAATTAATTTTTTTCAGACTTATTCCATGGATTGTTACTTTCGCCAATCTTGGGTGGATAAACGTTTAGCCTTTGCTGGAAATTTAAAGATACACTTGCTCTTAGTATATCCATGTTAGCAAGAATATGGAAACCGGATACATATTTTTATAATGGAAAGCAATCCTATCTACATACGATAACAACTCCAAACAAATTTGTTCGGTTATATCAAGATGGGAGAGTTTTATATTCTTCACGGTAAGTTATACACAATTTAAAAAACTTTATGCGTAGGTACCTAATATAGCTAGTTTTCATAATGCATTATTTATATATTTGTTTACAGAACAATTTGCATTAAATTTAACTTTTTCTGATAATTTAGACCATACCTATGCATTAATAAAAGTATTAATGTAATTATTGATTAATTTGGAGTGCTAATTGCAGATTTATGTTACTTAATTATATATTTTAAATTAATCAAAACCCAGCGTAATTGAAATACGTGCTTATTTTCAAATTCAGCTTCATCACACTTGAAATTCATTTTTATTAACGTTCGGTTGGTGGTTTATATTCGCACGTTTCATTGTCACGAATGTCACTAGAGTCATTACTAAGCAATTAAATTTGTACTGTCAATAAAACTCAAAATAATTATGTTAATTTTTAAAATGGGTGTTGACCCAAATATAAAAAAAATTCAACTTATATTTCATAAAATGTATCTCAAATGGATTCATTTTATAGAATTGTACAAATTTAAATACCGTTATCAATTTTTTATTAACAATTTTATGCAAAAATCGTAAAACAACGTGTTTTTTAATTCTGGTTTTAAGCTGACTAATAATAATTATAATCTGTATTATGCCTTTTATAGGTGTTAAAAACAAACAAATTCTAAAAATTAAAATGGATCAAAATTGTTTAAAATAATCGACATAAACCGCCGGAAAAATTGGAAAATTTTTAAACTGTTATGTTGGCTATAATTATTGAAGGATCGACTATGTAACTGCTTTACATACCTGTCGACAAAAGTTGCTTATATATATATATAAAACTTTTGATTTACTAGGTGTTCAAGTTTTAAGAAAAAAAACGTTTTTTTATCATAACTTTAATATCTCTATAGATATTTTAATAAAATTTGGCAAGTGCCTTTTAAGCAACAACAACTATTTTTTGATTTAGAAAAATTTTAAATTTTTTTATTCAGTGGCGTCCGTACAGGATGAGGACTACATATTTTTAGAGAAATATTATGTTCTTGTAGTCTCTAATGAACTACAAGATACTAGTCCTAAAAAACACACCCCAAAGAGTTCCCCAATATCTGTAAATGCAGTTAAAAATATTACAACTCACGTCATCTACTGGTACTAAAATCAAACAACATAACAAAATTATAGCTCTTACAGATAACCAAATAAAGGTTCGACCTAAAACAGCTGAAACCTATGCCTTAAACATAAAGGTCCTAAATGACTAACAAACAGTATTTGCACTATGGTATTGGTTGGAAAGAAATTAAAACAGAAATAGAGAGATTAGAAAAAACAATCACAAACATTAAAACATCAAACAATAACGAATAAAAATCCTGCTTTCTAATATCATATAAATTTATAACTTGAAATATATATAACAAACTAAAATAAAATTCAAACCCCCAAAGCACAATGTTTAAGGTGCCAAAGATAACGGCCTATCAAAAACTTTTGTTACGAAAAACGAACATGTGTCAAATGCACTCTTGACCACGGTACTACTACAGAGTGCTAGAAAGCAATAGCTTTTATGTGCAAAAATTACTCTGCAATTTTAAAGGTTATACTGTTTATAATGAATTGCAAGTAAAACAATTTCCAGCACTTTCAATGAAACAATACATTCCACCCCATCAACTCAAACAGTAGCAGCAAATTCAGCCTGGAACAACCTACATGGCAATGGTCCAAGAAAAACAAAGAAAACTGAATTTTTCTTATATACTGCAAACTCTACAACCCCATCAATAATCTAGCAATATGCAAAAGCTAAAAAATATGTTGAAAGTTCTACTCGATCAAATGAACACAATGCCAAACCTCACAAACGTGATTGCTAAACTCCATGTAATAAATAATGATTAATGAAAAGCATTTATTCTACTCTACAAACCAGTTTTACAGTAAGAAACTAAAGGTACTTCTGCTGATATTATTAAACATCAATTAAACACCATCAAAGAAGCAGTTACGGTACAAACTTTCCACAAGCCACCAATGTGACAATAGGAGGTTTTGTTAGGCCTTTCATTGTTTCCAATTACTTTCTCCCATATATTGTATTCAAACAAGAACTATATGTGGGGATCCAGAATTATAACTCTCAAAAGACTCAGTCACTGGTAAACCCAGTTACTGACTAAGTGACCTAAATAACCTATCTCGTCTGGTAAACTAGTGTGACTTAAATAATCTACCTCATCTAATAGACTATTGCATAACAAAAGGTATCCCCCAAGACCTTTTTGTTGCACCTCCTGTTTTGATTTATCTTCAGATCATTCAACAAAAACGGCGAACGCTCAAAAACAACACTGACTTATAAGTATACGAAGTTTAAAACAATTAGTTAAATACAAACTTCCCTCCAATATTCATTTTAGAACTGAAGACAATCTTAAATCAACAGTTAAACTAATTAGTAACACAATACAATGAGCTGGATGAAACTCAAAGCTGGAACCTATACAAAATTAATGAAATATGTATTAATTCAAAGGAAAATATTGGAAAAACAATACCTTCGTAAACAATGGCATGAGTTAATTAAGAACATTCGAAAGTAAAAAGTTGTCTACGCATAAATTTAAAACAACTTCTAAACAGTAATAAAGATGAATGCATACAAACCCCTCTTAAAACCTTACATCAAAGCTTCTCTATCTTTTTAGTACGAGCTATGTATCATGTGCAAGAAGTCACCACTAAAAAGTTTTGGACAGGTTTTGGAACCACATTTTGTAGAAAATCAGTCAATTGAACCATCAGTCCAACACACACCAGAATATAATCTGTCAAAACAAATATCTAATCTAATACAACTCTCAAATACTATGCTGTAAAACCAGAAAAACCATCAAATGACTTAAAATTCTATTGACTAATTCATCGATTATCTACAGTGTTCAGGGTTTTTGCAAAATTGTTACTAAAAATTTTTTTGCCAATTACCGAGACCAATGAATCAGTTCTCTTTACTAATTTGGCTTTTAGACGCATAGCGCTCTTAGACATTTTGCAGGTATTTGAGACAGTGGGGCAAGTTTGCCTGTTATTTAAGTTGCGTACTCTTCTTTCTATAAATTACTATATCATCATTGTTAACCGACACCTCCTTGTCAAAGTAACATCAAAGTGTTCAGAACTTTTATATATATATATAAGCAACTTTTGCCGACAGGTATGTAAAAGCAGGTATGTAACTGAACTTACATTTGAGTTCTCCACTCCTGATGAGTCCCAAAAGGACGAAACAGCTGTCGGATGATTCTCAGTGTTTGTTTGCTATTGTACAACCACTCTGCGTACTTTACTGCAGGCGATTCGAAATTTTTATGACTTGCCAACTGTTATATTGGCTATAATTATTGAAGGATTGACTATGTAACTGCTTTACATACCTGTCGGCAAAAGTTGCTTATATATATATATATATATATAAACGATAAGTTTTTCGACATCTATGTCGACTCGTGAAAGCGTTCACGTATAAAAATGTTAGCAACTTTGCCGACAGGTATGTAAAGTGAAGTTACGCGAGTCGACTCTGCTCAATTATGCTAACCAACAGTTGGCAAGTAAAACGAATCGTCTGCATGCAAAGTAACGCAAGTATACAATAACGGACTAAACACTGAAAACACCGCTTCTGTTTCATAGCGCTAATCATGGAAGTGAGAGACTCGAGTGTAAGTTCACCAGTGCTAAACGCGCGCTGTCGACTATAGCCTACTGGGGGATCACAATATTTAAATGATAAGTTTTCGACATCTAGTGTCGACTGTAAAGAATTCACATGTACGAATGTTAGCACTTTGCCGACAGGTATGCAAGAAGTTACGCCAGTCGATTCTTTAATTATAGTCAACTCCAACAGTTGGCAAGTATAAAAATTTCGAATCGCCTGCAGTAGTTACGCAAGAGGTTGTATAATCAGCCAAACAAACACTGTAGATCACCCGGACTCGAGCTGTTTGGTCCTTTTCCCGGGACCTCATCGGGGTAGAGAGAACTCGAGTGTAGGTTCACTATTATTTTGCAAACGCGCGCCTGTCGGCTCATATGCTCTACTGGAGGGATCACAATATTAATGAATGATAGTTTTCGACATCTAGTGTCGACTCGTTGAAGAAGTTTCACGTAGGCGCAAAATCGTTAACGAACGGGGGTTTGCCGACAGGTATGTGCCGACAAAGCAGCACATAGTCGATTCTTTAAGTAATTATAGCCAACCTAAACAGTTGGCAAGTATAAAATTTTCGAATCGCCTGCAGTAAAGTACGCAAGAGGTTGTACAATAGCAAACAAACACTGAGAATCATATAGTCGACAGCGCGCGGTTTGTACAATAGTGAACTTACACTCGAGTTCTCTCACTCCCGATGAGTCCCAAAAGGACGAAACAGCTGTCGGGTGATTCTCAGTGTTTGTTTGCTATTGTACAACCTCTTGCGTACTTTACTGCAGGCGATTCGAAATTTTTATACTTACCAACTGTTAGGTTGGCTATAATTATTAAAGAATCGACTATGTAACTGCTTTACATACCTGTCGGCAAAGTTGCTAACATTTTCGTACGTGAACGCTCTCGAGTCGACACTAGATGTCGAAAACTTATCATTTGTATTGTGATCCCTCCAGTAGGGCATATAGTCGACAGCGCGCGTTTGTACAATAGTGAACTTACACTCGAGTTCTCTCACTCCTGATGAGTCCCAAAAGGACGAAACAGCTGTCGGGTGATTCTCAGTGTTTGTTTGCTATTGTACAACCTCTTGCGTACTTACTGCAGGCGATTCGAAATTTTATATCTTGCCAACTGTTAGGTTGGCTATAATTATTAAAGAATCGACTATGTAACTGCTTTACATACCTGTTGGCAAAGTTGTTAACATTTTCGTACGTGAACGCTTTCACGAGTCGACACTGATGTCGAAAAACTTATCATTTAAATATTGTGATCCCTCCAGTAGGGCATATAGTCGACAGCGCGCGTTTGTACAATAGTGAACTTACACTCGAGTTCTCTCACTCCCGATGAGTCCCAAAAGGACGAAACAGCTGTCGGGTGATTCTCGGTGTTTGTTTGCTATTGTACAACCTCTTGCGTACTTTTACTGCAGGCGATTCTGAAATTTTATACTTGCCAACTGTTAGGTTGGCTATAATTATTAAAGAATCGACTATGTAACTGCTTTACATACCTGTCAGCAAGTTGCTAATATATATATATATATATATATAACTTTTGATCTACAAGGTGTTCAAGTTTTAAGAAAAAAAACGTTTTTTATCATAACTTTAATATCTTTATAGATATTTTAATAAAATTTGGCATATGCCTTTTAAGCAACAACAACTACTTTTGATTTAGAAATTTTAAATTTTTATTCAGTGGCGTCCGTACAGGATGAGGACTAGATATTTTTAGAGAAATATTATGTACGCCACTGCTTTTCTTAAAATAAAAATTATTTTTAAAATCTCCATTCATTTTAAGGTAAATTTGATTTCTTGTTTTTTTTCGTCCGGCAAGCGGTTTTCGCGTAAAAAAATTTGGCAAATAATTATTGATTATTTAATACATAATAATTTTAACATTAAATAACCTAAAAAAATAATTTAGATTAGCTGTTGAAATTGGTCACCACCTGCAAGTATGCATGCTTCAGCTCTTTTCCTCATTGAGTCTCGTACTCTTTGAAAAATTTTTTTCTTAAAACTTGAACACCTTGTAGATCAAAAGTTAAAAGGTTTAGGACATATGTTTATTTGAACTTTTCTTCTTAAAATCGCGTAAGGATTGACACCCTTAAGGATCAGCATCTTATTCTGAAACACCCTGTATATATAAGCTGGCGTACCACAAGGCAGTGTGTTTGGTCCATTATTATACATATTATTTACAGTAGATCTTCCGATCACCTGTAATTACAGCCTCTGACAATGATCTACTACACAACTTCTGCAAACAAATTTACCACAACAAAAAGCAACTACCCTTTGGTTCATACTAATAATAAATTACCCCAACGAGAAGATGTGAAATATTTTAGACTACTCGTGACAAGAAATTAACCTGGAAAAATCACATATTTATTAAGCGGAAATAGTAAAGATTGATCCAAAATGTAAGAATTACTATGATGCATTTCCTCACTACCGAGAATAAAGTACTGATATACGAAGTAATACTCAAACCAATTCGGTTATACAAAGTCTGGGGTACATTCTCGAGCGATCTTCAAGCGGTTCCAAAGAAAAGTGCTACGAATAATAGTAAACTCACATTGTATTGTGCCCAAAACAGTTGTCTCCAAGAACTTCCAAATCTTAATAGTCCAAGAAAAATCAAACGTAATCAGTATAGTACCCGAATATACCAACTCGGGGATGTGTAATTGATCCTTAACTTTTTTACCATTGGTATATCGATAAGCAGTTTGTATGGTAAATTCTGGATAGTTAGTTACATTTTTCAAAAAGTATTTTATTATGAAACTGTTAATTTTTGCAAATAAGCCCCTGTTAACAAATATCACAACAAAAATAACAATTAATTTTGATGCCAGTGCAATGACCTACACTGTTATTGATATACATTTTTGCTCAACACTAAAATTAATTTCACACATTAAGAATTAATCATTATAATCAGTATGTATTAGTAAAGTCGACAAAAAGGTTCTGTTAGCCATAAGAATATACCATAGAGTCAAACCCACGACACCAGAAAAATGAAAAATACAATTTTTCAGCGTTGGTGACTTATTGAACACCTACAGTGATATCTAGCTGTTTTGTTTCTATTTTTTTATAATAACAATAATAATAGAATTTATTTAGCAGTATAGCTATTTAGGTACAAGACACAAAAGATAAAAAAACATACATTTAACATAACAAATACAAACATTACATATAAAATAATAATTTCAGTGTTTAAACCCAACAAAGTTTTAAATTCTTTTAAATTTACAGCGTTTTGTTGAATCAGGCAATTTATTAAATATTTTAAACCCTTCTTCAATAATTGAAGTACATGTAATTTTATAATATAACTCTGTAAGAATGGGATGTTTGCGTGCTATGATCATGGATTTCATCAGAACATATGAATTGTTTCAAAAAAGCCGGCCATTGATTATTCGTCAATTTGTATCTAAATATTCAAGTGTTATTAATAATTCTACGCCTAATAGGTAAAAAATTTAGAGTTTTGTGTAAATTTACAATGGGAGTTTTTTTGTCACAACGTAAAATCACTCTCATTGCACGGTTTTGTAATCTCTGCAGTTTCTGTGTTTGAGTCTCGCCAGCCAAAAAAAAAATGAAACTACAGTAATCAAAATGTGGTTGTATAATTGTTTTATAAATTATGGTTATACTCCAAACTGACAAATATTTTCTTAAACGAGCCAGAAACCAAATTTTTTTAGAATTTTTTTACTGTACGTTCAACATGGCTATGAAATTTTAAATGCTTATCTATAGTAACCCTCAAGTATTTAATTTGATCAACAATTTCAATTTTTGAATTTTCAAATAAAAATTTTCTTGAAGACTATTAATAATTTTTTGGTTGCAAGAATCATACATTTAGTTTTTCTTTATTTAATTTTAATTTATTCATAACTAACTATTTAACAAAACATTCGAGATCTTTGTTTATAGTTTTAGAAAGTTGTTCAATGTTGTTACCGGAAGCCGAAATTAACGTATCATCTGCTAATAACGTAACAGTTGATGTTTTAATGTAATTACTTATGTTGTTTATGTAAATATTGAACAACAAAAAACAGTGCCTTGAGGCTTCTACCAGATGTTTTTTTTTTTTTTTTTTTTTTTTTTTTTTTTTTTTTGGTTTCTAAAAGAAACACGACGCAAATCAACGAAGACTGCAATAGTTACATTGTCTAAATCCATTTCCTTTTTCCACTCGGTTATCACTAGTTGTAATGCTGTCTCACAAGAATGACGCGGTCTAAATCCAAATTGCCTTTTCATGAATAACCCAGAGTGTTTAAAATATTTAACAACTTGTCTGTGTACAGCAATCTCTAAAAATTTTCAAGAGTAGGTACTAAATTAATTGGTCTAAAATCTTTAACTTTAGTAGCGTTTTTAATTTTTGAAATCGGTATTACCGTATTAATTTTTAGAGCATCGGGAACCAGTACTTAAAGAAGTGTTGATAAGATATAGCCTATTACAACAAAAGTATTTTTTAAAAAGTTGACATCAATGCAACAGACACTTGCTTTAGATTCGTAAACAATCATTTTCAATTCGGGAGTGTTATCATTTTAAATACTTTAAGTTACAGGCAAGACTAAATTCTTCCAATTATTTAAAGATTGGGGAATAGACTTCACAATTTCTTGTAAACTGTTTATAAAGTATTTGTTAAAATTTATTGTAATGTTGTCCGATATATTGTGTAAATTCTCAAAATCAATGATTTCTGGCAAACTTTTTGATTTAATACCTAGAATATTTTTAATGGTTTTGCACATTTCTTTTGAGTTATTCTTATTATGATCTATTTTATTTACAAAATAATTAACTTTAGCGGCCCGAATATACTTCACAAGTTTATTGCGGAATTTTTTGTAATTATGCCAATGTTCAATGGATTTAGTATTTTTAGTAAGTTTGTACTCTTTATCGTGATCTTTTTGCAACTGCAAAATTGAGGAATTATACCAAGGATTCCTACTACTTGAAGGTGAGTGATATATTGCAGCTAAATAAGTTTTTCGAGAATGAATAGTAATGTTAATACAAGAAGCCTGGCATAGAATAATTAGTACAAGCTTCATATTTAATATTATCTTCTATATAAATCACTATACCTCCAGTATGTCTGCCATTTGAATAGCATTGTATCAAGTATATCCCTTAATTAAAACTGCCGCATCTTCAATTTCCTCTATTACACGAGTTTCTGACAAAGCTAAAACAGGTGGACTATTTAATTCCAATAATGAAAATTCAAGTTGACACTTATACCACAGATAAAATACCTTACAGATGTACCACCGTATGTAATAAATTGGATATCAGTTTTTGTCGGCGATTTGGAAATAGTTTGGAAGCGGCTCACTTTTAACATTGGCGTTGTAGTAGCACTATAGATACCTCAACTATTTGTATACAGATGGCTCTTGTAAAAATTCACTACAGTTTCCTTTCTTACATTATAGCACAGAACCAGACAAACCAATAAATGCAATACATACGAATTCAATTACAATTGAACCGCTTCTAGCATTGTAGATACAATATAATAAAATTTTTAAAACGTTACAGTAAATTAAAATTACAACCTAATTATTTTACAAATATTGTCCCTTTACCTTTTAAGTAAAGTTCAATTACAAAAAAAGCGTACGTTCCGGATAAAAAATATTACTCAAAGTTCTGCATAAATTCCGAGTATTTTTAAAGGTTGTCAATAAAAGAAACTAACACCTATTGCTGTTTTCAACATTTATCCGCACCCCAACAAAATGACAATAAAATTACATAATTTTTTGTATTATAGTATCTATACTAAAAAAATTTCATTCTATACTTTCATTCATAATATTTACAAACTAAAACAAAAACCAAAGAAAATGAAATCAATTGATTATGTTTAAATTTATATGACAGAAGTTAATTGAATAAGTTAAATAAACACTTTAAACATGCCGAGACACCTGTAAAGAATTACGGCAGACTTTATGGTAACTGATACGATTGAATGAAAATATCGAACACGAAGGTTTAATAAACCCTTACATATATGTATAAATCTGGAAGTAAATATTTTTTAGTGACATCTAATATTTTCACCTGAGTGAATGTAGTGATAGTTCACCGTGTACAATAATTGTCTATAAATTAATTATTCCCAGTGTTATTACGAAATATCATTTTCAAAATAGTAAGTCAGCTAGTGAACATTTTTATTATGACTTCTGCAAGTGGAAATATGTGCCAATACATTAACTGTCGAAAATCAGCTAGAAGTCATCCCGGCTTAAAACTTTACCGATTTCCAACAACAAATTATCAAAAATGGATCACTAATTCGGGTGTGTAGTAAATTCTTATTTGTGTATATGTTAAATTATGTTTTATCTGTAGAGTGCACCATCAATTATTTCGAAAAAGCTTATTTTATTTCACATTATTGTTCAAGAGTAGGAAATGAGTATTTTTAAAATCCGGCGTCGAGGTTAATATTTTGTGCTAGCACAGAGTAAACTTACCACCGCCCTACAATTGTTGTTGATGACGGACTTTAAAAATCTACTCGTTATAAGCCCAGAAATACCGACGATTTAAATATCAAAAGTTTGTCAATGTAGTACGACTATTTTTTTTTAACAAATTAGAATTAACAAGTACTTACATAAAAATTTTAGTTCTTCAAGTTTCAGCTTCTTGCTTTTAAATAAGTGAAATTTAATTTTGAGATTTAATTATTACTCGTAGGCAACTATTGACATGAAGTTTGCACCCCCTTTCTCAAAATATTTAATTTTAAAAGTTGTTACTGTTTGTTTTCACTTTGTACTACATAATTTCCAGAGTAACATGTTTCAACTCAAGAGTTTTTAGAATAACAACAAAAAATAATAGATTAGGTATATCATTAAGAGTAGAAGTAGGTTTTTAGGGTCTTTTGTGTTTTTTTTGTGGTGAAGCACAAAAGACCTTCTATTCTGAATAACATGTACTATTTATCTTCAAGCGGGACAATAATGAGTTGAATCTTTGTACCTACAACGCTTTGCTTTGCTACATGCGTTGCGTTTTGTTTGACAATGACAGTTGGAAAATGGGATTGACATGCGCATGAGCATTGGCAACTCCACAAGGTGGCTCGTGTTAAAAACCCATAGAGGTAGCGTTAAGTAATATTGGTTAATAATTTCGGTTTTTGATTAATTTTTATTAGATAATTCAATTGTTGATTGGGGTGGGGTGGGGGTTAAAACAAACTTGAGATTTCGAAAAATGGTGAACCCATAAATTGAGCTACAGAACGATGTTTAGAACGACTGCAACAATGTAGAACAGTATCAAAAATTTCCAAATTTAAAATTGTTTTTAATATAATAATTTGAGTTACGGATTTGTTTTTCTGGAAAAATATTTAGTAAAACTAAGACAATGTAGAGCAGTATCGGAATTGCCCATATTTAAAATAAGGGGTGCAAACTCAAAAATTGTTTTTTTTCATTTGTGGGCCATAATTTAAGTTACGGATTTGTTTTTGGAACAATGTTTAGAAAAATGTAGAACAGTATCGAAATGTTAGATTTTTGAAAAATGGGTCCCAGTTGAAAAAGTAGTTTTCTGCTTTATTCGACTATTTGAGTTGAAACAGTGTTACTATGGAACAATGTAGTACAAAGCGAGAACATTCAGTAACAAATGTGACGAAACAATATTAAACGATGTGCGTTCTTTTGGTGCACAATTGTATATTTTAAAAAATATGATTTTCAGGAAACGCAAGACTTGCAACTTTAGATCCCAAGACTTTAAGAAATCGTTATGTTTGTGAATGTCACTTTACAACTGAATCATTCACAAAACCTGACAAAAAACGTTTGCTGAAATCTTCCGTGCCATTATCGTACAAATCCCAATATGTATCATCTGAATCTTCACCTGAAGTTTTAAAAGTCATGACTCCTAAGAAAGTTTACACACCATCTTTTCCAACTTCATCTCCTCCTCTCAATCGAAACCAGAGTTTAAAAAATTCAGACGATAATTAGTTTATTAGAAACTAAAAATCAAAATAATAAAAAAACAAAAAACTCACAGGTTTCTAAATTAAAAAAAGATATTAAAAATGAAAGCAATTACCCATTTTAATGATATTAGCTTTATTAATAACATTCCGTTTCCACAACGACGTGCTCTTGTAAGAATGCAACTCCAACATCGAAAAAAATCAAAATGGTTAAAAGATGAAATAGATTTTGCAATTTCTTTGTATTACAAATCCCCTACAACTTATAAATTTTTAAGGAAACAAAATATAGTTTTGCCTAGCATTAGTAGTATTAGGCGATGGATTGGTTCATCTCAGTTCAGACCTGGGTTTAGTCCGAAGTTGTTACATCAAATTCGACTAAAAGTTAATTATATGACTACCCAAAAACGTACGTGTGTTGTCTGCTTTGATGAAATGAACATCAAAAGTTCATTGGAATATTCTAATGCCATGGATTTCATTGAAGGATTTGAAGATCTAGAAATTTTAGGAAGAAGTACGAAGTGGCTAAAAAGTTTTGGTGTTTATGGCTAGAGGATTGTACAGTAACTGGAAGTTACCATTTGGTTATTTTGTAGCTCATACCGGTGTTTCATCTAATAACTTGGTTATATTTTGTTAAAAACTGCTATAGAAAAGCTATTTAGCTGTGGATTATTTCCTAAAATTATAATTTGTGACCAAGGGTCACCAAATGTTTCAAAATAGTTTTAGTGCTCGCGCTCTTTGTAAGCTTACAGACGCTCATATTTTGCCAAACTCTTTCCAAAAGATGTCGGTGAAGCTTGCAACTCAAGTTTTTAGTCATATTGTTGCAGCCGCTATAGAAACAGGCATTGCTACCGGACAATTAAAAAACAAAACAGCAAGAAACACGGCAAAATTTGTAGCAATAATGGACAAAACTTTTGATTGTTTAAACAGCCGTAGAATGTATGACAAAAATCCATACAGATCAGACCTTTCAAATAGTAATAATCTGGGTACACAAGTTTTACAAGACACAAAATCTGTTATGTACAAAATTAAAAAATTGACAAGAAAGGAATTGTTTCTAGACCTCCCTGTTTTGATGGCATTATTCAAACTATCAATGCATTTGTATTACTACTTCAAGAATAAGTGAAATTAAACAATACGTTCATTTTAACTGCCAGACTTAATCAAGATGCGTTAGAAAATTTATTTTCTGTCTTTCGACAACGTGGTGGTTTTAATAGAAATCCTACAGTTAGGACGTTAAGAACAAGCTTCCGCATTAACGCAATATCAAGTTTGACCGATGTTCCAACAGAGGCACCTAACCAGGAAGAAATTGAAGTTTTATCGGAAATATATGATCGTGGTTCAAGTTCTTCTTCATCACCACCTACTAGTACAAGAAGGCAAAAAATTAAACTTGAAGATTGTGCAACAGCATACTTTGCTGGATATCTAGCAAAACGTTGTCTTGATAAGTTTAAATGTGACAACTGTGAAAAAGTCTTGGTAAGAAATAGCAAATTAAACAATAAAAAGGAATTACTGATAATAAATAGAACTTATGATAATTTATTTCCAACATCGGTTGGGTTACGTAAGCCTAGTGACTCTTTAATACAATTTGTAGAAAAAAGTTTAGATGTATTTAATGATATTTTCAACAAAAATCCAGATAGACTGCTTTTAAAAACATTTATTATTAAAAAGATTCAGAAGAAACATATCACCGATATTTTACCTAACCTAGACTACTGCTCTCTTCATAAAAATTATTTATTAGACATGTTAATAAAAGTAAGAATTTTCAAAGAATGTAAATGGAGAAGTAGTTACAAGGTAGATGAAGTAAAATCGCATTCTAAATTAAAAATTCTAAAAAATAAGTAAGAAATTCTTAGTATCATTAGTTTATTATGTTTCATTGTTTTAATAGTTTGGACGCTAGTGGCATATGTATTGGCCAATTTATATCTCCGAGTATATTTCGGTATGTAAAATAGTTGGGGTGTACATATATAAAACATATCGAAACGGCGTTAAACTGAATATTTAATTAGGGATAGCTATGGACGCACCGCACAAATTTATTAAAAGACGAAAAGATAATTTTAGTCTTTCATTAAACCTAATCCTACGGTAGAAAATATTGATTGTGATATAAACAATCCTATAAGTAATTTCAGTAAAGATGACACTAATAACCAAACCCATTTGAAAATGGGCCTAATCTAGACAAACCTGAATCATTGGTTAAACTCGCTACAGTGAGATACTGTATCACTGGACTTAAATTAGCTAATGCTTTTGTAGTTATAGTTCTCATTTTTGTTTGAATAAATTTATAACTGTCGGGATCTGGCTATTGTCATAAACCTTTCGATTTTTTGTATGGTAATATTTTATTAATTATTTCTACCTTTCAAAATTTGTCTACAATTTAAAAAAATAATTTAGTATATTTAAAATATTTTGTGATATATTGACTTATGTAGATTACGTGTTCCTTATTTTTTAATTTAAAACTGTATTCTTTATATATTTGTTCCGTTCTTTTTTTGTATGTATATGTATACTTATATTGTAAATATTTTAATACCACTGGTCACGAAATAAACTACTAGTACTTTTACTAGATACATATTTTTGTAAATAAAATACCTAGTGTTGTTTCCTTTGATTGTATCATTTCATTTGTCACTATTCCATTGTGAATAAAATAAGTAATGTGTCATTACTTCTACATCATATACGGAAACTATTGTGTTAATGAAAAATTCTGAAAAGTTTTTAATTGCTAAATCGCTTGGAAATGTTCTAAAAGGTGAAAAAACAAAATTTGAGGAAGAGAATCGTAATTCTATGAGCTTATTTGTCCATCTGTTCCTTCCATAACTGCCAAAAGACATCAATTTGAAAGTTGGTGGATTTATTAAGCTCCGCCATCCAACAACCCCATATACATTTCTTTCCGGGAAAACGTTTTAGATTTTATATATCCGGTTGATTTATTGTTTAAATACGCAATGAGTTTTTGAGTATTTACTGATGTCGATATCGTTGTTTACCGTTACGGTGCCCTTCATTTTGAATACATTTACCAAAGAATTGACAACTTACGCGTTTTGGATTTTATTTCAAAATAAGCCAGCAGAACTCTTTCTGTGAAGCTGTTTAGACCCTTTTTCGTACGTTATTTGTACAAGTGATAAAGGCTATACCTACTACTAGATAAGTAATCTTAAAAGTAAAAACAAAGTATCACTTTCATTATGATTTATCGTATAAAAAACTGTAACTTTCATACAGTATGCGAAAAATAAATTTTTAAATTAAATAAAATTATGCTTAGCTGTATTGTCATGTATAAAAATGTTATTTAACGTTCATTTCTATATAAAATTTGAAGGTTTTTCAGGTTGTCGTTAAGATAGAGAACAACGTCCAATGCTGTTTTAAATCTTGAATCTTGTTACTCCTAGGTTTGCAAAACGAATATCTGCACGGTTAAATAACACAATTACATTTTTTTTTCATTGGGACACTGAAAATTAATTTCTGGATGCTATACTTCTTCCACTACATTGATTTTTATTTCTAGTAGTATTTATATTTTATAAAATAAAACATAAAAAAAAACTCGATGATAATATCAATTAGACAACAAGATATGGACCAATATCTTTATTTTAATAAATTCACTAGTAGCAACTGCACAGGTGTATCTGACGAGTTTGTATGTATGTAATGAAAAGTAAGGATTTCTATTTAAAAATCAATTTTTAACCTTCCATCATTCGAAAAATCGTACCGAATTTTGAACACTCTGTATAGTAGAGCAGTATGACTGTTGTAATTTATATCTAAGGAATCTTTGCTCAAATAAATCACGTATCTAATTTGTTTGAGTTCTCGAACGGCTTCAAGTAACATTGGTATGAAAAGTGTAGTTCATATGTCAAATTTTTTTTCAAAAAAACATGAATAATTCGAAAATAGCTAATGATAGGTATAAGAAATAATACATATAGTCAACTTAAAATTGAACGCAGAATTTGAAAATGTAAAAATATTTAGGATATCTTATTTAAAAAAATAAGTTGGTGGTTACTTCCGGTACAGCATTTTTTTCAGTTAAATCCTATACCGAAACCTAGTGAATTTTAGAATTGAATTTGGATACTACTCCATAAACTCCTAATGGAATCTTGTCATGATACACCCTATAATAGGTAATTATAAACAGTCATCATAAAATTATTCTGAAATTAATTAAAATTATTTAGTATAGCACAGATAAATATATCTTTTAGCTGTGGTATTAGTTCTTCTATTAGTAAGCACTTAGGTAGGTATCATTTTAACAATCAATTCTTAGAACATAAAGAATTAATTCATACAATTTAATTACAATTATTCAAACAAGTTTATCTTATATATTTAAGAATTTGTTTCATATTAGAACAACTAACCCTGATTTGTTATTAAGATTTTTCTTTGTGAAATTATTTATATCAAAAATTATTATCGTTTGCCTTATTTATGTGTTTAAATCTCTAATTTCAAATTTATTATTGTTTTCATGTCAATAAGCATTTCTTATTATTATGTATTAAACTAATATTAGATAGTTTTAATTAATTTTAGAATAATTGTCATGATCACTTTATTATTATTATAGTACAAAAAGTATTGGTCGAGATTTTAAGTTGTACTAATGCTTTTTATAAACAATGGTTGTACTGTGTTTAGATTCGAAACACCTGCAAAAAATTGCGATAAGAAATAAGAGTCGCGTAACTGGAAATATCCCCGAAGGTTGATTTAAAATTTAGTGGGCGATTTACTCGCCGTTACATATGTAATCTATAAATACAAAAGTAAATGTAAATTGTATTAAATTATTAATCATAAAAACTATATAAATTTTCCATGAACGAAAACAACAGCAAACATTTGAAGAAACTTCAATCAACGCTTTATAATTCATGACAAATAAATATACCTGTATTTATTTGTGCTTTCATCAAAGATAACATTGCTTTTACAACAGTACCCTCTGTAATGCAGTAGTGTCAAAGTATGATGCACTAACTTGTGTGTTTTGCTATTCACAATTATTTTACCTACAGCGGTATCTATTATCAATACTTGACACACTACATATTTTAAGGAAACGTTAATTTGTGTATCTGTGCTAACTGCCAATATGTCCTATTGCATGGACTATCTGTAAGATATATTTATCTGTGCTTATACTTAATTAAACTAACACAATTTAAATGAATAATGCCAATCAGCTTATGATTAAGTATTTTCGTATCTATAAAAAACGACCATCCTCTTGAGCAATGGTTGGTAACGTTGGATAAGTGATTGATGTAGACGACTCAATTTTCTTATTATACAAAGATCTTTTAAAACTTTAGAGTTCACTACTGAAACTTTCTTGTTAATTACCGACGTTGCATTCACTTTACTAGACACCGGTTGAATTTCAATTAAATTCTTCAAATTGATAAAATCAAAAACATGCGGCTTATTTGAATCACTATGTATATATTCACAACTTCTTAAACACTTTACGATGTTTACGCATAGACGGTATTTTCCAATTCTATTAATATGTACACCATGTTTAATAAAATGATTTATATTCAAAAAAATTGTTAGAATCAATAAAAAACGTATTATTATTATAATTACTAAATTGAATGGCATTAAAAACAATTAAATTTATTTTATAAATAATCTAGTTTAATACTTTTCTACCATTCACGTATGGAATAGATACGCAAATCACATTCGTATGAGATAAATTTAAAAAGATATCATTTAAATATTTTGTTTTAATGTCTTTACCTTGAAGCGCATTATTGATTCCATCTATAATTATTACATAATCGTTTTTATCAAAATCAGCAGCAATTTGACTAGTTCTTTCGTTTAAACTTTCGAATAAAGCATTTGGATTAACAATAACCTGAACATTAAAATTTTCACCTAGTAGTTTATTTAAAATATTTTTCCTAAAAGCATTCATTTATTCAGTTTATTATTGGTATTGTTAATTATTTATTAATATTTGATTAAACTTTAAGGTTTCAAACCTTCTTCATAATGAAAATGTCAAACAACTATCCAGAATTTACCATACAAACTGCAATGGAAACCTTATGATGTACTTAAGACTTGTGAACAGAAATACACTATGTGCGTGTATGGATCAAAATTTAACTACTTCAAATTATTGCAAAATTTTCTGTAGATAGTTTTTTGGAAAATACCCTTGGTCTACTGGGCAATGATCTATCAAACGTGAGCCTTTTTTTCTAATAAAAAGTTGAATAATGCCGAAACAATAAAAGCTGAACCCATAAGTCTTAAGTACAAAGTCCCATTATTTTTGTATCCTAAAACTAATGATGTAAAATTATACAGGGTGTTGCATTAAAAAAATAATAATAACTTTGGTTTACCATCATGTGTAAAAACACATTGCATATAATAAAAATATTTTTGAAATGTGCAGCTTAATTGTTCTTACTTGGTAGTAAAAACCGCATTTGATATCTTCAATAATAAAAAATAATAGACCATACCTTGGGCCACCATGTAAACAATAATTTACATGCAATTGAGTGTTTTCCATTGCTTTTTTGATTTATTAAATTTGTGCGTTACCGTATTGTAGTCATTATAATATAGCTTCTAGATGATATTAAAATAATAAAAACTGTATTATTTATACCAAAACAAGCTTCTTGAGATTTAGTTTTAACGAAACGAAACCCCATTGATTGTGACGTCAAAAGTCATATGTAGAAAGATGAACGCTAAAAATTTTCTCTAACTAGTTTAGTATTCATACAGTTAACTTCTTCTAATTGACTATCAACTACAGTTGCAAAAAAAGCTTCTTTAATCAGATTCGTATGTAAAGACTTGTGAGATGTACTTGGCAGTTCCTTTCCTATCTTTTTCACAATAAAAGATATGGAAAACCACATCTGGCTTTAACAGAATGTTTCCTCCTAGCATAATGTATCTCACGTAATTTTTCCTGTTCTGGTGAACAAAACGGACATAAATATTTCGAAAAAGTAATATTGCCAGCGTTTTACAGAGCATCTTTACGAAGAAAAATATGCGGATTATTTTCTAATTTTCTCAAAAAAAGTATTTTGGGTATATTATGTGTGTCTCATTCGCTGTCTTCAAAAATTACACTAATAAAAATTTATTTTAATCAATTTAAGTTATTTTCATGTAATCGAGGGTGAACGGTGTTGGTTGGTAGGTTACAGATATTTCGTTCTTTATCAAAATGACACTCATAATAATAATTTAAAAAAACTTTTTTTCACGTAAAATTTGTTTTAATAAATTTAAGTTGTGTTTATGTGATTGGGGTGAACGGTGTTGGTTGGTATGTTACAGTTATTACAATTTCTTTCTTTATCAAATTGACACTCATAATAAAAATTTAAAAAAAAACTTTTCTTTCACGTAAATTTGTTTTAATCAATTTAAGTTGTTTTCATGTGATCCGAGGTGAACGGTGTTGGTTGGTGGGTTACAGTTATTACAATTTCTTTTTTTTAAATAATTACAATCATGATAAAAATTCAAAAACAAACTATTGTTTTAAGTAATATTAGTTTTAATCAATTTTGTTATTTTCATGTGATCGGGAGTCATTTCATTTGATCGGGGTCATCGGCGTTAGTTTGCGAGGTTACAGTTATTACAACTTCTTTCTTTTAAAACAATACGTATTTTCTTCACAACGCGACGTGCAAAAAGGTAGGTGGAAAGTATAACCTTAATCTCATAGTGCGTGCATTTTTGGATTAAAATACTTTTTTTTTTAATTAATCGACTAATCTAATTTTTCTTTGAAAATATGCTTTTTAAAACTTCTATTTTACGATGGTAATTTTAGTTTTTCGAAATTCTTGTGTCCGTTTTATTCACCGCCTCCATTTTTTGTATCATGTTCAAACGACAAAAGGAAAACGTATTTGAACACAAAACTAGATTAAAGGTTAATGAAAAACCTTACATTAAAAGATAACAGCAGAAAAACATAGATTCTAACTTTGACATATCTTTTCTTACTGCCTTGAACCACCTAGATTTGCGTTAATGGTCTTGTGGTACACATCAAAACCCACCAAACTCTTTCAAAAATGTAAATGACTTATGGTAATATTTACAATAACAGCAAGGCGGTGACGGCTGTTTATGTAACTTCTGACGTAACATGTCACAAATATGTTGTAAGCGGGAAAATGATTTTTTTGAATTTCTAAAGCTATTTTCTCAAAAACGGTTTTTCAGATTTTTTTTTTGAAGTTGATTAGATACCCACAAACTTTAATTTATAAATTTTTAAAAACAAGTGCATCACCCAATCGTTAAATCTGTTTTATAACTAAACAAACTTACATGCTACATAATAACATCTTTATTTGGTCGTTTTAAAAATTTAAAATGTTACATATTTTTAGATAAAATTTGTATACTACCATGGGATAACAAAATTTAATTCTTCTCACGTAGTAGAAATCCATAGATGCTGCATTAACATTATTTAAGACATTGTCTTGCACAGTATATTGTTTTTAAAAAGTAAACTATTATTTATTCTAACAAATCGTAAATTTTATTAATCATTACTTTAAAAAATTAAATAAGTTTTATATCGATATAAAACTCATCATCCATCATTCATTGTCAACGGAGTCGGTTTTTGTTATTTTTACTTTTAGATACAAGAAAATCTCATAAAAATGTAAAATTTTCCAGTTTACTAAACAAATTTACTTAGTTTCAATTAATTGATCAATTTGTTTACTCTACCTTGCTTCCTAATTACGTTGAATTCATACTTTAGTAGAAAATTAAGTTAGCGCTTACTTATGAATTTGCAGTTGTAATGTTTGAAACTAAAACAACAAAATTTGAAAGTGTTTGTAGAAAATAATTGGGGTAGTCAAGTTGATTAACGAGGTAAAGTTTAAATAACACTTATCTTAACGTGTTTCCGCTTAATAAATAAAATTTCGTAATTAGTTTGACCTTATTATTTAACGAAATTTTTTTATTTAATAAATTAAATGAATGACGCACATTGATTTCTATAACACATTAAATAATTTTTTGTGCCATTCAAATTACATAAAATCGAATAATAAATTTTATTTCAAACTTAAAATAAAAAGGATTTTTAAAATTGTTTTTTATTTCGAACCAATCAGAGCCGAAATTAACGATCCGTGACTTGTCTCTTCTATACAGGGTCTTAGGTCAAAAATATATTTGGTGATGGTGGTCGATATATACAACAAAAAACCTTAATAACAGTTTTTTGAAAACTATCGAAAATGTTTTGATTTTATTTTGCTCATTTAACGATTATTATTATTATTATTATTATTATTAGTAACAGAGTAATTTGGGTGGCAGTCATATTTTATGTCATGTAACCTCAGTGGAGTGTACCGTTGATCTAGATCTACGACAGTCTTGTGAATGGGACAGGTTTTATCCTCTTGTGGAAAGATCTCCTCAGTTGTTCTATTTGATTCTTGTGGTGTACTCTAATGTCCGTTATACCCCTACCTTAATTCTTTCTAGAAAGGTGAAACTACTCTTTGCATGCCTTGGGATGGTGGTTCCGATGTTGTGTGAAACATACCCTATTAATCTCGTCCAGCTCCGTTATTGTCCATCTGACGACACCAAAGCTGTACGACACCACTGGTACGGCATAGGAGTTGATGGCGCTCACGGTATTCTGTGCAGATAGCTTAGTTTTTAAGATTTGTTTCAGTCTAGTTTTGAGTACTTTTTTGATATTTTCTTTGATTATCTTCATTTCTATACCACGGGTCTGCACAAAACCGAGATATTTATATGTTTTGTCCCTCGACATGGTAGAAACAATTCCGTATCCAGTCTTCTGGGTAAGCTCATGTTCCTGAGTTCTCTGCCAATTGCCTCTGTGCATACAGTTGATTTTACACTTACCAAGCCCGAGTATCATGCGGATATCATTCAAAAAATTTTCGACACGTCTGAGTTGTGGTTTTAGTCCTGCTTTTGTCGCTGTGAACAGTTTAATGTCGTCCATATAGGCAAGGTATGTGATGTTTACGTTATCATCCAGGTCGTATCCATTTTTGAGTTTGTTCAGAGTACTGGATAGAGGATTTAGGGCAATGCAAAACCACAGGGCGCTTAATGCGTCTCCCTGAAAGATGCCTCTTGTAATTTTTATAGTTGTCAGGGGGCCTTGTTCTCCATTTCCTCTGGTAATGATTTGTGTTTTCCATTTGGACATAAGTGTTTTCAGTAGCTTGGCGACATCTGAGTTTACCCTGTAGCTACGAGTGGGGAACACTATCAAAAGCTTTCTGGTAGTCTATATAAGCTGTGTATAGATATCTTTTGTTGTGGACGGCATGTTTGGTGATAACGATGTCAATTATCAACTGTTCCCTGCAACCTTGGGATCGTTTTCTGCACTCTCTCTGCTCCTCTGCTAGTAAATTGTTGTCATCCATATGCCTATATATCTTGTTGCATATTATACTGGTTAGGATTTTATAGATTGTTGGGAAGCAGGTGATTGGCCTATATTTTGATGGGTCTTCTGTCGGTTGTTCTGTTTTTGGTAAGAGATAAGTTACACCTTGAGTTAGAAAAGATGGTGCCGATTCCAGTTCTTAGAGTAGATGATTGAGAAAGATGACAAGTTTAGGCCTCAAAAGTTACAAACTTTCACGGTCCAATCCAGGAAAACTTTTTTGTTTTAACAAAAAACACTTTATTTCTTAACTACATATTTGGTATTGTTTATTAAAAATTGAAATTGATTCAATTGTTTGCAATTTCTTAATCAATTTTTTGTTTTACATTTAGAGGTTCCAATACCTTAATTGACGCTACATTCTAAATAAAATAACTGTTTCGTCACATATATTTACTTGACAACCGATAAACTTTAGAAAAAAAAACCTTTAAAAGAAAGTTGTAGAAAATATAATTTATAAAATCTTTTGTTTTCCATTTTCTAGTTCATTATTTTTAGGAACAGTTTTACAATTATTAGGTTTTTGTTTACTGTAAATCTTGACTAATACTGATTTTATCAAATCCTGTAGTACTCGTATTTTGTCGGATATAGAATGTTTTTCAAACAAATTGCAACTGATAGACAATGTTTTCCTCCTTCT
Organism: Abscondita cerata; assembly: GCA_030710515.1. Classification (NCBI taxonomy): domain Eukaryota; kingdom Metazoa; phylum Arthropoda; class Insecta; order Coleoptera; family Lampyridae; genus Abscondita; species Abscondita cerata. The sequence goes on along the minus strand of JALBCR010000917.1, from coordinate 294,447 downwards.
TTTTCTACTTGTTAACTAGTTCTTTTTTGTGCTCTTTAATTTACTTATATCTTTTGCCACTTTTTCTTATATTATGGCTGATTTATTTCATTTACTGGGGTATAATAGTCGTCAAAAAGATGGTGTATTTAAATTTTTAAGCATCTAGTTATTCTTTTACATTTGGTTTAATTATTTAGTTTTATCATATAAGTTTATGTTACAATTCCTAGACCATTGTTTGTTTTCTTGTGAAGAGCGAAAAAATCATATTTTTATTTTGTCTATTTCAGTACATTTTTACTTAAATCATTATTTTTTAGCTTTTTTAATTTATTTTTTGTATGTTTATCACTATATTTTCTTTTATCTTTGTTTTTAATTGTCCTCTCTCTTCCATTATTTTCAGTACATCCATTTTTTTTCCTATTTTTACATTTTCTCGTTTTAGCATCTATTTGACGTCCATGAAGTTATCTCTCAATTTTTCTTATTTTTATTCTTCAGTTTCTAACTTTCTAAGTTCGGTTTATAGTATTTGAGTCTTTCAACTTTTAATGTAAATTTATTTCTTATTGTTTCATTTTTTATTTGAGTCGCAGCATTACTGTTGCCATCGTAGTATGATGAGACATCTGCGCCGAATTTGATTTTTGATATTATTGTTTCTGTATTTTTTTATTGTCATATTTGATTTTTTTACCACATAAGTTGTTTTATGTTTTTTGTCTATTTCAGTACATTTCTATTTAAATTATTCTTTTTGAGATTCTTTAATTTCTTGTCTTATTTTTGTATGTTTATCATTGTATTTTTTTATTTTGTTTTTTTAAATAATCGTTTTATTTTCTCGTTTTGGTATCTATTTGATATTCCTGATATCACTGCTGCATAATAAGTGTATTGATTCCTCCGTTACTATGGAAAGTTTTCATATTATGGATAAAATGTTTCTATATTGGTTTTTCGTTTTCAACCAATGACAGTATGTTTGTTGTAGTCTTTACCTGTCACAGCTTGAGTAACCACAATGTGGTATGGATGTAATCTAAGATAATTATTTATAATTTAGTAGGCGGCATTATGTCAAAGAAATAACAGTGTATGAAAATAAATCTGTATTCCTTCAATCTTCCAAACACTGTACTCTGAGGAATCGCTAAGCCTCTATCAATTATCTGAACACTTAAATGATGATTACGCCAAAACGTTGACCACATTTTCTTTAGTTCTTCTGCGATTTACGGGACGTAGAACGCTGCCCAAGCAATTTGTTAAACGAATAAACATTCTATGATAACACCGGCGTCTATGATAACGCAGAGCGTGCTGTTTTGCAGCTACACTAGAATTTAGATACACTTAAAATAAATAGCAATAATATCAACTGCTTCTTGAAGCAACAAAGACATTTTAAAAATACAAAATAGAACGTTGCAAACACGACAAAATAATATTCTGATATGAAAAATGTTCAATTTTAACTCAACATATTATTTTTTCTATGCCTTACTCAATTTTCAAATATAATATGCCAATGGGTACACACATACAGCTGCGTCAGCGGCTCAGGTTCTGTGCCGGTAATTTACTTACACTTTTGTAAATATTTTCGGTTTAAAAAGTACCGGTTTTTACATGTTTTTTAGACTATTTTGGCTCTATTCAAATATGGAAAAATGTATAAACCGTTCAATTTAAATATTTTCAGAATTTAACAAAATATGTCAGGTGCTAATATAGCGCCCTTTAACGGAGTTTGCAGAAGTATCCAGTATTGAATTACAGGGCTAAAAATTAAGCATACATAGTTCTATTAAATGAAGCTAAGTTTACTAAAATCAGTTAATCCAAACCAGACTTATAAGCAATTTTCAAAATTGAAGTTTAAGCTTCCCCCGCCACTTTATTTGAAAAGTGACAAAATTTTCATTTCAAGCTTTTTGTTCAGAAAACATTAAAGATTAAAACAGAGTTATAGATGAATATCCTGTCAAGGATTCCTTAAATGTGGAAGTATGAAATTAATCTACTACCCCGATTTCAATATACCGACGTTTCGCATGGCCTATCCAAGCTTTATTAAGGCGTCTTAATGATTCAACTTTGCTAAAAACAGAGTTTTCTATAACCATGCGTTACTTAAGTATTTCTGGAGATATTTCAAGTTTTTTTGTTTCAAAACTTTAATTGCGTCCCCTAGCAGTTAATGTAGAATGTAGAAGTTAGGGCAAAACATTCAAGGGATTCTATTTGAAGAGTAAACACAAAGGTGTCTATATAAAAAAATGTTTGGTGTAGTCACACTCTCGGGTTTTTTTCTAAGCTCAAAAACATTTTTCTAGAATAACCATTATTTTCAAAATTTATTATGTTCAAACATTGTGCATTGTTACGGCTTTCATTTACAAATGTTTATTTGGTCTTTTCCTAATATTTTGTTTTGTGCGTATTTGTATTGAATATTAATAAATTCTTCAGTTTTCCTGAGCTTATACATACCTAATAAAACATAAAAAATAAGTATTTGAAAATAAATAAACTTGAAAAGAATAATGAACATTAAAAATTAATTATTATTAAAGAAAAATACAAATTACAAGATAAATAAAAGTGGTTATAAGAAGAGTAATAGTTGTAAGCAGTTTATGGAATTGGTTAGCTGGATGAAATAGATTTACTAGGGTTGGGAGTAGACTGACCTGAAAAAAAATAAAAGTGTTTAATGTAATAGAAGATTCAGTTTATAAATCATTTACTGCCATAATTATATCTAATTTGAAGACGAATTGGATAACATTGTTTAATTGAGCAGAGACGAATTCATATTCAATCGTAAATGGGACTGACCTACAAAATTTATTTATAAATTTGGGGTCAAGAATTGATCATAATTAATTATCTTTTTGGAGTATCCGTGGAACATGAATAAAGAATCATCCAGGTTAGAAGTAAGGTATTAGTAGTATTTTTATGTAGTATTGTAAAAGTCACTTATATTAAAATTTGACGTTTGAATTAATACTTTTGTAAAATTAATTGTGAAATTAGAATTGTTGCTGATAATTATTTATTTTAATTTTAAAACTTGACTTTCTTGTAATCATTAGAAGAATTAAATATTTTGTTAGCATTCAGTAGCATGTTAAAGTTGGCTCAACATTTATTTTTTTTTAATTTACTTAATCATAAAGAGTAAATTAAGCATAACACAATTTTATTTAAAAAAATCTAAAAAGCTGAGTGCTTGGTTTATTCATAGCAATATTCAATAATACATTTGACAGTATAGTGTGCAATTTATTCTTGATATAACTTTATCTGCACTCTCCCTTGAGGTGTATATTTTCTCTATGTTTTTGTTTTCTCGGTTGCCTCCTTAAAAACAGATTTATTTCTTTTTTTGTAACCCCTATGTACTAGCATCCAGTCTGATTGTTTTATTAGTGTTTGTATATCCCGAGTAAAGCAACCATTTAACTTGTTATCAATGCAGTTTTTGCCAGAAATGGTATAGTATTTTAATGATTTGTTTTCTTCCGAGGTTTAAACACGCAACAATGCTGCCAATTCTGCTACACTTCTCCCAGTAACAATACCGATTTTATAATGTAAAAATAAAAGGAAATTAAATTTATATCAGTATTGATTATACCTTAATTACATGACTTATTAACAGCTATAAATATAATACGTTGCAGAAAGAAAATCTTTTGAACACGCGACGTGAAAATTTAAAGACTGTGTAACGAACACTAGGACAACACGTCAAGACATCGATTTTAGAAGTTATTGTATTCAAAATTATTGTGAAAGCATTCTATAATAACTATTAATGCAAACAAGAACTAAACTCAAAATTACTTATCGCAAACATGATACATTTTTTTTTATTTTAATAGTTATTTAACAAACGAGTGTATTAATAAAGGCGATTAAATTATATAACATAACCTAACTTCATTGTTTCTACTTTTTGTGAGCTTCTCTTTTGATTATTCTTTACCTTTTTGTCTTTTGTATGGCTATTTGGCAAAAATTTTAATTAAGGTCACTAAATTGATCAAGGATTGAGATACTCAATTGCAATTGTTGCGTCGAAATACTATAGTTTTCATCACAGCGAAACAACGTGCATTAAATTTTTTTGTGAGAACGGATTGTTGCTTAATCAAAATAGTGATACCAAGACCACACCAGAAGTGGTTGACAAAGCGCTACTACACATCTACGTTGCCTGTAAACAAGTTGAACTTTCAATAATAACTGTGACACCATTCCGAACAAAGATATTCTTTATATCCCTACTGCGTGCAAGTGGTCCACCAACTTATTGAAACAGGATTTATTATCCTGCACGTGTTCAATAGTGCCAATAGTTTTGCAACATTTTTATGTGAGACACATAACTTAGATTCTTTAACGGTGAAGCTTGGTTTTACTTTAATGGTTTTATTATTTCACACAACATGCGCATGTAGAGTGTATAAAAAAAAACGTCTTGTGAAAGTGGTTCCATTACACCCTCAAAAGATATTTTTAGTAGTCGGAACGTCTATCGCGCTATTCCTTTTTTATAGTTTTTATTTTCTCTTACAGCCCTGCTTAAAGAATTTAACTTTTGAACAATGAGTAAACAATATTGAAGAACTGCGTGAAACAATAGTTTATAAAATAGATGAGCTGAAGACCCTTAAATATCATTAAGTGGTATCATCAGAATGTTTCGCACAGTACAAAAATGTTTCAAAGTTTGTGTAAACAAATTAAAGATTTATTACAACTGTAAATTAATGTCCATTTGTTATTATTAAAATTTGATTTGCTACAAATTATGACAGATTTTTTATTTAGATTTTCATATTGTAGTTGAATGACAGATAAAATGGCAACTGATGTAGTGCATATCTATCCTTGTTGCCTATACTAAAATCGTTCATTAGTAGAAAATTGTTTACTAATAGGTGTCATTAACGATCAATTTTGTTTACATTTATGTAAATCATAAATGCACGGTCGACAGAAAAAATGTTTAATAAAATTTTAAAAAAATTGAATTAAACTTTTTTGCATAAATTTCAGTACAAGACTGTAATTACATTTAATCTGTAAGTAATTGTCACCTAAGTTACCATTGACACCTTACCTGTTTCAAAACAATATACCTTTTTATGGAAAAATTTATATCATAATTTTATTAAAAAGAATATTTTTAGAAATGTTAATATCAATCCCAATTGTATAATGTATAATAGTGTTTTTCTTTTTGGTTACTGTGTTATGAAAATACTGTTAAGGCAATTCTAATATAAATAAGAAATATACATAAAAAATTTTACAGAAAACGTACTTATGGCAAAATATTTGTAATTATCTTATTTTCATAAGCCACTTATAGGAAACTTAATGGGCTCTAAAACCCTTGACGTATCTTAACAAGAACTTAGATGTAAGTGTTTACAACCTTGATTCCGTACCTAAAAAATGTTAGTCTACAGATAATTGATTAGGTCTAGAAAACATCCAGAATATATGGAAAACGAGAAAGAACGTTGCATGAGAAATATGTTACGGTTTATTGGTAAATGAACTAAAACTTTAAGAGCAGTGTTGAAAACCTGGCTAGTAGCTCTAGTAGTCGTAGACTGGTCGTGGGCGTACTTACAAATAATCCAAACAAAGGCTTGTACACTGCAGAAATGAATATAAAGGTCCCACCTAGCATAACGTGTAGTGGATCATCAAGAGCACTAGGAACTTATAGACACAGAAAACAAACCGTAGGATGGAAGAAATATAATTATTATCAAATGACTAGAGCTCAATCACAACAACAATCATATACAGGCACAAATAGATAATATATAGAAAGAAAAGCACAATATAAATTAGTGAAATAACAGTTTAATAGGACAATTTGTACATAGAAAGAAAATATTCGAGCCGCGAGTATCTACGCCTATAGAATTGGGCGTGACGCATGAATTAGTAATTATCAACAGATATTGGAAATTTACTTAACTGTGACTCACAAATTCGTGTCACCGGTACTGATATTAAAGTTAGTTAGCAAGACAAATCTGTACACCGGGTGCTTGACGTCAAATTTATTACAGATACGAAAGCGAGTACAATATTAATTAATAAAAGAACACATGCAATAAATTTCCAACTTCTGTGTATTTATTCTTTCTTCAGTGTAGTCTGCGATCATACAGCAGCGACTTCGGCGGGTTTGTTATTCTCTGAAAAACGACGCGGCTAAAGAATAGAAGGAGATACTAGTAACTAGGAACGCTCGACGACTGGATGCAAACGGCCAGAAGAATTCCAACATGTACGCAGGAGATTTTGACGATAGGTGTAACAGCACACGTAACGACCAAAAGTTAACCAATGGTATTCATACAACTGGGTAGTCTTATTAGTAAACAACCACATTTTTTGGCTTAGTGTGTTAATTTAGCCATCAATTATACTCCAGTCAGAGATCTATAAACGTGGCGAGGAAATGGCTGTTAAAGAAAAGAAGCCACAGAAATTGAAATATAAGAAAACAAAACTTACGGCGTAAACGAGTGTCACAAAACGTGTCTACTCGTTCTTTTAGTAGCTTGTTTATGGGTTAATCCATTTACGATTGTTTATTAATTTTATTCAGATCCACCAAATGGAATTCTCAGAAATGTGAGACATTTACGCGCAAAAAAAAAAGAAAACCAGTTGAGTCGGCGATTCATTAGTCAAATTCCTAATATTCACCCCTGACAAGATGTTGCATACCCACAGGTAAATTTTATGTTAGAAAATTTATTTTAATTCTACAGTAGAAGAATACCGTCCCAAATATTGTCTATTGGGGAATATTTTCTTAATTATTAGAACTGTTGGTGTTTGTCACAAAATAGTATGTTCTTTAACCAGTATTGAAATGGAAAAATTTTGCACCAGCAAAAAGTTTGTAGGTTTTGGATGTGGTTAAACACTAGTGCGTAAAAGTGTTCATTGAACCTCGGTAAAAGCATATATAAATTTAATTGACTCATATTATTTGTCTCCTTAGCTTTTGTGTTTTTAATTTTTTATTTACTTTTTTCCTTACTTGTGTTGTCTTCTTAATCCTGCCTGATGTTAGTTTTTTATTATATTTAACATTTACATAAATTTACGTAACAAATTATATTAACTCATCTATAGGTTTACTTTGCAAAAATTCAATTAAAGGTTTATGATCAGTTTCTATCAAGATAGATAAACCTAAATGTACTCTTGAAACTTATCACATGCCCAAGTTACAGCCAGTAGTTCACGTTTTGTCTGTGCATTCTTTTTTTCCGTATCTGACAGTAAACGTGACGCATGAGAAACTGTTTCTTTGTTACCATTGCACGACTGAATTAAACACGCTCCTAAGCCATATGAAGAAGCGTCTGCAGATATGATAATATAGTTGGGTTCAGTTTAAGTAGTGTATGACTCAGACCTTAATGTTGTTAGAAATGATTAACCAAAATCATCTTTCTTGGTTATTAGCAGTAAGAACTAAATGCTAGAGTAATATAGAATGAATGCATATGTCTTGCATACTAAGTATAGGCCGTGTCGTAAACGTACCTCGTATCGTATCCGATTTTCTGTCAAATTTGTTTATTGCCGTTTGCTTGCCTCCTATTTTTATTGAATTTCCCATACAAAAATAGTAGATTATTTTACTAGGAGTTAAACAATATCATTGTTGAGCTTAAAAGTTTGCTGGCGAGGTGTTAGCCGAGACAGCAAATTAAGCGAAACAATTATATTTTTAACTCCAAGTGAAATATATTATTTTTCTTCAAGCGTTTATTGCTAGTTTTCATGTGTTATTTTCAAATATTCGAGATTCTCGAGTCTTATAGTGACTTTTATTCTCGACGAATCAAGTTGGTACTTTACTGTTACATTCATAATATGACATAACCGAGGTACCAACCTCTAAATAGTTGTGGAAACAAAATAACTGTTTTGCTTTTAATGTCTAGACAGTAAAAAGAATTTTTAGCGTCTGTCAGTAGTTCAATAATATGACGTTTTATTGTCGCTTGAAGAAAAAGGTTTTTTTTAAAACTAAACTATTTAGGTAAGTTATTATAATACACATTTCGTTTATTTTAATTTGCAAATTTTAAAACTATTTTTTTTCCATACGATGCTACGAAATAAGCACTTAAAATCCCAAACACAGCTGGTAATTGTAAACGTTCTTAAGTATTTTGAACTAGAACGAGAAACTTCGGTTCTTTCCTTCCATTTACATATGTTATGCAAGTATTTTGTATTACAATGTGTGAAGTTAAAATAATTGTTTTAATTTTAGCATACATCAGAAGCTTGTGGCATTTCTATAAATACCATATCTAAAATCAAAAAAAGGTTTTTAGAAGCTGAAAAAGTTAATAAACCTCTAAGTACACCATCATAGAAACGCAATAGACTAAAATCCAAATCGTGTGATGTCAATGACTATGTGAAGGATATCGTAAAACGAAAAATTTTTGATAAGCATTCGAAACGTATGTAATTTGTATACTTAGCTACCAATACTTTATTAATTAAGTAATTGTAGGGCTTCATGTTACTGTCACTACTCTACAAAGGAACTCTCAACTTCTGATGTATTTAACTTTAGCAAAAGTAGTTTACGAAAACTTCTTCATTCTTTGGGTTTTTCGTTTAAACTAGATGATGGAAGACGAGGCTTGTTTGAATTACCACACTTTCAGCTAGCAGACTTCAATTTCTAAGGAATATACTAAAAATTATGCAACAAAATTGTATGATCCAGTTTATTTAGATGAGACTTGGGTATTTTCTAGAGGGTCTGTAAAAAAAAGTTGGCATGATTCTTCTTCAAAAAGCATTAAACAAAAGCCAATGGGAGAAGGAAAAGGGTTAGTTCGACAACTGTAATTTAATTCAGATTTTATTTACAACGTTTGATTGCAGGTTTATTGTATTAAATTCTGGAAATAAAGTAGGTTTTGTCCAAGGTGCATCAGTATTGTTTTCAACAAAAAATCCAAGTGCTGACTATCATGGCGATATGTGTGCAGAACTATTTACGAAATGGTTCAGCGAAGACTTTATTTCGAATTTATGCGAACCTAGTTTAATAATATTAGATAATGCAAGTTATCACTCAAAACTGCTAGAAAAAGTACCAAATACGTTCTCTACAAAAGATGTTATTTGTAAATATTTGCAGAAACATAAGATGCCATTTGAAAAACACATGTTTAAAAGAGAATTATTAGCATTAGCGCTTGAAAATCCTATGCCGAAAGTGTATGAAATTGGTTAAATAGCTTTGAACTCAAGTCACAAAGTACTTCGCCTGCCACCATATCATTGTCAATTTAATCCCATCGAGCTAATTTGGGCAAACTGTAAGGAATATTACAATAAGAATATTGGCCGATCAGTACAGTACAACGACAATAATGTAAAGGTAATTTGGAAAGAAGCTTTAGAGAAAATTGATGGCAACTATTGTGAAAAAATTATATTTGATTGGTTGAACGTTGAAAAACAAGTAGACATCATTGTCGAACCTTTATTATAAACGCAGTAAATTATAGCTCAGAGAGTAGTGCATCAGATTGTGATTCAAATACTTAAATTGTATCTTCCTGTATAATTGTGTTTAATTTATCTAGAACATCTACTTATTTTTCTTTTTTATTATAACCTAAAAATGTATAAAGTTAATGGAGGAATAAACGCCAGTAAGTCTTATTATTTTCTACTTATCGTAATTGACCGTCTGCATACATGTTTTTGCAAAAACAAGGAATTATAGATCAAATGTTCGCTTTGTGGATCTTAAATCTTAAAAATTAATTTAATCGAGTTCTGAAAAATTACGTATAATTATTTACTGTTCATGTTAAGATTACTATTTTACACTTTGTGCATGCCATATATAGAATTTGTACAAGTATTAAGGTCTTTTAAGTCGTATAATTTTATTTAAAAATTACTACTAAACAGGTTATGTTCGACGGTTTGTTTTGATACGTCAAGTACATCTACTGAATAAAATATAAACTAAAATAAATAGATACTACGACCTACGTTTTTATAAGATTGTAACATACACTTTTGAACAATGAGTCATACCCAACTTTAAAAAAACCGAACTATATCTTTAGCTGTGTCATAATGAGCTAAACATGGACTTTGAAACGCTAGCTTTTGAGAAGTATCGAAACAAATGCAACGTTTTTCTTTAACAATGATGTTAACGGTTCTAATATCGTTGATTTTTCCCTTATGAACCTATAAGAAAAATTTATCATACCTAAAAATTGTAATAATTCATTCCTATTCTTAGAATCTGGAAATAATTTAATAAAAATAATTCTGTCGGGTCTACCGAAATACCCTCTCCACTTATTTTACGACCTAAAAAGGTTAAAGTTTTACACTAAACATGCATTTCTCTTTATTCAGAGTAATTCCTTCATCCTGAATACGTTTTAATACTTCTATAATTATTTCATTATGTTTTCAATTGTAGGTGCATAGATTAATATATCATCAATATGAGTTATAACACCATTAATACCTTCAAAGATTTTATTGAGTAAATTAAACAAGTATTCAGGTGCACAAGTAATTCGAATGGTAATTTTTGAAAATAAATCTTCCAAAGGGAGATAAAACAAGTTAGTAACTGAGATTTTTTTTCTAACCGAATTTGATGAAAACCAGAAGTGGTATCAAGTTTAGTAAAATATTTAGATCCGGCAATACGCGTTAAACTTTGTCAATAGGATAATGTGCTCGCAATACAGCCTTGTTTAAATGCGTATAATCTACGCATAATCTAATTACTACAATTGGACTAACACATTCAGTATGATAATCGACTGGTTTTATTATATCAAGCAGTTGTAAACGTTCTATTTCTTCTTTTAGAGGTTCTAGTAAAGGAATTGGCACCACACGTGGAACTGATTCTATGTTAGGTTGTGCATCTTTAATGAGATGTCTGTTTTAAAACTTCCCACTGACTGAAAGATATTTTTGTAATTTTCCTCAATAAATTTTTTATCGTAATAACAACCCATGTTTACTGAATTCAAAGTTATTGGTACTATATTTTCCCTAAACTAAAAAATTTTGAGTTTGATTATAGCTATGCGTCCTAAAATCGGCTTAGATAAAGTGCGTATCACATACAGCTGAGTATAAAACTGCTTGTCAAAGTAGCTCAGTGTTACATTAATAAATTCTAATAATTCCAACTTAATTCCAGACGGACCAGTCACAAATTTATCAGTTTTAGAAAGATTATTTACCATTCTTAAATCTAATACATTAACTGGTATACAACTTATATCTGCCCCTGTATCTATAAAAAATCTACATCTGTATTAAATTGAACAATATGTGTAGGCAAAATCCATTCCTTACAACTATCAATATTTACATTTACAACTCCTACAAATACATTTTGGGTATCTATTTCTTCAGGTGAACTTACTTGTAATGATCGTAGCTGATTCGCATTGTATGTTCTTCTACAAACTGATGACCAATGGCATTTATGACATACTGCTTTGTTTGCAGAGCATCTCTCCCTTGGATGGCTTTGAAGACTACAGAATGGACACTTCTTATTAAAAATTCCATCCTTTCGATAAGACGTACCACTACTTCCAATCTTAATTGGTTCACTTTTTGATTTTTCGACCATTACATTTAAGAGTTTGCAAGTGTTTAACGAACTGATGTATGACTTTATTTCTCTATTTTGACAAGCCTGTATTTCTGCTTGTTTTGAAGCTAAAACACATTAATTTAAAATTACTTTTGCCTGTAACTGCAACCGTTTGATAGTTTTCTTGTCTATCATTTCTACCACGATTCTACCACGGATTAATTCATCTCTTAAAGATCTATACTCGCCATGTTCCGCTAAAAAATGTAAACTTGTTATGTAATTGTCTACAGACTCACCAGGGTTCTGCACTCTGGAATTAAACTTATATCTTTCAAAAATAATGTTTCTTCTTGGAATAAAATGTGCTTCAAATTTTTCTAATGCTTGAATGTAAGTCTTTGGTGCTTCAGAAAATTGCAGAAGAATTTTTTCTGACTCTTCGCTTATTATGTAATGATCTGTTTTATGGACTAATCCTGATACCGACATGTTAATGGAGAACTATGATTGTACTTTTCGGGTGGATCTACCTGCATTATTGCTGATAATGCATAAATATTTTGCATTGAATTTTCTTCGTTTGCCATGATTTCAGGCTTGGAAATTATTTTAACACGTAAGTTTTATTTAAAATCCTTTCGCTGCCACCATGTTTTATCATAACTTTATTTAATAAACTACATATGACCTTTAATTTATTTTCAACAACTAACAACTAACATATTTCCTGCTACCTAGATACATAATATAAACTTAACCAATTACATACCGATTCGAAATCACCTGACAGTACATATTGTATTGTGATTTAAGTGTTATGTATGATGCACAGTCATTGGGTGACGATATATAATGGACCGTTCCAAGCACCAGTCACGACAATGACAAAAAAATAGTACGTTGAAGAAATAGCAAACAATATAATGGAGAAAAAGATAATCAGGACAAAGAATACAAAATATTGCATAAATTGTCTGTTAGATTAGTAAGCCATTATACTGATATTTTTTATACTTGATATGCAGTATGTATATAGGTAATAAATAAAATATGCATGTGCTCTCTCTTCGATTGTACAATCACGACTGACTTTATTTTATACATACACAGGTACAATACATGTCATGGCCAATCTACGTCTCACACTAACAAACGTGATTTGATATCCGTTCCAACACCCTCACTATATCAAATCAAAGAAAAAACTGCAATTCTACTAATCCTAATTCTTTTACAAATTTAACGAGCTTATTTAAAGATAAACCTTTTGTGAGCCCGTCTGCAACCATCTCATTTATTGGCAGATACTTAACATTTATAAGTTTACTCTGTACGGCCTCCTTAACAAAATGATGCCTTATATCGATATGTTTTGTTCTCCTATGAAACATGCAATTTTTTGTCAACTTATTAGCACCCTGATTGTCATTATACAATGATATAGTATATAACTGTCCCGTTAATTCATGCAATAGGTTTCTCAAGTAAATAGCATCTTTTGTGGCTTCACTAATTGCCATGTACTCGGCCTCTGTAGTCGACAAAACAACAATCTTCTGCTTGTTACTCTCCCAGGATATCACTGAATTGGCAAGTTTAAATACAAATCCTGTATAGAATTTTCTGTCTAATTTATTGTTTGCCCAATCGGCATCCGCATATCCTTTCAATTCTGCGAAACCCTTTACAAATTGCAACCCATAGTTTTTTGTACCCTGTAGATAGCGTAATAACCTTTTGGCACACTTTCAATGACCTTCACTGTAATTATTATTAAATTGACTCAAAAAACTAACACTATATGAAATGTCGGGTCTGGTCAACACTGTCAGGTACATTAGGCTACCTATCAGATTTTGATACGGCAAATTAACATTAACCTGATTGTCATCTAAGTTCACGTTTAGTTCTAATGGCGTACTAGCAGTTTTACAATTAGTCATACTGAATCTTTTCAATATTTCTTCTACGTAACTTTCTTGGTCAATTGTGATGATTCCCTCTTTGCGATTTCTAGTAATTCTCATTCCGAGACAATTTTTAAGTTCACCCAAATCTTTAAGTTTAAATTCTAAGATTAACTAGCATTTTAACTTATTTGTCTCTGAGATATTATTAAAGAATACAAAGAAATCATCTACATACAAGACAATAATCAACAAGGTATCACAGAAAACTATCATATACAAACATGGTTCACAAACTGATTTCTTATAACCTAAATTAAGTAAATCGTTAACCTTTTGTTCCAAGCTCTAGAAGCTTGCTTGACTCCATACACAGCTCGTTTCAGCTTGCATACCTTATTTTCGTCACCCCGCAAAATAAATCCTTTTGGCTGTCTCATATACACTGTTTCCCGTTAAGAAATGCAGTTGCCACATCAAAATGTGTCATGTCTATATCTAACTGCACCACTAATCCTATTAACAATCTCAACGTTGAGTGTCTTACCACTGGTGAAAATATTTTGCCATAGTCAATCCCGGTTTGCTGCGTAAAATCCTTTGCAACCAATTGAGCCCTGTAACAATCACCATTTCACTTCTTGAACACCCACTTGCAGTCCACCACTGTAGCATTCCCTACACTTTGCACGTCTACTAAGTCCCATGCATCATTTTCTTTAAATGATGATATTTCTTCAGACATAGCTTTTTGCCATAAATTTTTATCAGATCTTGATAGAATTTCCTCCACACTAATTGGATCAGCCTCTAAAACTTGATTGTTTGTGGTTGTTACATACATCACATGGTTTGGAAAAGTATTTGGTTTTGGTCTTCTTTCTGGTCGTCTCACATTTGCGTCTGGTTGATCAAGCTTTTCTTGAGTTCCACCTTCTTCAACCCCCACTGGTTGTGATATTATTTGCTGGTCCTGGACAGTAAGTCTATCAATTGAATCATCATGAAAAATCTCAACAACCTCACTATCATTTAAATTTCTCATGCCTACATTTGCCCCCGTCATATTTTCCATAATGATAATATCACGGACTAGTAGTCACAACCCCTTTTGTAGCCCTTGGTAGTTTCACTGTACCCTACAAAAACCATCCTTTTAGAGTTTTTCTGCCATTTTCTACGATTAACTTTTGGAACATGAACCATCGCTGTGCTTCCAAATATTCTTAGATTACTCAAATCTGGCTTTCTACCATGCCACACTTCAAACGTCGTTTTTTCACCTAAACCCGCTGCAAAAGATCTATTTTTTAAGTAAACTGCCGTATTAACAGCTTCCGCCCAAAATTTGGTTTCCATTTTTGCATCAAATAACAGACATTTGCTCTTCTCAACTACGGACCTATTCATCCGTTCCAAGAGTCCGTTCTGCTAAGGAGTATGGGGGTTCGTAGTCTTATGAATAATACCGTTCCTTCAAACAAATACCTTTTAGTTCTTTACAATTATACTTCCCTCCGTTGTCTGACCTCAAGGCTTTAATTTTGCACCCCTTTTGGTTTTTCGCTAAACTTTTAAACTGCTTAAAACGTTCAGTTACCTCAGATTTACTTTTAAGAAAGTACACATTCTTACTAAAACCGTCATTTAAGAAAAACGCACTAAAAGCATTTACCGTTGCTTTTTCCATTTTGTTTGGACATTTATTTTTGTAATGGCCAATTTGTTTACACTCAAAACATTTGACATTCTTTAAAGCACGAACTGTATTACCGAAATACAAATCATCTATGCCACTAACTGTCTTACCGTCATAAGCATTACTAGCGCAAACTGCATTACTGGCTCTAGAACTGTGTCTTTTTCGATAACCACCTGTGTTTGAGCTGACAAATGCACCACCTGTGTTACTAATCGGTCCCATATCCAATAACTTTGTTTTAATGGCGTCCGTCGGTATTTTGATTCCCGAATGCTCTATCGCCATGATCATCGGCGAATACATCTCTGGTAATCCAGCTAATAAAAGAGAACTTACCCATTTGTCATTAATGGCAAATCCGGTGTTATTCAGTTTCTGCGAAGTTTCAATTAACTTGTTCACGTAGCTTTCTATATTTTCACAGTCGTCCAATCTTATAGAAATTAACGTTCTTAAAAGCCCAATTTTTTTTGAGAATCCCGAATCGTAAAATAATTTCTTTAGTTTATCCCATACTTGCTTAGCATCAGTTGCTTCCTTTATGTGAACGTACAATGTGGAATCAATAGATAAAATTAACTTTAATTTTGCTTTGGCAATCTTTGTAGCATCCGTTATTGTACCTTGAATGCAATCTAAATCGTCAAGCACCAAAAGATTCTCAATGGCGAAAACCCAATCACCATAATTTTCCCGGCTTTTAAACTTAGAAATGTTCGCTAGAAAAATTTGCCGCTGTTTTTCTATTATCAGCTATGTTTCTATTATCAGTACAATTATAATACACGAGTCACACACACATATACACTCAAATTATTTAATAACTGCACACGGTATTGTTAATTAATAGATAACGTTTTGACCTGGGTCCATAACCTGATATTTTTTATACTTGATATGCAGGTAATAAATAAAATATGCATGTGCTCTCTCTTCGATTGCTAATTGACAGTACTCCACAATATGTGCAAAGGTTTCTGGTTTGTTTCTACAGTCACAATTTGGATTAGAAATCGTACCCCATTTAAAGAACATAGATTTGCATTTTGAATTGCCTGTTCTTATGTGATTTACTTTAAACCAAATTTTTCTTTTTTGATCAAAACCCAAGATCAACAATGAGATGTTTATTGAAAACATAAAATCCAGACCATAATTATTTCCACTCTTCAATTTCAGAAAAAATCGTAGTTAAATAGTCTTGCAACCTTTAATACGATATTTCCTAAATCGAAAATGTTAATATATTTTTTTCGCTCTGTTTGATTAATTTTATATTGCTCTTTTATGAAGGCGAGTAATACATTTTATTGCAAATATATTGTTATTTTTTTTTTTCATACAACTGGTATCTGGGCTTGCACCAACAAAATAATTTAGTTTACATTGAGAAGAAAAGTAAAGCTTTTCAAATGTACTGTTACGTGTTACTGCTTTAATTGTCAAACATAGATCGTAAGTTAAAATCTATTTTCCTAAATTCCTAAATTTTTATTTTCAAAAACATTTATAAATTAGTAATTAAATGATTATTTTCAAATCCTTTTAATTAATAATCTATCACTATAAATACTACTTATCATTGTTTGTGTCTAGAAGAGCCCGTCTGCGAAAGTTGGAATAAAGCGTATATTTTTCAGCACACATTCATTTTTTCAATTTATCTGTATTTCTTGTTGCCATCATTTTATTCATTCTTAAAATTCTCACTTTTAAGTAAATTATATTTTACAGGCTCACGATAAAAGCCGGATGTCCAATGAATTTGGAAGATTTTCCAATGGATATCCAGAGATGCCCGTTAAAATTTGGATCGTGTAAGTATATTGAATCGATTACCTATTAACCTTCTACTCTGATGTATTATGTTGTGGTGGAAAGTCTACGTGCACATACATTAGGACGAAAATTAATACGTATAAGAAAAGCTTAATTTATCAAAGCAATAGTTTATTAATTTTCTCTAAAATAAATTTATTGGGCGTACACCAATATATTGAAAACACGATTTGCTAAACTATATTCTTTGCGTTACATGCCATTTGAAACGTATAAAAAAGATGTTTCAATTCAAGTCTGAAACGCTTAATCCGCATATCTTGAAAGAATTTACTTCACAAAAATTTGCGGCATATTTGCATACTTTAAAACGACCACACTTTGTGGATTAACCTGAGGCTGGATTTACATACATTAATGTTTTTGCGTTTCTATTTCAGGGATAAACAAAACTGAATATCAAAAGTGCTTTTATTCTATTATATCGACACTTAAATTAAATCGTTTTTTTTATTTCCCAAAAAAATAGCTATAAATTTAAAAGAATCTTTTTAAAACGATACAATCGATTTATTTTTGATAGAATTTAAACTTTTTCTATGCAAATACATACGAGAGATAATGCAATCAAGTTGAAATTGTGTTCTGAATTTTACAGGAAATATCGTCTCCGTGAACTTACTTTATCAAATAACTTACTGATTCTGATTTATAAAGTGTGACAAAAAGTTAATTTAAAAGAATATATTTTGCTTTTTTTTCTATTTTTCATGCATAGAAATTACTTGTTAGTCTGTAGAAGTTTGTCAGTTTGTGGTAATCTTTATTTTCTGTGTAATTATACAAAACTTTATGCTCACAATTGAATTAGTTTTGACACATATTTAAGAGTGTATAAGAAAATTCAATTTACGTACACTTTAGAAATATGGATTATTTAAGATATGTTTGCTATTAGAAGTAAAACTTCTAGCATTGAAATAAAATTAACAATGATTATAAAGTATCTTTGTTCATTTTCAAACAATATATCAACTTTGAATTTAATTTGAGTTTTAATTGAAAAGTTATCTCCTATTTTTTGGTGTTTATTAGTTACAAAATTTTTTAGTATTTAAGCTTTTAAAACATAAGTCAAACTAAAAACATTTGAGTATAATTTAAAGAAATACTTATGGTTTTTAGAAACTTATATTTTCCAAATGTGTGAGATAAACACCCAGGGGCTTATTAATCTTTAAAATTAAAAATTTGCAAATGCTTTGCCAAGAGGAACTAATTCACTATTGCACACTGTTTTGTCACCTATTATTTCTTTTTTTTTTTATTTGTGATAACATCACCAGGCGTTGCAGCAATTTTAGATCAATGTTTTTCGATTATCATCCATTGCAACATCTCTATTTGTGCACCTACTTCAGTGTTCAAGTACGAAGTAGTCACATCCAATTGACGCATTTTTAAATTTAATTTAACGAATAAAACAGCTAGTAGTCTAAACGATCCAATTCTTTCAATCAGAACAAGTGTGCCGTGGATTGCACCATCCGTATTGAGCCTATTACGTAATAGGATACTGGAGCTTATTAATCTTGCATTTTGTGGTTTGTTACCTATTTCACAGAATATCTTCAATCATCTCATGGTAAATGACGCCGAAACACTCGTCGCGATTGTCACTAGAAATACCTTGCGGTAATAATATTTGATTATTTCACATTAAAATCTTCATTTTCGTCGTGGATAAAACATGGTTGCAGTTAATACTAACATCTATAGTGATCCTTTCTTCATTAGAAGGTGTTAATGGTTGATAACAACAATGTTATATTTTTTCTTCGGACGACTAGGTTGTTAGATATTTCAACGTCAGCAAGTTCTTTTGGAACGCTGTCGACTCCATCCATAGGTTTCTAAAATTTTTTCTAAAAATTTCACCCCCCACTGGCATGAACTTTACGATCCTCTGGAACCCAAATACGATAGTTTTTTGTTTCGGAAGAATATCCCACAAAAATGCCCAGTTTAGCTCTAGGTTAAAGTTTGTCTTTATTTGGAGTAGTGTCAATAGTAAAGATGCGGCCAAATAAACAAAGATGGCCAACATTTAGTTTTTTGCCGGTATATTTTTCAACAGATTAATCTTATCCTGTTTCGAACATAGTTTGCCGTATTGACGGTTTCTGCCCAAAATGAGTTATTTAGATCGGATTGCATCCAAATGCACCTAGGAGAATTAACGAAGGTTCCGTTTTGGCTTTCCACGACTCAAATGGGTTGCGGTGAATGAATATATTTCTTCAAAAGATATTCAAAATAATGTAGTCTCTTGTTACAAAATTTAGTTTTATTATCTGATTAGACGAATTAGTTTCATGCCTGTTTGTTTTTAAGCTTACTCGATAAATTTATTAAATGTGGTATAAGTTTTATTTTTGTTAGAAAATACACTTCGTCGTTAACGACTGTAATCACTGACGACCGATAAAAAATATCTAGCACCACCTTTTGATCTAGTTCTCATAGATCCGCACAAATTGGTGCGAATATATTAATACACTTCGTTGAAAAGTACAAGGGTTTTTTATTCTTCCGCCTATTTTGGAATAAACTGCCAACCAAATAAACATACATCTAAATATTGATATTTTGAAATGTCTTGTGATAGAGTTCGCATTTGACTCTGTTAGCGCAAAGACGTTGTATACTACGACTGGAAGTGTAAACAAGTTGGTGCCTACGTTACAAATAAAATTTACATCATATTAACCCGCAGATCGCAGCTAAACCAGTAAGTTGCCTTTAAATTACTAAAATTGATACTCCCACAATGAACAATGATCTACGAATCGAACAAACAAACGCAAAGCAGACGCCTTATCACCACCGATAAATTAAGTTCAAAAACGCTACACCTGGGAACCTCCACAACTAACACAAAACAAGTTTTATTTGCCACCTAGTTTAGAAGACAAATTAAACGACAATCAACCACACGCATCTAATAAGAAATCTGAAACTGTTGTACCAATAATCAAAATTCCGCTCATCTACTTACAAAGCAATATTAATCACAAAGAGCTGACCTCTGAACTCAAAAAGATAGCAACAGGCGAGTTCACCACACTCTGCAACACGAATTCGATAAGAATAAATTTAACCAAACCAGAAGATTACAGAAAAGTTTCCGAACATTTTAGAGTAAATCAAATCAAGTTTCACACCTTTCAAAACCCCAGTAGCAAGTCACTTAGTGTTGCAATTAAAAATGTCCCAATTTCGCTCACAATCCAAGAACTCGGACACTTCAACTTCAAATGTAACCAGTAATTAAAATAACGGGATTAGTTACCAAAGATAAATAACTACTGCCCGTTTGCGCGGTAGATCTAACAGATAACGAAGACGGAAAAAAAATATTCAAATTAAAATCCATATATAATTCAATAGTAACAGTCGAAATAAGAAAAAAACTAACTAACATTCCCCAATGTCACCGCTGCCAGCAATATTTCCACACTAAAAATTACTGCATCCTTGAACCCCGCTGCGTGAAGTGCGCAGGAAAACACCTACATAATCAGTGTCCTAAAGAGCCAAAAGAACCGCCAACATGTCCAAACTGCGGGGGAAACCACGCAGCAAGTTATCGTGGCTGTAAACATCACCTAGAATTACTTCAAAAACGAACAGCAAACCGACCCAACCTCAACAGACGTCTACATACAGTAAATGCATGGAACACCCCTCTTAATTTATCGCAGACGCAGGCGCCACGTAATAATCCTCCAAATATAAATCACAATACAACCAATACACTCTATCCTACGTCACAACAACAAGCCAACAACACAGAACCAAACAATTTAATCAAAATCCTAATAGACTTCCTAACCCCACTCATCCCTTAAATTAAAGCTTTTATTACAAATACACTCATTCTTCCCCTCTTCAATGGCCCATAAAAAACCAAAAACAATAGAGAAGCTAACAATCCTATATTGGAACTCGAATGGTATCAAAGCTCAACGATCATTATTAATTTTCTTCATAGCAAGACATAATGTAGACATAGCTTGTCTCACTGAAACTCATCTCTCATCAGAAGACAATCTCAAAATACCAAGTTATCAGGTTTACAGAAACAACCGAATATCAGAGAAAACGGCAGGAATAGCTATACTAGTTAAAAAGGAGATCAAGCACAACCCTATACCTGATCCAACTACACTAAATATGTAAGCCGTCGGTATCAGAATAACTTTAAATAATCAGAGTCACACAATTGTTAGCATGTATAAGCAACCAAAAAAAAGCTAAATCCTTCAGATCTACTTGCAATATTTAACTCGACTGATCTTACCCTTGCAATTGGTGATCCAAACTGCAAGAACACGCTATGGGGCTACCAACCCGGAAGGCATCAAACTTGATCAACTCTCCTCCAAGCTTGGATTCCTAATACAAACCCCATCCAACTACTACCCCAATCGTAACGACCATCAGCCTGACATCCTGGATGTGGCCTTTCATAAAAACTTCTCAAAGGAAAATCACCAAACGGTTATCGATGAGCTCGATTCAGATCACCTTCCGGTACTAATAACCTTTATATCCATTCCACACATAAACCCACAGGCTCCTCGTCTAATAAATAGAGCAATAAATTGAGATACATTCCAAATAGCTCTGAATAACCATCTGCAACAACCATCCAAGTTAAAATCACCTAAAGATATTGACGACGCAACAACTAACTTCACAACAGCCATCGTAAGCAATGTACGCGATGCAACATCTAAAAATCCTAAAGCACATAGCAAAGCGAGACACTATTACCACCCTAGCCACATAACAGAACTCATAAAAAAAAAGAGCCAAAGGAGACGCAAATGGCAACAAAGTAGAAACCCACTGAACAAGCACACGCTCAACCATTTAACACACCAACTCAAAAAAGAACTAGATGAGATAAGAATAACCACCTACTAAAGATACATTGAAGAACTTGAACCCAGTGACCCAGGTATGTGGAGAGCAACCAAACGAATCCTAAAACAGAATAACGAAATTCCAACAATAACAGATGGCAACAACAGCTACTACACTGACGCAGAAAAAGCTGTAGCATTCGCCAATCACTTGGAGCGCGTATTTACACCAAAAATAACTTGCAGCCCAACAGAAGTAACAGCAACAATCGACTACATCGAAAGAAACTTACCTGTTGTCACCGAACGTATCGAACCAACTTCGCCTCACGAACTACAATCCCTAATTGCCAGGCTCCCCAAACGAAAGACTCCCGGCTACGACCTTATACCTAACATTGTGCTAACTCATTTAACAATTAAATTCCTAGCTTGCCTAACATCAATATTTAACGGTTGCCTGAGGATGGGCCACTTTCCAAAACAGTGAAAACATGCTATAATACTGTTATTCCCCAAGCCAGGAAAAAACAAAAACTATAAACCTATAAGTCTTCTGACAATCTTATCCAAGCTGTTAGAAAAAATAATCTACACTAGTCTCAACAACGAAGTGACTTCACGTAACATACTCCCGCCACATCAGTTTGGCTTTAGAAAAGACCACTCAACTACACATCAACTCCAGAGAATTGTAGAAGTATTAGAACCCGGATACAAAAACAAACAGTTTGCAACAGCCATTTTCCTAGACTTAGCTCAAGCCTTCTACAAGGTTTGGATAGAGGGGCTGAAAAGAATGTTATTTAAACTAAGAATGCGAACTATCTTACAGCAATACTATTCTTTTCCTTGAAAGCAGAAGTTTTGCAGTTAAAATTAATACCAAAGTTTCAGAAACCAAACGTATACAAGCCGGAGTCCCTCAGGGCAGTATATTGAGACCTCTATTATTTAATATATATATACATCTGACATACCAAATCTCAACGCTACGTTAGCAACCTTTGCTGACAACACAGCCATTATCACTCTAAGCAATGACTTAACACAAGCTACTTAATTACTTCAGATAGCAATAAACAAAGTTTGTAAATGGTTTAACAACTGGAACATTGAAATCAACTCGAGCAAATGCCAAGCTAAAATATTCACACTCAGGAGAATACGCAATCCACCAAGCATTCATGTCAACAATAAAATTGTTCTATGGAATACCCCCGATGAATCAGTAAAATACCTAGGAGTACTTCTAGACACCAAATTATCATAGAACCAGCATATCAACTCTAAACTCAACCAGAGTCACGCAAGACTAGCACAACTATATCCGTTATTAAATCAAAAGTCAAAGTTAAAAACCAAATGTGCAATTATGATGTACACTTCCCTCATAAGACCTTTAGCACTTTATGCGGTATCTATCTGGAGCACAACATTAAAAACTAATATAACCAAGCTACAAAGATTACAGAACAAAGTCCAAAGAATCTCAGTAGACGCGCCATGGTTAATTAGAAATACACAACTACACGATGAGCTAGGTCTACCAACAATCGAAGACTACATTAAAACAACCACTAATAAATTTCTCAAAAATATCATGGTGTGCGAAGGAGCAGTTCACTATAACTTAGGTAAACGAAACATTCACTCCCGACTAAAACGAAGACTTCCTCAAGATCAATTCTTATTCGACGACGAAGAATAACCACACAGATTTGTTAGAGGTATTAAGTCACCTCATAAGTTAGAATAATCATTTTAAATATATTAACAATGCCATGTATAATACAATTATAGTGTTGATCTGGCAAATAAATAAAAAAAAATGTTCCATGGTTTTTTTGGTGGTAGTAGTTGTGTTACGTGTCTCTAATGATAGTTTCTATTTATATTACGAAAATGACAAATATCTTTTAGCCCAATTCTCGACTTTAGGAAGAAGATGTTAGTATTTACTTTAGATAAAAACCAAATTTATTGTTTTACTGTGTGACTTGAAAGTTCTGTTTATCAGCTGTCAACAAAAATGATTTACCCCATGGTACAATTGAAATGCAAAATTGCAAATTCTATAAACCAACAGGGGCATCTTATTCCAGAGTTTGAAATTTTAATGAACAAATGTTATTAAGACATTTGATATCATGATCATAAAAGAATTGATTAAAAATCATAATCTTGCTGATTGTGTTGTGAGTCGGAATTAATGGTTTTAAAAAAAATGTATTACTCTCTCATTGAACTGAATAAAAACCTTTGCGGGCTATTTCACATTGAATTGCTTGGTTCAGTTATTTTGTCACCATAAAGCTTATTTGGAAAAACACAACATATCTGTACAAGTAGTGCAGATAGGTATAGGACAATATTAAGCAAAAATGATCAGAAAGTGATAGTAAATCTAAAACTGCTAAAATATACAAGATCTGCTATTTTAAATAAAGAAGTTGCCACATATTTTCACAAGAAGCGACAACGTCGCATTTTTAGGTCGATAAAACATCCACAATTACTTAAATAACCAAATTTTTTGAATAATCCTGTTTCATTTTCCGTAAACGTCTAAGGTACCATCGACTGTGGATCACACTGTATTTCTCAATCTCATCAACTAAAAATTGTAAGTAAAACAGTTTTTTTACAGGTAACAATCTACTTAATCATTATAATACTATGGATAGTAAGCCACTCAAACTACTCATATAAAATATATCGCCATTTTAGGAACAAAAAAATTAGTAAATTGTTCGACAAGTTTTTTAAATAATTCACTTTTGAAACTCGTGAGCTCTTATGAGAATGAAAATACAATTAACAATTACAATAAACAGTAAAATTAATATTTGCATGTTTAGAATCATCAGAAAACGTTATTAATACTAACCATAGGAAGTTAAATTCTATCTTGAGAATATAATAATGAACGTACAAGTGAATTTACTTAATATAATTTAATTACACGCTACAACACCGCATTTCAATATTAATTAAGTTAAATAAGAAAACTAAACGTTGTATTAAATAAATTACTTATAAATAATTCTCAAAAACATTTATTAAAACAAGGAAAATTACAGGCTTAACGTAAAAATTAGGGAACTTTCTTAGTTCTTCGCTTAAAAGTAATGGTTTGAAATTAGATTAATATATTACAAAGCTTTGGCATATATTTTTAAAAACATTTTAATTAAAATCTTTTGTGAGCGTTAAAAAGAATTTTTAAATATTAGATGTAAAGTGACTCTTTATAACAAATTTTGTAATACATTTTACAAAGAAAATTTAAACTCGCAGAATAATATCCTTTTGATCGCAAATGAAGTTTGATTTGAAACTAATTAAATATTTTAACTAAATTACTGAAGTACTGAAATTAAATATTTTTGGTGTGTCATTATTTTAAAAATATGAAACTGCGTAAACATTGGTAAGTATTTTCTTTATTATAATGTTTATTTATTAAATTCTAAAATTCTAAATTTAAAACTTACTTTCGAGACCTCTATTTCAAAACTGGACACCGTTTATGTCTTCAAAGTGTCATCTACTCAAATACTAATTCACAAAATTGTTCACCAACAAGTTCTTTTTTATTAACTCAATTATATGAAGTATAAATTGATATTATTCAATCAGCTAGAGACATTGACGCCGAAACAAAACTACACATAAAATGTATATCAAAATTTCAAAATATTAATAGTAATGCCTCTTATTCTAGAAGTACATCAAGTAATCATTCTCATAAAGCTCATACTTTTTAATTTGACAACAGTGTTTACTCCACGGTTTTCAGACGACATTTCTGGCTAGCTAAAGTTTTGTGAATTTGTCAATAATTTAATTCACTTTAACAATAACGTTGGAGAAATCCAAACATTACGTTGTCTCAAAGCAAGCTTGGGTAGAGATGCTGCGCAATTATCAAGTTTCTTGGCCCGGTACAATTAACCACTCATGCTTATTCGTAATCGTTTAAAATTTATTCTTGATTTAGATCCTTGCAAAAAGGAGTCTTCTACTACTTTTCACTTTTACTCAAGAATCAATTATTCTGAACGGTTAGAAACCGTCCGTCCTAACAAATAACGCCAATTTATTAGATAGTATGCAAGAACAAGAGTCCAAGATTGTACCAGAGCAACCAAAGCCACATTTTTCGAAAGCTTATATAGCAAACTCACCCAATTTACCATTAAATGGTTATCAACAATGTTTAGATTTAACTGCTTAGTAAAGAATTGCCGAAGCAAAGAAAATGAGAGTTGGCTTTACTTCCAAAAGGGTCACTTTGTAACTCAATGTTCTTCTAAATTTACTTGTCGAATGAGTAAGTCCAAACATCATCACACAGTTGGTTAACCAGGACCTGCAAATATCCTTGCTGAATCTCTGCATTCTGCACAAATACTGTTCATATTTTTTTTTGGTTTTATCAGGATTCTCGATTCTAACGGAACTGAACATATTATTCGCATCCTACATACGTTCAAATCTAATTTTATTCTTTTTGACTTGGTCTCAGGTTAAATCTACACATCAAAGTTGCAAAAGTTTTTAGTTCAAATTTAAGTAAAACCTCTTTGCGAAACAATTGTGTGTTCACACTATACCAATTTCTCCACTATGCTCAACATTCGCATAAATAGTAGTTTATTTTAAAATTCCAGACAACATCAAATTGTCTGGCTCACATTTTAATGAACCTTGTAATATCAATATGTTAATCAATTTGCCATATTTAGTTTTTAAAGTTTTGAAAGTTCAAAAGCTACCCCCGGTCTTTTCATTGGAAAAAAGCACGTATGGCATTGCCCATATACTATTTTCTTTCTGTAAATGTCGCCTTTAGGTTAATCCTTTTAATTATAATAAAATTACCACTACTTTTGGCTATTTGTTTAATGACATTTAAATGGTTGGTCTAACAGTACAACTTATATTCTATTTTGTTTATTTCTAACAAACTAAACAACTAAACAGTGTTAGAAAACTTTGCCGGCAGCTCCAGTAGTCGGGAGTGGTCGTGGGCTTATTTAGAATCGTTAGAACGAAGGCTTCTACACTGCACAAAAAATGTATAAAGCGCCACCTAGTATTGCGTATAAGAGATTTTCTAGAGCCACTAGGAACTCGTAGACACAAGAAACAAACCCTAGGTTGGTAAAAATATATAATTATAGCGACTTGACTTTATTCACAACGCACATAGAAATACATAGGCACCAAAATATAATACGGTTTAGAGAAATGCACAATATTTAGTTACAAAATAATAATAACTCAAGAGAGCAAGTTAAGAAATAAGTAATAATTTAGGCACAAACACCCGAATATGTGTAGCTGTCGTAGTGTACCATAAACCTTTGACAGTTGTAGCACCGATCGTTCCATGCAAGCGACCCACCAATTTCGCGTGGCAATTATTGTTATTAATTTACTTAACAACAAACTACGGGAGGTACCGGACCCTGGCCGATTATCTAACTAGTTTCAAAGCGCAACACGATTGAGCAATACTTTGAAAGATCTTTTAAGTTTACAGAGAGTCTTTAACACAGTGCAAACGGTATGTTGTTAAATTCATAGCCGTAGTACGAGTACATAAAAACGCGACAAAAATAATAAATAACGTGCATAGCTTGTATATAAAAAGTTGTTTTTGGTGTTTGAAGGTTAATAGATAAGGGTGACAGCTCTTGTATCCAAATCAGACAGTACTTAGTTTCCAGCAAAGAAGGAAAAACAAGATGGACTTCGAATTGATAACAGTTGCTGAACGTGCTTACAATGAACTAGACAACAGTATTATCTTGTGTGGTGTCTTTGGCAACGAAAGGGGCTCCAACGTAGATTTAAATTCCAACGTTGGTGACCTTCACTAATAACATCCAGACCCAGCTTCGTTATGTTAAGTAATTTTCGGATTATTATCCATACGCCAGCATAGCAACCATTAGACAGACCCACAGGAAAAAGCGAAGAGAACAAAAAAAGGTGTCTGCAATTGATAGAAAATCGTAATAGCGAATACTTCATTAAGAAGAAGAAGTGTACTCACACACAAACAGGAGATGAAATTGTTGTACGGGATGCTTCTACTTAGGTTTATACTAAATAATTAATACATGTTGTAGTTGTTTGAATTTCAGATGATGTTCATGTAGCACCTTTAACAGACGAGTCTTCAAGAAGGAAATGCATCTTTTCGGCCGTCTAAAAGAAAAATATTTCTGATCCGGCAATTTCAAGTTAATAAAAGTCCCTAAAAAAATGTATAACCCTCATTGGAAAAGTTTCGTCCTCATCGCATAAATGTAAACAAAGGTGTCTATACTCTAGGGAGATGTTGATTCAAAAATCAATTTTTAATTATGAATTTTCGTTTGTTCGTAAATAATACCGTCACACATAGTTACATAGTTTTCGTGATTCTTCTTTACACGGCTACAGCGTATCTATTTATCTTAGATTTCCGGATAAAAATAACATTGTTAACCAACCAAATCAAATTCTGTTGATCTCTTATCTAGAGGGGTTACACCAAATAATCTAATATTATCGGACCTATGGAGATATGACTCAACCTGGTTAAACAATGATGAATCTTTTACTTTTCTATTAATCCACTTCTAAAACACAAAAAAGAAGCATAACCTTTGGTCACTACTATACAGGATTTGTAACCTATTTTACAATTTTGTCTCGATTAGGAAGAATTGTTGCATACTCCCTTCATTTTCGATCGAATGAATTGTTGTTTGCCAACAAACAGTCGTATTGCTTTACAATTACCAAAGTAACCACACGTTCAATTCAAATTTCATAAGCATCTTAAAAAAATATGAATTCACAATATGAATCGGTTTTCTTTCTTCCGTATATGATGAACTATGCTTTCGTTTATCAAGAAACTAACAGCTTCTGTACCCTTTTTGTAATGGAAGGTTACCAGGTCAACGAAAAAACAAATCAGTTCTAGTATGTAATTGGCGACGTTTTGCAACGTTGAGTTGTGGGTGCTTCCTCTGGCCAGTGGCAGATCGGATTGTTTTTATACCATGAGTTGGTTTTATTAAAATTAATGAAAACTTTATCTCTAATTGTAGGAAAATAATTTACTATTTGGTTATTAATAATGATTGGTAATTAGACTCCTTAAAGGAGGACCACCAAAAACCATTCAATTGTTTATTTCAGTAACGTTTCGTTTGCTAAGGTGCACATTTTATCAGACGTCTATTTATTAATGACAAATACATATTAATGAAAGATACGGACACCTAACAAAGATTTGAAGACGTTACAAAATAAATTAACATATAAATTGAATAATAAATATATAAATATAAAACACAAAATCTGTTTAGACAAACTTACATAGAACTAGATAACTATTAAAGCGTTGGGAAACCTTAAGCCTATTTTATTTTTTTGAGATAAGGTATGTATAATTACCACCTATATTTTACGTGTCGGCATTATAATTGATGTTATTATTATGTTTAACTATGCATATCATTTCTGCAATAAGACGTTTCTTATACAGTGACCGGCAAAGAGTTTGCATCAAATGGGAAAAATTTTTGTAATTGAGATATCCGAAAATTTCTTTTGGCAAATGAATTTAGCATATCAAATGACAAAAAAAGAATTTTGACAAATGTCATGTGACCACTGTCATGGGGGCAAATTTAAAAAATATTCCTTAAATATGTAAAAAGTGAGGTTAGATGACAAGATATTCAAAAATGTCTAAGAGAAACGTTGTTCAGTCTATTGCAAATTTTCAAAAGAAAATAACAATTTTTCAAAAATATCAGTTTTCCGGCATTTTTTCCGGAGAAAAAAAAATTTTTTGCGATTGATTTGCATAAAACACTATAAAACCAACAAATAAACTTCACAATCCAGTAATTTTTATTTATTAGTTTACCAATGAACGGTAAAGAACAAAAAACATTGTTTTTGTAGGACGGACTTTGTTGCAATGGCCTACAGAAAACAAAAAGTTGAAATTACAAATTTAGAATTATTTTAAAATAATCCTAAAATGATCAATTCTTTTTTTCTAAGTCCAATTTAAACAATTTTTTACAATATTGCCTGGATAATAAGCCCATACAAAAACATACAAAAAATTTCCGGAAAAAATGCCGGAAAACTGATATTTTTAAAAAGTCGTTATTTTTTTTTTTTAAATTGCACATAGACGTATAATCTAATTTTGAACAACTTTACTCTTAAGCATTTTTCAATATCTTGTCATCTAACCTCATTTTTTACATATTTCAGGAATATTTTTTAAATTTGCCGCCATGACAGTTCATGAAGTAGTTCATAGTTCTGTTGGATGCTATAGGGTTTGCATACCAATCAGTAAACAGTACGTTAGAATCGTTGTCTCCAATTAACCTAACGTCAAGAAAAGGTATAGTTCCATCTTCTTCTATTTCATATATAGATTTTAAAGGTAGATTATAACTGTTAAATATATTTAGTATGTTTTGTATTTCATGTTCAGGAATGGAGGTGATAACATCATCAACAAATCATAACAAAAAGGTTGGTTCAAAGAACAATTTACTTCTAACGTATACGGTTCAACCCTTTTATAGATGATGACTGAATAATAATTTATTGTAGAGGCAAACTCCAAAATTTTCTTTTTAATTTTGATAAGTAAATTGTTTCTAGAAAGCACATTAGAATGCTTCTTGTAACGACTTAGTATAATTTCTTTTTTCACTTCAAAGTAAATTCTGGATTACTTTAAAACGCTGCTTTGGGAAACAAGTAGTGCACTGATGTTTAAACTTTTTAAGATAACCTCCCATGATAGTAGAGCCTGTAATCGATAACCTGCCAATATCACAAGTAAACCATCTGCCATCATTTTATAATACTTAGATTATGGTGAACCTTTGCTACTAAACTAATTGGTCACTATTTCTATTAACGAAATCTTTTATTATGATTTTCAGACGTTTTACTTAACGTGTGTCCTTTGACAATGGTAAAATATTTGTTGGAGCAAATTCCAAACTGAAAGAATTAAGTTTAATTTGTAAATGTATTTGTGTATCTGTCAGTGACGCCCTTGTGAATGGAAAAAACGGAATGGCACTTTATTACTGCATGTAGTTCACACTTCTACAACATATTGATCTAAATTTTGAGATTTCAAATTCACATGGTTCAACATGTACAAATCTTCGTAACAATGACTGTGTATTAAAAAAATAAGTACTTACTATTGGTCTATTAAATAAATATGTGAACATAATCATTATTAATCCATCTACTAATTTTAAACACAATTCATTTTTTTTCCAATAGCAGCAATAAGCCCAGCATATCCTAGTACAACAGGGAGGGCCTTTTCTGCTGCTTTGAATACACGCTTGCCTGCATTTTCCTGCAACACAAAAACGATTTTAGCAAAAAAAATACTACAAGGCTAGAAATATCTTACAATTTGTTTCCACCCTTTCCATTTTGCTTCTGTTTGTCCTACGAATGCGGACAGAAGCATTAGTACAACGACAAACAAAACTGCAATTTTCATTTTTACAAAATAGTTTACTATAAATATGTAAAATGTTTGATACCTACTGACAATTATGCATGCGATAACTTGCTATTTATTTGAACTGCTTGTAGAAGTGGTATGTAAATTACCTTTGTCGCAGTAACTAGGTACAAATTTAAAATGGAACTTTATTTAAGAAACCGGGGCTTCCTACTAATCCACATCTAAATATTTAAAAGATCATTGGTTACTCATATAATGCTTTTATTTGTGGATCAGATAAATTTTTAAAATTTGATATCATAAAGTTTATAGATCTTACTTGATATGACGTTAATTATGGCGGGATTTAAGATAATTTAAATTTATATCATAACAATGTACAACTAGATTTTCAGTTTCAGAACGAATCCGTTATTTTTAATTTTAATTGATCCAAACGTTCTTACTTCCAACTAAATTTCTACAGTTAAGATAAATAGAAAGCCAATAAAAATACTATGGTCGGATTATTGTAATTTATAAGTCTAGAAAATTGATAAAACTAGATTCCATATTTTTAAACATTTATTTTACTTTATATCTAATTAAACTTTTAATAATTAGGCCAAAATTAACATTATAAGTTGCAAATGAATTTCCGACACTATGTCGCAACACTTTGTAACAGTTGTTGTTTACAAAATAACAAAAAAAAATAACGACTCTAGCGGAACAACCTGAGAAAAAAAACTAAAGGGAATTCGGTTTTGTCGGAGAATCGCGTAGATCCCTGAAGTACTATAAGAAATTAGACTGCTGATCTAACAAAACGCCACCTGCTGGATAAAAAATAAAATAAAACAGACCAACAGCAGATCAACAAATTTTACTTTAAATTTAATATGCTAAATCGAACACAAACCAGAGAGAAAGGCACATAATTCAGTACAACAAACAAATCTTAAAATATTAAAAGAATGTGACAGAAATAGAGAGACTGTCGCATATAGTTACGTCGTTAGCAGCAGCCTCGCTTAACAATAAATAAAGCTCGCAATTAATGTGTCAAATTTCAGGTAAGCTTTAGTTACGCTCGAGTTAAAATTATCATTTCAATTGAGGATTGGTTGCTATTAAGGCTCTGCGTACACATATCACTTACATACGGCAATTTAAACTAAACCTAAACTAGAATGAAAGGGTAAGTACCTCCCGCAAACCCAAAAGGCCTTTTGTGTCCGCGACAACCGCTCTAGATAAAACGCCTCAGCCCGTATTGAGCTTATTAAAACAAACGTTTGGTTGAGGAGTGTACACCGAAAGAAAATTTACTTAAATATTAGCGATCAAGTCGTTTTATGTCATATGAACTTGAGCTTCATACGCATTATTATTATGAATAAGTGGCTTAAATACTAAAACTTAGCTGTAATCGGTAGATTGTAGTTCCGAGAATGAAGGTATTCTGCTAGCGACGGTATAGACAGTTTGGGGAAGTTAGATAGTCCCAGGGATTCCTCTTAGAGGAGGTGTGCGGAGAAGAACAGAAGGCAATTGACTCCCTCGCTAAAAGTATGAAGCATAACCAACCCCTGTAGACGTGGTATCCACCGGTTGTCTAAAGTTATTTGAATTGGAAATCTTAAAACCCACATTAAATAATTTTTGTGGAAATTTTACTTCAAGAAGTGCGCTAAAACACCCGCGTGTATAAAACGAAAAAAGAAGATTCAAAACATAATTCAAACAAGCGCTTAACGTTATCGATAAATGTTTAGTAGTTTTCAGATGCTAGTCTGTGTACTACTCCAAAGACAACTACTCCAAATTTATTCTTTATAGAAATCCATGACTACTCAATCTCATCACCACCAAGAAGAGTGATCTGGTTTATATTTTTTCCACTTCCTTTGTTGTTAAGACCAATAATGACTATGCCAAATTGTAGTAGAAGTCGTGAAGATTCACGTGTAATTGTTGACTATTCTAAAATCAGTAAAACTGTCAAAATGTAAAAATAATTGACAGGTAAAAGTTTGTTGCAGTTGTTACATAAAATCAAAGTATCTCAAGTTAACAATAATTGTTAATAATAATAATAATAATAATCTTTATTAGTAATTATAACATTTGTTTTATACACTAATCCTATGGTGAGGTTCAGCTTTAATGGAAGACCATCAGCTGTTCTTCCACTTAAACCCTAAAAATACAAATGAATAGAGTAACTTACAAACATAAGGACCGCATAATTTAGTGCCCAAATATTATCATAAACGTTGAGAACTTACTTGACTTGACAACATCTGCATAAAAATGACTATAGCAATTTTTAATGCGACTGTCAAAATCAAAAGTAAAGCAACGGTCTAAGTATGGAACCTTGAGGAACACCACTAACTACTGTAGAAAAACTAGATGTTACGCCATTTAAAGAGACAAACTGAAATCGTGCATTTAAAAAATTCTTAATTAGCGATACTGCAGAATTTTGAAAGTTAAGGTACTTCAACTTAGCTAACAACAATGAATGATTAATAGTTTCAAACGTTTTGGTAAAATCTAATAATACTAAGGCTGTACATTTATTATTATCAACTGCTCTACAAATATCATCCATGATATTAAGCATAGCCGTAGCTATTGTGTTATAGGCAGAATATTGCATTCGACAAGATATGATCTAATTTGAGTATTTAGAACTTTTTCAAGTATTTTAAATAGAACCGGTAGTATACTTATTGGTCGTCAGTGTTTAAATTCAGTTAGTGAATTCATTTTTGGTAAAGGTAAAACTTTGGTAATTTTCCATTGAGAAGGAAATTTGCTGGTTACCTATAAGACATGCATGCACAATGTGTGTAAAATATGGCACGACATATGGCAACAAAGCATTATCATCTTAATACTGAGGTCTGATCCAATTGCGTTAGATGTAATACTTCCAAGTGTTTTACCCACGTCAAACTCAGAATTCTTATTAAAATTGAAAAGCTTTAATATTTCCATCGTGTTATTACTACTATAAAAGTCAATTAATGTTTGATCAGGATCGACGACGAGTTTTTAACTGATTCAATAAAATAATCATTAATTTTGTGGGCATCTGATAAATTGTCCGGCAAAAAGTGATTCTGTTTATCATGAACTTTTAACGTGCGTAGTTTATTCCAAAATTCTCCAACACTTTTTGGGTTTTGAAAAGTATAATTAACATAATTACGTAAGGTTTTATAACCATTCCAATGCAAGAGATTCTTAGTTTTATTAAATTGTTTAAAGATTTTATTTCTAAGTGAGATCATACATTTAATATTATCAGTAATCCACGGTTTATATTGCGTTGAAAATTTCATGGTTACCTCGGGTGTATGAATTACAAATAATTCGGTAATTATATTGGTGAAAATGCCAAATTTATTATCAATATCCATTACCAAAATTTTAAAGGAAGACTCAAACGTAAAAAAAATTAATGCAACTGCATGATTTGCCCAATAACACAATTCCACCATTCTCCCAAGCCTAAAAGTTTACCATTTACTATCTAAAATTTCTCTGTTGGTAGACTTTCCAGCTAAGCAATTATAAAATAATCAACCACACAAATATGTTTTACCAGAATTCAACCAGGAAATAAACATTGGTGTACTCGTGAGAAAAAAGTTACCAAAGTCGTGCAACTTGCTTAAAGTTGTAATCAACATGTTGCAAATAGCGTAAGATGACAACCAAAAGTAGCCCAGGGAACCAGGGAAGTTCTGTAATGTGGTTAAAGCAAAATACTACAGAAGAACCTTAATCGTCCCTTATCACTGTTGAATCTTTGAAAAAAATTCAGTTGGATTGCAATTTTATCACTAAATAGCTTAAAAAAATTATTTGTTATTTGTGTAAGACCTGATAAAAATGTAGAAACTAGTATATTCCTAAGTTATCCCAGAAAATAATTTAAAAAGTTTTAAAAGTACACTAACTTACTATTTTTTTGCAATTACCAATTCAGTCATTTTAGGAAAAAATGCATTGCCTTGTTGTTTGTTTTTGTTATGTTGTTTTGTTTTGGAAACAGTTTGGATGTAAATTATAGACGTAACATTCAAGAATTTGCTGATGCAGTAGAGAAACAAACATTCGCTACTCGCCCAAAATTCATGTGGTTTATCATATTGTTGATTTCACTCAAATAACACATACCAGCATGGTATTTTATTTAGAGCAGGAATCTCAATAGTGTCACCATTCGTTTAAAATACATTTCCAAATAATTAAAGAAATCCATAACTATGTTGGAGGTAATAAAAATCTTTAAATTATATTATTATTATTATCATTGTCGGAGGCCTCCAACAATAAATCATAGCAATAATTTGTTTTTAGTGTTTCTGCAGAAAATAATAGACACCTTTAATTGTTCAGTTTCGTCTATTTTCAGGAACATTAAAATTTTTTTTGATTTTTTTTGGTTTTGAATTAATATATTGACATGTTTTTGTCACTGTTTTTTATAGTTATGATAGGTTACTTGGACGCACATAAATAGCATACTTATGTTAACTTATTGTTATACGTACAATTTATATATTCTATGGTACAGTCGTGGAACTAAGCGATTGACATGTCGTTACAATTAACTGTTGGCATTTTTCTTAGTTTATACTATTCATACGTGTCAATGTTTTACACGAGATGTCGTAAGACACACATTTTACTTATGTTCATTGCTCCACGAGAGTTTAAAAGACCAACCGTCGTCTTGTACAGTTGTATACCGCACTTAAGTGTACACCTCTGATGAGCTCATAATAAGAGCGAAATGCTGCATCAGGTGTTCTTTCGTTGCGTGTTATGCTTCTGTACAAGTTGTACACGTGTGTTTCAAGCTTTAAAGCTATCGCTTAGATAGCGCTATGCACTTTAAACGCACACATGTCGTTACAATTAACTGTTGGCATTTTTCTTAGTTTAAAAATATGTAAAGTCGTATCTGTCAATAATTAAATGTAATGGTTAACAGATTTTATTTTGTTTTCATTTGACTTCGGGAAATCGTCACAAACAACAAAAAAAGTTTATGTGTTTCTAATCCAGGTAACTCCCCGAATAGAATGGAATATACGAGGGCCATTTTCTTCTCGAAATATGATTGTCATGTTGCAGTATTTTGAAGAAGAATTAGGAACTCGAGTCGGTAAGCCCGTC
This sequence comes from Abscondita cerata, assembly GCA_030710515.1. NCBI lineage: Eukaryota > Metazoa > Arthropoda > Insecta > Coleoptera > Lampyridae > Abscondita > Abscondita cerata. The sequence goes on along the minus strand of JALBCR010000917.1, from coordinate 257,723 downwards.
GTGAGTTGAACTTAAAGTTTGAGAAAGAAATGGCTATCGATAGCTATCATGATGAGACAAGTATACTCAATAAAGGTATAGTTACAATACGAATAAATAAATAAATGAATAGAAACTTTATAATTTAGAACATTTGTCAAATCAACATCAACGGTGAAAACTTAGGGCCAAATTCAGAAACACTACTACTACACTCACTTGGCACTTACATCGCTTCTCAGTTGAATGGTGAGTGGATTGCAGTCTCAACTTTGATATTCAAAAAATACATAAATTGAGTAACTCATCTGAGGCATTTGTCAGATTAAATTATGTTTACAATGTAGGGGTAACTGATCGGCCCTCAATTCTCTACTTAAATTATAGTGGCCAAATACACGGACCACACATAAACATACTAGAAACAATATTACCCTCAATGGGTAAAATTTGTTTCGTGCTCATCCGACGGATAGCACTGTGTGCTATAATTCATAAAGACACAGGAACTTTCCAATATACTATTTTAATGACAACTTAAAGTGTTTTGACAGACTATTAATTTTGATTCATGAACTATTTAAACGACTTGGCGTGTGGAAAATTAAAATAAAAATAAAAATCTAAACACATCGACGCTTATTTAAATAACTAATTGCTATCTGCTATTAAATATTAATAGGTCATAAACCCAGATGTGTGTGTAGCATTTTTTTTAAAGAAACAGTTGGAATTGTGTACAAACAACTGCAACACGAGCACTTCATTGTTAGAATCAAAATTAATTAAAATTTGGAAGTAATGTCGTCATTAACACAACAGTGTTAGATGTTACTGAAAATGTTGATACAGCGTTGGAATTAAGCGCGGAATTTAAAAAGAAAGACATTAAGGCAAGGAATTTAATAGATCAATGTTTACATGATAAAAGATAAAGAAGGCTGCAAAGGATATGTATAAAACTATAAGAAAGTGTTATGTAAAGAAAGGCTTATCGGCACAGGTGGAAATTCAAAAGAAGTTGAGAACAATGAGATATGTTCGTAGTGGTCTTATCGTTAGTGATTTTATCAGTGAGTTTGAAAAAACAGTCACAAAATTAAAAGCTTGTGGTGGATCATTCACAAATGGTGAGGCAATAACACAGTTGCTGTCGGCATTGCTAGACTTATACAAAGCGGTAACTACAGCGATAGATATAATTCATGCTAAAGATCCTACAGAAATTAATTTTCAGTTTGTTAAAAATAAGTTGCTACAAGTAGAAGTACGTCAGATTGGAAGTAGTGCGTTAGATAAGCATGAAGCAGTTGCATTTGTAGGAAACAGAGGAAACTATAGAGGATACAGACATTTTGGAGGATATTTACGTAACAGTCAAGATAAAGGAAAGTTTTTGTGCAACTGCCATAACTGTGGACAAAGGAGCATAAACGTTCTGAATGCCCAAAGAATAAAGAAGAAAGCAAAACGTTCATGTAACGGAAGAAGTAGATAAAGCAAGTGTATTCTTTATTACTGATGTTGTAGTTGGCAAAAACAAACAACAAGAAATATTCCCTGAATTAGACGAGATTATATTTATTTTAGATTCTGGTGCTACCAATCATTTGGTGAATACTATAACAGCGCGTTACTTAACTGAAATAAAACCAGTAAAATGTGAAATAAATGTAGCAAAGAAGGGGATGGCAATATCTGCGAAAGAGTGTGGAAATTTGTATGTTGCAAATGGTCAAAATGAAAAACGATAAAAATTAGAGATGTGTTGGTATGTAACGATTGCTTTCAGTGAAAAGAATAAAACAAGAAGGTTTTAAAGTGGTATTTGAAGACAAAAAGATTAAAGTTTTTAATGGATCAAAATTGGTGTTTGATAGTGATCTTTGAAACTTCTAGCGAGTTATATTTAAGCCTAAAATATTGTGCGTGAACAAAGCAAGTAACAATGATCAAGATTTAATGCATCGAAGAATGGGTCACTCATCATTGTACCCTCCTACAAGAATGTGCGAGAAATGTTTAAAGGAAAGCAAAACGATTAATATTTAAAAGTATATCAGATGAAAAAAAGGCAAAGAGAATTCTGGAAGTTATTTCATCGGATGTGACGGGATCAATTACAACTGAATCGTTTGATGGTATGAAATATATCGTTACATTTATTGACCATTATTCACATTTTAGTTGTGTCTACTTAATTAAGGATAAGAAGTGTTTGAAAAATTTAAGGAATATGTAGTTATGGTAAACACAAAATTTCAACAAAAATACACAGATTACGGTGTGACAATGGTGGAGAGTACTCATCTAGTGAATTTAAAATGTATTGTAAAACGAATGAAATAATTATTAAATACACCATCTCTAGGAATCCAAAACAAAATGGAGTAAGTGAAAGAATGAACAGAACAATTTTAAATATGGCTCGGTGTTTGATGTTTAACTCAAAACAGCAAAAGGAACTATGGGGTGAAGCCGTAAAATCTGCAGTGTATATAATACCAACATCATCAATAAATAAACAAGTACCGGCTGATTTATGGTACGGATATAAAGTATATATCACAAACATAAGAGTATTTGGATGTGTAGACATGACCAAGTCCATATACCAGTTGAAGATCGAAGCGGAAAATTTGATAAAAGAAGTAAGTCTATCATAATGGTGGGTTACGAAAGTAATGGTTACCGACTGTGGGATGCAGAAAAGAAGAAAATTGCATTAGCAAAGAGTGTAATTTTGATGAAGAATGAAAATTGAATTACAAGATGGAGATATAATTGAAGACGGCAATGGTGATGTACATGAATTAGAAATGGATGAAAATATTGAAACCAATGGAAGAGAATCAGAGACCAAGAATAAAAATTTAAATCAGTGGGATTACTTCCAGGAGGTGCTCCACCAACGTTTAATGAAGCAATAAAAAGGAGGGGAAAGAAGCTATTCGTGAAGAACTATCAATAATCCAGAAAAATGAAACATAGGAAATTGTACCAGATCCTCTTGATAAGAACATTATCGATTCGAAATGGGTATTTACATATAAACCAATTAACTGATAGAAAATAAAGAAGGCGAGACTTGTAGCTAGAGGTTTTCTACAGGAGGAACTGACAGACAAAGTATATAGACCAGTGGCACGTATGCTATTACTTAGGGTAATTTTATTTTATTTTATTATATGTTGAATTAAAAGAACCAGTGTACATGTTGTGTCCAGATGGATTCGAAGAGCCAGACGGTTATGTTAGTAAATTGAAGAAGGCACTATATGGACTGCGACAAAGCCCAAAATGTTGGTATGATAAACTAACTGAATTTCTGGAAGGATTAGAAATTACGAGATCTAAAGTAGATCCTTGTTTATTCTTTAAAAATAATATGTATCTTTTAGTGTGGGTGGATGATTTAATTTTAGTATCAGATAATGTTGATAACTTAAATCACGTAACAACTTAATTATCTAAAAAATTTGAAATAAAAGATTTGTGAAATGATAAAAGATTTAAATTTTTAGGATTAGAAATTGCTATAATTGATGAAAATATGTTGTTCATTTCTCAAAAAGATTTAATTAGAAATGTGCTCCAAAGACTTAATACATAATTGTAAAGGTCCTTGTATTCCAATGCAACCTAAATTGAATTTAAACTCTGAAACTGATTCAAAATTTAAAGAACCATATAAAGAACTCATAGATTGTTTTATGTACACTCATGAAATTTAAAACTTGGACAACATAATTTCTGTAAACAAAAGTTTGCACATTGTGAAGCGGGCTTAAGGGTATCATTTACAATTCTAACAGCAGGTAGTCTCAGCAGGGGTTATCTTATAGAAGGACTGTAGAATGAATCATTACACTAAGCACGTTTTAGAAAATAGGTAATTTACGTTGCTTACTTAATTTTTTTCTTTAAAGAATATATTTAAAGGTATCGCTAATTAAACACCATAGCTCGATTAATTATCGAATCAAAATTTTGTTTAGGAAATGTTTACAAAATAAAAATTAGAAATAATTTTGATTTAAAAAACGTCTACAAGCAATAACTTTTAAATTAAATCAAAAAACTAAACATGGTTATTTGGGTTGACTGATTATTACTTATTTTTAAATAAATCTAACCTACTAATTATTGTAAGTTATTAAAAAAAATCATTAAACTCTCTATTCATAATATTTAGTCCTTACAAAATGTATATTTTATGACGTTTCAATTTTTTCTGTAGTTAATATAAAAGTGAAAATAAAAACTAAGGCAATTCTTATTGTCAACGTATATATTTAGTTTTTTACAAGAATTTATTACATAATTATAATTAAGATACCAAGTTATAGTTTAAAATTAAATGAAAACGTTTTTTTTAAATAAAGGTATTACTATATAAATAAATATAAGAAATCAATAATGTGTAGTGTATACCTCCATTGATAAATTACTGTATTAAGTTCTTCGACCTTCGAAATGTTGACGGGAGTGGTGCTGGCTATAAATATATCTATAATTTGTTTTAGTTAAAAAAAATTTATAATAAATGCTCATATTCTTCTTAGATGTTTAGTAGCGGTTTCTGGGTTAGACCCGCATTTAAGGTAGTGCTTAAGTGGTACAGTTGAGGGATTTACTAAGCAACATTAGACTATCAATACTTTGTCATTGCTTTGTGAGGAATCTAGTCAGAGAATGTTATGTCCACACCAGCATTCAAATCCCTGACGCCTTCTTAACAGTTAACGCACCTAATCATTGAGCCACTACAGATTTTGCTATAGACACCACCACAGACGAGTGAGTTTTTAGAGATACATACATCTCAAAACACCTAATAAAGGTAACAATCGGAACATAAAAACTTCAATGTGGTTACAAAAAGGTGAATTAAAAACTTGATGAAAAATCTGCATTTTCAGCTCAGTCATTGTCATCATTATTAACCCATCACAAAATTGTTTGGTATTTTTAGTATAGTTGATACCTCCAATAAAGTGCAATAATAAGAAATTAAATGCTTGTTATAAAACATTACAAACACTAACTATCAATAAATTATAACTTATTTTTGTCTTTATTTTGACATAAATGACAGTGTTGCCGTGTAGAACACGTGTTTTACTATTTCAATTCAATTTATTTGTCTTAATACATTGACAAATGATTCGACTTTTTTTTTACTTACTAATTTACAATTCTTAAAACTAACAAAACAGACAGAAAAACAAAAAAAATAATAATAATAACTCTCCCTAATTCTTTTCTTCATTCTGTTCTCATCATATCCCTTTCTCTTTCTTTTATCCAGTTTCTTTTTCCCATCACATTTTTCATCCATTCAATACCCTCCCTTTCTCTCCCAGCAACACTCTTCTCCCTCTTTCCTCCGCTCTTATTTCACTGCACTCTTTCAAATGCTCTATATTTTCCATCCCTCCCTACACATTCTACACCTCCTGTCTTCGTCCTTCTACCAGTACTTATTTTCGTTTTCCTCATTCCTAACTCTGAATCTTGCGAGTAACCTCTTATCTATCAATCCAATTCTTTCAGTTATGTACTTTGGTTTTCCTTCTACTATTAACTGTTCATGCTTCGTGTTATATTTTCCTTCTCTAATTTTCGCTCCACTTTCCTGTGCCTGTGTATCCATGTTTCTCCGTACTATTTATCTTATTTATCTTATCTTCTTTATTTCCTCTCTTGAATATCCTCCTCTTTCGTAATATCTTTTTCTCCCATTTTCACCAAATTTTATTGTTTGCGCCTCTATCTTCTTCCAACACTCATACAATATCTTATTTTCTCTCTTGTTTTCCATATTTTCTTCATACCTTATAACTCTTTTTCCTGTCTTTATCCTTATTTTTTCCAGTTTCAGTTCCTCTTCAATTATGTAACCTGGCGTTTCCTTCTCCAATCCTAGTGTCCACTTCTAATACTTTTCCTGTATTTTCACTAGCTTCTCCCACTTTCTCCATCCCCACACTTCCGCTCCATACATCAACACACTTTCACTATTCTTTCAAACAGCCACCTTCTTTTTTCTAAGTATTTTCCAAATACTCTTTCTCCTATACCCCATACCTCCCTTATAATTTTATTTCCCTTCTGCTCTAGCTGTTTTACTATATTTAGTTCTAAAAATTACGGTAAATTTAAAGTATGTTTAAAATTGTGTTTAAGTTAAAATTAATTTTTACTAAATCTACTTTTAGAGACAGATTTAGAATCATCTGTGAATACGGCCCCTTGTTTTCATATTAAGTGCATCATCTTGTTGTTATTAATGGAAACGAAACGACCTGTGCCGGGATGCAAAGACAGCGCAAGTAAAAGGCATCGGTTTCCTAAAGATAATGAATATTTTAAATTATGGAGAGACAAAGTAGCTCACCCTCGATTTGATAATTTAACACCACAACAAATTTATGGAAGTTACTTTGTGTGTGACAACATTTTTCACAAGAATACATTGTACCAGGTGCTCACAAGGATCTACGAAAGAATGCCATCCCAACGCTTTTTTTATTTTGTATGTTTTGTCCAAAATTTAAATGCAACTATTAATCATATTTAATTGTAGTTCAGAATATAGCTTGACACCCTCCTCAACTTGGATACGGGACAAAAAGAAGTTTCAAGGCGGCAGTCCAAACTTTAAGAACTTATATGAAACAACACCAAAAAACCACCAAAATGGTTTGAAAATTGATTTCAGAAAAGCCTTTAGCTAGCATGCTAATTGAAATCCTATACAATACACCATAATAATTGTACAATTTCATATGGCAATGCTACTCTGAGCCAACCCTCCTATTTTATGGTTTCAAAAACATTCCTGCGCCGGAGCACAACAACTCGCTTTTAGGCTTGCACTTCAGCCCACAGTTAATATTAACCACATAGCTGAACCTTTAGCACTTGGACGATGTAGCTCTAGCAGAAGACAAAGAATCTATTTTTGAAAATTTTATGCTTTTAATTAATAATTGCATGCGCTTGTGATTGAAAGTAATCGCTAGAAAATGTGAGCTCTTGTTTTGTGGGGAAAAGTCCGATCTTGTACTCTCCAAGTTTGAAGAAATCTGCCCCGGAACAGAGTAGTTGAAGAAGATTTGAAATTTCTGGGAGCACCGATACTTGCTTGTTACTCTTTCCATGTACTGGAGAAAAAGCTTAATGAACTGACTATTTTATTTTCTCGGGTTGGAGAGTTGCACAGTCTACTTTTTTTTTTAAATGTTTTGCCACCCTTAAGCTGAGGTATTTACTGAGGACATTACCTACTTGGTCACGTCCAGATGTAATAACACATATCGACAAAGAAATCAAAATCTCTACCAATAGCTTGTGGTGAACTCAAAATTCGGAAAGCAGCAGACATTGCGCTTCCTTCTTTTCTAGCTTCAGTGAATAGTGTTACACACTTGGTGAACTCGGCATTGACAATCGTTCTCAACCTAAGTGATGTCGCGTTGTCCAATGAAGAACGGAAAATCTGGGAGTCAAGACAGACATGGCTACATATCTCCGCTCCATCAGAAACAACAATAAAACGTTGGTTTGCTGACTTCAAACGTGGTCGTAGAGACACCGATGATGAAGAAGCAGTAGGCGTCCAAATGAGGCGGCAACACTAGAAAATCCACAAAATTGTTTTGAATGATCGGAAAATAAAGTTGCGTGAGTTAGCTGACATCGTAATAATATTAAAAGAACGTGTTGGTTTTATATTGCATGAGCATTTCTCCATGAAAAAGCTTTGTTCAAAGTGGGTGCCGCGTGTGCTCCCTGTTGATCAAAGACAACAACGTGTTATGAGCAGTCTTTGGCTATGTTTAAACGTAACAAATCGGAGTTTTTGCGTCGATATGTGACAATAGATGAAACATGAATCCATTACTTCACTCCGGAATCAAAGCGATAGTCATCTGAGTGGACAGCAACTGGTAAACCTCTCCCAAAGCGCCCAAAATACAACAATCGGCTGGAAAGATTATGGCCTTTGTATTTTAAGTGTGCGTGGTATAATATTCATCAACTGTCTTAGCGATATTTGAGCTTTTGAAGGCCGAAATTGTAAATAAACGACCGCATGTAGCAAAGAAAAAATTTTTGTTTCATTAAGATAACACACTATGTCACAAGTTAATCAAAAACAATGACAAAACTACATAAATTGAACTTCGAATTGTTTCGCATCCACCGTATTCTCCCAGCGACTACTGGGTGTTCTCAGATCTCAAAAAAATGTTCGCCAGCAAGAAATTTTGCTCGAATGAAGAGGTTATCGGTGAAACTGAGGCCTATTTTGAGGCAAAAGATAAATCGCTCTATAAAAGTGGTATTGAAATGTTAGAGCGGCTCTGGAATAATTGTGTTGCCTTTGATTGAGATTATATTGATGAACAAAAAAACCGTGTTTTCTTTGTTAGACCCGGGATTTTTACCCATGTGTTAGGTAACTGGGATAATTTGGCAATAAACCCAACAAATAAACCCCAAGAATCTAGATAAAAGGATCTAAGCAAAGAAGTGCCGTTGTCAAATTTGTAGCCAGGCATCTAAAAGTTGTGTATATTTGTTATTTGTAAAAATAAAATTTCACATTTTCTTATAAAAATCAAGTAGCACAGGAATGCAAATAAATCAAAATTTAAAATAATTTTAGGAAATTTCCGACTACATGTTATAACCAATCAAACTCTATTTTTACTTCGTTCCATACAACTAATTTTCCGGAAATATTTTGCTTCTAGGTACCCCGGCAATTCTTAATAGTGAAAATATTTCTGTGATGAACATATACGTTTTATGCAAGCTCTTTGACTGAAATAGACGGTTGTTATCTCATACCCCCTTTTCCGCACAAATTGTACTGTTTCCATACACTTTCTCTACATCTCTTTGTTTCCTGGCACTAGTTTACTACTTCCTTCTTATTTTTCTTGGTTTCTACCAAACGGACTTTTCTTGCTCTTGCCCGTTGCAATTGTTGTTTCTGACACCAATTTTCGCCAACGGCTTTTATTTTATATAACATGCGATTACAGTACTTTATTGTCCAATTTGTTCATATTAATATTATTTTTAAATTTATTTTGGTCGTGAATTTTCTTACCGATCCCCCACGTGCATGAATTATAGCGGAATTTTTTCCAGTGAACGTTTTTAGAATTCGTTCAATGGAAAAAAATTTCGGCATTCACACTAGGAAGTACAAGTGAAAATTGTTTGTTTCCTCTGTATATCTCCTGCTTCTGTGTTTATTTTTAGTCCACTTGAGCTTCCTTTATTGCTCTGCTTTCTTTTCGTTACATTTAAGAATGTTCCTCGTAATTTTCTTTACCTAAGAGTATTTGGCTGCAAGCTGATTGGTTAGCTAGAGATGTCGGCTTTTTGCTTCGCCAATTACCTGCATCATTTGAATATTGGGTTTCAGAAATTGACAGTTGTAATTCATTTAGGAATGGCAAAGTTCACCACATCTCGTTAAGTTTTTAGAGTCGACATTTTTATGCAACAGATCGACCTTCAGATTCTGTTAACCATTCAAACCACCTACAACCAAATGTTTGTAATTTACTTAAAATTCTTGATGTAACTTAACTCGCCTGTTAAATCTCCTTTGGGAAACCTTAAAAAACTGATTCTACCATCATATTTAATAAATAAATAAATTCAGGTTATGTATTTGCGGTTATGGGATGGGGGCGCAATTTTAAACTAATGGCATTTTTATTCAAATAATTTTATCGTGTTAGGTAATTTTAAGCAGCAAATACGTTAGAGATAATCTCCTGGAGGTATACAAAATTATGTTTCACTCGTTTTTGTTAAACAACTATTCTTAGATTCTCAAAAATTTGAAATTGTCCATTATTAACCTAGGTTAACTATAGAAAAATTATTAACCACTAATAGAAATTCAACTTCTCCAGTTGGCTAGGAGACGCAATAATTGTCCACTTCACAGCTAGTAGTGGAAAAAAACTATTTTGTCTTTTGGTATTAAGTTAATAATACATTTGTGACAAAGAGATGTTCTGCTATTAATTATTTTAAAATAATGAATAAATTTTCTCATAAACATATATATTTTATCTGAAAATACAATAGAATAATGTATAGAAGTGTCGGACAGACTAAATAATTAATCATTCCGTTTCAGTTGGTTACACATCTCAAGACGTCATTTATCAATGGAATCGGGCACGTCAAGTTGCAATTGCAGAAGATATGAAATTGTCGCAATTTGATCTTATAGCTACACCTGCTGCCAATCATACGGACACCGTAGTTAACAGCGACATCAAATCAGGTGTTTGCAGTGTTTTCATGACATCCAGTAAGAAATACAAGCAATTAACGCTTCACTGACTTATTTTTCAATCCGAATCCTTTCATCCACACTTGCTTATTACATTTAGTATTGACTGTTTTCTGCAAATATAATATGTTACGTCTTTATGTTATAAAACAAATTTCATCATGTTAGAACAAACTACTTCTCCCCTTTGACAAGTAACTTTCAATATTAGAAATTAAGAGCCCGGAAGGAAAGCTTTTAACAAATAATATCTCTTTGAAGTAAACATTAATAATACTCCTTACCATGAAATTCTTTACCTATACTAAATATTACGCTGCCGGGTAAACTAATTATTCAGGATGCACATTAACGGTTGTTTTGTATTTAGAGTACTCGATGCTTCTGGTGAGTTTTCATCTTCAGCGTCATATGGGAAACTTTCTAATACAAGTTTACGGACCTTGTATTCTATTAGTTGTATTGTCGTGGGTTTCATTTTGGCTAAATCGTGAGGCAACAGCAGACCGAGTTTCATTGGGTAATATGCCAAAATTATAAATCGATGTTACATTAACGGTATTATTTTTTTCAGGCATTACAACCGTTTTAACGATGACTTTTTTGGGATTAGAAGCTAGAACGGATTTACCGAAAGTGCCATATCCGACTGCTCTGGATTTTTTCGTTTTCCTTTCGTTTACTTTCATATTTGCTACTATAATTCAGGTAAGGATTTATTACATTTTTTGGAATTTCATACACTACGATAATTTAAAGTATTAAAATAGAAAAAAAAGTTAAATTTTGTATTTTTTCTACGTTGCAGTTAATTAAAGTAGTGGTAATTTATGTAAAGTGTGACTATACTACGTAATTCTTTAGTGATAAAAAATAAAGAAATTCTATTAACAATTTTTTTTCCAAAAAATATGGGTCTAGACAACCATGTCAACCGGTCATAACGTCAAATTTAAAATTTTGACCACAACGTCAAACACATTATTGACCAAATCGTTAAACCTAGCTACAAGGTTAAATTTCTAATTTTGTCCACACCGTCAAATGCGACCATAACGTCAAATTTCGATTTTGGTTATAACGTCGAACTTGACCACAAGTCAAACGAGGTTCATTTCATAAATAAGTAAATCGAATACGTCGACTAACAGCATTGACTTTAACGTCCAACGTTAAAGATGACCACAACGTCAAACGTGACCATAACGTCAAATTCCGAATGTGAAAAAACACCCATAATCACAAGCATTTTTATATGAAGCTAGATAGTTTTATGAAAGGTGTGGTCAAAACGTCATACTTTTAATTTGACTACAACGTCATGTAACGGTTGTAGTTTACAAATAATAATGAAAGAAAACGACGACTCTAGCGATACAACCTAGAGAGAAGAACAATACTATTTGGCTTGAAGTAGCGCACTAAATTCGTGGAGGATCCAGTATTTGTAGTAGTTAGCACAGCAGTGTCCGGTTTAGTCGGTGAGTTAGGGAGGTCCTTGAGGAACTGAAAAGAAATAAACTGCTGCCTAACGAGGCGCCACCTGCTGGGTAATAGAGAGAAATAAAACTGACCAACAGGAATTCAATAGGTTTTCCTAAAAGGTCTAATACGCTAAAACAAACACAAATCAGAGAAACAAATAGACAATTCAATATAGCAAACAAATCTTAAAAATACTAAAATAATGTGACAGAAATAGAGAGACTGTCGTATATGAGTATGTGCGTTAGCAACAACAATAATTAAAGCTTGCGAGTAATGTGTCGAATTCAAATAAGCTTTGTAGTTACACCCCAAGTTAAAGTTAGCGTTCCAATTGAGGATTGGTTACTAAGAAAACTCGACGTACACACGTCACTTACACACGGTGACTTAAAACTAAACTTAAACTCGGAATAGCACGGTAAGTAGCTCCCGCCAACCCAAAAGGTCTTTTGTTTTAGCTTCACCCACTTTATCTAAAGCGCCCAAGCTCTTATGGAGTTAGTTAAAAACAAAACCGAACGTCGGTGGATGGAGTCTACCCCGAATAAAAATTTGCTTATATGCTAGGGATTCAAACGGTTTAATGTCACATGTACGTGAGCTTCATACGCATTGATACTGAGTAGGATACTTAAACATTAAAACTTAGCTGTGTTCTAGTAGTATGCAGTTCCAAGAATGAACGTTCTTGCTAGCGACAATATTTGAAGGTAGGTGATTCGAGGATTTTTTGTAGGGGAGGTTTATAGTGAAGAACGGATAACAAATAGGTTCCCTCAAAGTAACAATTATGCAGCATAAATGAGTCGGTAGGCCTGTGGAGTTCACCAGCTGTTGGCAGCTAATTTGAATGCGAAACCCTGGTACTCGATCAGTTATGTAACTAAAAGTTCTTAAATAGCTATTATCAGCATCCCCAGAAATTATCCAAGTGTAAGACACGGTGAAAGTATGATACAACTACGAAAGAAAAGAAAACAACGTGTACTTACGGTGAATGCGGTCGGATTTACTTATCCACACATACACAAGATGTCCTAAATATAAGAGGCCGAACTAAAACGGTGCAAAGTAATTGGAAAAATAACATTAATTTGTTCAATAAAGACATACCGAAAAATGCTTCCTAACGGAGCTACGAAGTTGAAATCATGATGGCATTTATGATTAAGAGTGTTTCAATCAAATTTAGAATTTGACGTTATGGCTATTTTTAAAGTTTTACATTGTGTAGTTAGCCGTGACGAATAATGGTCAAAAATTCGAATTCGACGTTGTGACCGGTTGACGTAGCCAGGCCCTAAAAATCTGAGTACATTACTGGATTTTGCTTTGCCTAAAATTGACATTTATCAAATTTTATTAATCATTAACAATTTTTGGCTGAATTATATATCACATTATTCTTATAATTTTTTTTTGTTTTGATCAAGCAAGAGAAAAAAATAGTGGGATAATAATGAATCATAAAGTATAGTTCTAAACAATCTATAATTAAAGACAAACAATAAATACAAATTTTATCGGAGTATTTTGCTTTCAAATTGGTCACTCTGTGTATTATCATTAAATTTAACTTCAATGCAGCCGTAATTTATCCGTATTAACAGACCTTGCAAATAACCGACTATTTTTTTGTTTTTAATTTGTCGAGATCAAAGCGGCCTGAAAATCGCTCTAACATTATTAATGCAAAATTAAGTCGAGCAATAAATTACGAAAATTTAGTAGCAATAAAATATATTAATTTGTCAAGGTCGCGTATTTTTGTTTGAGTCAAATTTTCAGTGTAGAAGTGACAATAGCGACTTACCACTAAGGTGAATTCGTTTATTGTTTTGATGGCTGCCAAATCGTCCAGTATGTTGTGGAAAATTAAATTTGACGACAAAAATATCTACATAATATACCAGTTGCATCAGCGATCGGGCAACCAACATCTTTAAGCTATCAAAATCTATTTAAAAAAAATTTCCTCACAAACTTTAATTTAACGCGGCTGTGTAAATGAGTTTTTTTATGACTTTGCTAAAAACTATCAAATGAACATCATTTCCTTACTCCACGAGTTCGCCGCGGCAACTATAAGTACTTTACTTAAATTGACCAATTAAAAACGTAGGAAATTACGTGTTCCTTTTTTTTTTAATTTAAGCTATGCCGATTTCTCTTTAACGATGGTTTATGTTATATGTAATGATGCCTTGCTTAATATTAGTATCCAACTCTGTTTCTATCGCTTTGGTAGACATTCAACCCTTATCCTTCCTTCAGATAACTTATCTCAAACTCCTCTTGGCGAACGGTCAGCATGCGTTATACATATTGACATGGATATTGCACTTATTTCTTTTGTTTTTTTGTGACGTTCTCTATTGCAATGTTGACGTATTTCATCGTCTGGTACTGAAGTGAGTAGCGGTTTCTTTCGTATATCTTGGTTTATGTATTTGTTCTTCTATATAATGACTCCTAAACATTCAGAGTTTACTTTCACATTTACCATTTTTACGAACTGATGTAGTATTCGTTGTAGGCCATAAGAAATCAAGACAGTATCGTTAACATATATGTAGTATGCGACTATTCTATGTACAGGGTGTTTCAAGAAAAAGTGATTCCGTTTCTAGGATAGGTTAGGATAGGTAGAAACCAAAAAAATAATTGGGGTTTGCTTAGTAAAAAATTTTTGTAACGCCAACCGTATTGAACATAAAGAGCGTTAAAGAAAAAAAATGTATTTATGTTTTTTTACGAGTTTGCCGAAACTACTGGCAACATTTTAATGACATTTTATACAAATATGTTTTGAAAGCGATACATCCCATGAATTTGTTTTTACATCTGATTCTCATAGAGGGCGCTAATTACACGGATCGGTTCGTATCAAATAGAATTGAACATAACTTTTTTAAGGTTTGATTTATTAATCAAAATTTGAACTTAAACATCATTCAATTTTACACCAAAAGGTACTTTAGGTAAAACTCGATACTATGTACCGTTTTCAAAATCTTTTGATATGAAAATTATGAAGTAATAACCGATTCTGGTAAAATCAGAGAAAATATACATCAAAAGAAGAAAACGCAGAGGATACAGGAAATAATGAAGTGAAATAAGGTTTGAATCAATTAAATATTGCAATTTTGTATACAGTTTGCTCTTCTCGAGCCCTTCTAGGTGGAGGCGTTGATTGAAATATTGGTAAAGATAGTCAACCTTACGGGATTATGCGACCCCGAAATTTGTTCTAAACATCAGAGGTCGGTAGTATCGCTTTGTGCTAAGAAAATACGTCAATTGTATTGTAGAATTTACAGAACAGTATTGCCGATAAATGTGAAATAGAAAACTGTAATTTTGCTGATAGTTTATGCTAAGGCACGACATTGTTGCCAATGCATCATGCCATTGATTGAAATATTGGTGCATTGAGTCAATGTTGACAAACAAACAAAAACATGCGTTCTACAATATACAAGAATTTATTGATTTTTGTCGACGTACTAATTAAATGTGTTCCTTTGTTATATATTTTTTCTATTGTCTGTTAATTGTTCAATGTAATAATATTTATTTGTATCTTTCTTACGTAAGGTTATAACAATGGTTATACCATCATGACAAACACATATATATACAAAGATTGTATACATACACATGGAATAAAGTTTATTATTATGAAAAAACCTGCAGATTTAAAAGTATTAATTTCGTAAAGAAATCGTTGAAAAACGTTCTCCCAAAAAAACAATTTCTTTAAATACTTTGAAAATTCCATACTCATATATTTATTACATTAACATCGTTTATCCGTGAAAATGTTTTAAAATCTATTAGGCTTACGCAAGTAAATTTCTAATTTTGGTCATTGAAATTAAAATTTTTAACATAGAAACGCTATCCCTTTTATGTTGGAACGAATGTTGAATTTTCTTATATTACAATCTAACGTACTCAACTGTTTGCATCTAAACAATATTATAACAAGCCTACTCATTTACTAAAGGTGTTGCTAAAAGTATGCAATTGTAGAATTTCTGACTAAGCCGATAAGAATGTGACTCATAAACGATAATCCGGAAGACTCCTCGTAATACATTTGTTTCAATATCAACTTTAGGTGTACTTATATTTAAGATATGATAAACGCATTAAAGAGCATCTATGAGCTATTTTACTTTAATTAAACTATTTTAATTCGAAACCATGATATTTTGATACAGTTTCAAAGTAAAATCTAACTTTTTATCTACCAACAGATAACAAAGTATCACTTTTCGTAAATTATTTTTCCCTCGGGAAAAAAGTGATACTATTTTTAACACCAAATTTCCCTCAATAATTTTCTAATTCTATTGTAATATGATTTTCAATATTAAATCTCATTTATTCGTCACAGAAAAGAATAGTGTATTATACACGTATTATCCGCACCGCGCGGAGACAACACACCTCAAGCTAAAATCTAGTACTTTTATTTTTAGAAGTAAAGGAATAGGTTTTATTACCAAGTGAATTTAAATTGAAGGTCTAGTGGAACCCACTTTCCTAAAAAACACGGTAACTTGTTGCCTTTTGAATTGAAAAATTTGAAAACCAATTTTTATTTAAAATCCTTTTCAACTGAACACGTAAAACAAGTAGATACAAAAACCAATATTTTGCGTTTCTGAACTCTAGTGGTATTTCTCCCAGTATGTTCTACTTTATTCCTAACGAAGTTATTAAATGACAAACAAATGTCAACATTATTATTTGCAAGTAAAAAATAAAGTGCAACATAATTTTAAAATAATTGTTTCTTATTTATCTAACACCGACCAAACCAAACTGTTTTAACAAATAACGCTTCCATGTATTTTAGTAAATTATTAAAAAAACATTGTCATTAAAATCCAAGATATGTATCATCAATGGTATTATTCATAAATGAAAAATTCGTCACTTTTAATTACTAGTTAATACGTTTACTAAATATTGAAAACGTTGCAACATTGTATTGACAAAATAAATTTTACGGATTGTATTTGCGCCATTTTACAACGGTGGAATAAATTGAACTATTCTATTTCAAGAATCGTACACATTATAACTTAGCGCTTCAGTACAGGGAAAAAAGTAAACAAAAACGCAACCCAACATGCATATGTGAATTGCATCCTGATACAAGCAAATACAAGCGGTTGACTATCTTTACCAATATTTCAATCAACGGGGAGGGAAGAAACAACAACTCAATATGTTGTCAACGCCGACGTTTCGCCCCCTATGCGTAGGGCTTTATCAAAACTCATAACAGATAAAGTTGGTAGTCTCAATTACCATCAATTGATGGAAACTCACACACAGATTAAAAAAACAACAAAAACAGTCATACATACATATATATATATATATATATATATATATATATACAAGTTGTCTAAAACATATTAATTAAAATTAAAAAATTTTTTTTTAATCCTTGTGACGTTTCCATCAGGATTAAGAATAACTTTTATCTTTATAAACATAAAAGCCCCTACGCAGACTCCTTTCTATGTGTATCATTCTACCTCACAAAGACCGAGAAAAACAAACTGTATACAAAATTTATAACTTGGAGGAATACTCACTAAATATTGCAAATTAAGGGAGAAGGAAGTAGCGGATAAATACAGAAAAACTATAAGCAAGAAACTGGAAGGATACGAATACAAAATAAAGAGAGGAATGTTGAAAGCGGATGGACATACTTTAAAAACATAGTAATAAACACAGCGGAAGAGATATGCAGGAAAGCAAAAAAGAAAAATAATAAGAAACACACATCATGGTGGACAGAGGAAATGAAAATACAAATTAAGAAAAAGAAAGAAGCTTGGAAAAGTTACCTATCGGACAAGAATGGAGAAAAATACAAGAAATATAAGCAAGAGCAAAGAAACAACTAAACAATTGATCAAAAATGCAAAAGAAAATCAATAAAAGAATTTTGGAGAAAAATGGAAAAAGACTCAAAAGGAATTCAAGAACTATTCTATAGAATATTGAAAACTTTAAGAACAGAAAAGACACTGAATACAAAAATAATAAAAGGAAAAAGCGGAGAAATTATAACTGAAGAAATAAAAATAATGAAAAGATAGAGAGAACACTTTGAAGAATTACTAAATGATCTCCAAAACAAAGGAACAATTGAAACATGTGATAAGGATGGAAGAACTTGAAGATATAATAAAAGATCTAAAATACGGGAAAGCGGCTGGGTGCGACAGAATAACGGCGGAAATGATAAAGAGTATAGGACAAAAAGCAGAGATACACTATTAAGTAAATACCACAAAGTGTAGATAGATGAAGAACTACCAAAAGATTGGACGACAGCGTTAATCGTGCCAATTCACAAAAAGGAGATAAAAAAGTGTAATAATTATAGAGGAGTAACACTACTAAGTGTATGTATGAAAATATTTAGAAAAATAATAAAAAAAATTAGAATGGTAACTGAAGAGACAATGGAAGAGGAACAAAGTGGATTCAGACGAGGAAGAAGCGCTCAGGATCACATATTTGCAATAAAACAAAAAACACAGAGAAAGCACGAAAAGAAAAAAGGATGATATATTTGGCATTTGACAAAGTACAGCTGTGAGAGACAATAAAACATCAAAAGAATTTAACACAAATATAGGATTAAGGCAAGGAGGAAGCTTAAGTCCACTGCTATTTATAATATTTATGGACGAAATAATTAAAAATGTAAGAAGAGTGTAAAAAAGATGACAATGGAACATTTCAAAATGCAAAGAATTAAGGTATCGGAGAGAACATACGCGGATGACGTCGTATTGATCGCGGAAAGTGAAAAGATTTACAAACAAATTTAAATATTTAGAATTTAGTACTGAAAGAGAATAGAATGAAAATTAATAAAAGTAAGTTAAAAGTAATGGCAATCGGAGAACAAAAAATAAACATGAAAATTGAGAATGAATGAAAAAGAATTGAACAAGTAAAGTACTTCCATTATTTAGGAGAAGTATTGAACAAGAAAGGAACCCAGGAAGCAAAAATCAACAACAAAATAAAGAAGGCTAATGGATTATTCTATGCACTGAAAAATAATTTTTGAGTAAGAGGAAGTTTCAGTTGAAACAAAAACTGAAGTCTTCAAATCAATATATAGACTAATATTAACTTATGGCAGCGAGTCGTGGGTACTGACAAATCAAGAAAAAAGCAAGATACAAGCAGTCGAAATGAAATACCCGAAAAAATAAAAGGTATTACAAGAAGAGAAAGAATACGAAACACAGACATAAGAAAGGAACTGGAAGAAGAAAGTACACTAAAATTTATACAGAAGAAGCAACTGTCGTGGTGGGGTCATCTAGTAAAAATAAACAAAAAGCACCAGTAAAGCAGATATGGAAGACAAGAATAATGGAAAACAGAAAAAGAGGAAGACCAAGAAAAACATGGAATGGGGAAGTGGGAAGAATACTAGAAGAAAAAGGAAAAACATGGAAAGAAGCAGAGAAGATGGCGTGGAACAAAGAAATTTATATTTTTTAATGTACAATAATAATATGTAATGTAATATTTATATCCTACACCAAAAGGTAGAGGGATGATTTGATTATGTATATATACTAAAGGTGTTAGTATGGTATCCCGGATCGACGGCTCAACGTACCCTGGGAAACATTCTAAATTAGCTCGAGAAAATCTCTCGTTGTCACTAGTATCGTACTTAGCCTGCCTGCGATGGCCAGTCTACTAAACTAACAGTTTGAACCCAGGCCTATGCCCCATGGCATTGCATTCTATAGAAATCAAATATTTTAAAATAATACCTATTTTAACAACTTTTTATACTTTAGCAATCAGTAGAAAGATTCCAAGATTAACGGTTTGGTTTTTATAACTTGACTTCATAAATGCAGCTTCCAGCTACATTTCCCGCCGCATAATAATGTGATGAAGTGCTAGTAAATCTAAACAGTGTCGCTATTACGAACTACATTAGTTCTTTATCTGAAATATTTTAATTCTCCCTCTTCAAAGTACTTATCTGTTCTTCAAAACCAGTTCTAAAAACGCGTCCCAAAGATATTCAAATGAACAAATTATCCATACATATGCGCCTCGAAATTTCTTTCATGTCTTCTTTTTTTACCTCTTTTTTACAATTCCTAAATTATTGAAAAAAAAATAATTATCGATTTCTTTGAATACATTGAAACACCGTTGACCCCATATCAGTTAAAAGATTTGCAAGAGGAAGTTATGTTCGATTTTAGGGAAGAAGGTTTGGCTACATTTTCTTAAGCAATAAAGATTAAGCGCAAGTAAAGTAACAACAACCAGTTAAACCAAAACTTTTTTTATTAATTTCTAGCCCCTTCCATTTTCCGTTATAATTTGATTTAAACGTGAAAATTTCAATTGCGAATATCATATCTCGGAAACCGGTTAGAGTAAAAAATTGTCATTTTTGTTGAAAGTTGTGCCCACAGACACTTTGGATCCAATCAATCGAAAGTCGATCAGGAAGTGTAAAATTTCGATTTTGGAAAAGGTTTAAAAAAAATATCTCTTTGTCGGATTCAAGTTAAAATGAGAAGCGGCGGGTTGTTTGAAGTGCCACACTCCTACATACGTTTAATTTTATTTTTCAATGTTTGGTAAGGGGCGTTAAGATATTAGTGCAGAATTTAAAATGTATCGAACGGACTCAGTCCCCTAAGTTTAAGAAAGTTTTTTACAGTCCTTTAAAATGTTCAGAACTGCTCCATTGAAGAAGAAAATTTTTATAGACACATTTTTTCAAATGGCGCAGTAGAAGACATGCATCTGTAATCTGCAGGGTTATTGTGATAATTTTTTAAAGGACGATGGGCCATCGCGAATTACTCAATATTGCCTTACGCAAATGTTGCTTGTTTAACAAAGAATTAGGCTAGAAGTTTCTACGAAAAAGTCTTAGAGCCTCTGAACATTTTAGGTTGCCGGACCTAAATTCTTGCAATTTCTTTGGATGGGGGCACATAAAACAAATTGTTTATGGCACCCCTGTAACGACTGTAGAGGAACTCAAACAACGAGTTACCAATGTGGCTCGACAAATTCGACAGCTTGATACAACGTGCTGAATGTTGCGTAGCTAACGGAGGTCTGCGGTTTGAGCAAGTTCTTTAATAATTTGTTCTCATTTGTTGTTGCAAATTAAATGTTGACCTTTGAATTCTAATGTGTTATTGTTATGGGATAATTGTTGGAAAAGGTAACCAAGCGTTAAAATTTTAAGATCACCAAAGTGTTCAGAGGTTCTCAACCAAAATAACTATTTTATGATTCTCTCAAACCATCAATCTTTGCATAAGACAAGTGGTTTTTTTCCTTTTATTTAATGATGAGTGTCAAACCCAATTTTTAACACTGGACTTAGAACAAAACATTTCAATAATTTTACTTGACTTCTAGTTTCCATTTGTAATTTTTTTCAAAAAATATTTTAAGGGTAATAACACATAAGTAATAAATAAAATTAATTTCTTATTATATAATTTTTAATAATTGCACTAGTTGTATCATTGCTTTGTAAAATTTATTTTGACATTTATATATTCTAATTTATGCTAGTTAATATCGATGCTATAAATGGTACAAATTAGTTAATAATTATTCCACGCTTATTGTATTTCTATTATAATATGTATGTATCGGAAGTCGTATTGAATTTAGACAGTATGCAAATTGCTTGCATTAATTGATTTGTCTCCTTTGTTACATAAAATTTTGGCATTATAGGGTTTATTAAATTTACTGCATTGCAAAAGAGTTCAATTGCATGTATTATTAACATCAAAACCTGAATTGGTAAAAAAATTAAAACTTTGCAAAATAGTTAACAAAATAAAAAGTTTTATTATTAATTTGTAATTGTTATTAACTTATTTATTTGAATAACTAAATTTTAAAGTTCATACTTTAATATCGTCTATTGGACGTATTTATTTTCATCCTATAGAGTGTATCCCAAATTGAGTAGGATTGCGTGGCTACTAATTTGCTATTAATAAAGATACAGTTTTGATTACATAGACAGTGATACACAGTTTATTATGCTAGTTCAGATTCTGCTAAGAACACTCGAGAAATTCCGAAGTTATTTGGAAAAACTTGAAAAACTGCATTTTCCAAAAAATCCAATATTTCCCTTGTCGTGAAAGTTATGAACAAAACTTTTAAACAAAAGTTGCTTGTTTTGTTAAAGCATTGAATATTATTCAATGGTTAAGGTAAACTCTTCAATGATGTGTTGTAATGTAGGTAATAAATAGCCGCGTATTTGAAAATTATTGTATTGCAGCGAGTTGGCAATAAAAACCAATAATGTCGTCATGCTTCAAACAAAATAAAGTTTGAGCTATCAATTTTCTCCAGGGGGCCTGCATGCAGGTACGGGCTTAACGAACCCGAGGCTCTAAGCTCTTCAGTGGGCCAGGGACCACTGTCGTATCAAATCCCCTTACCTTGATACTGCTATCATTAAGTTGGCGGCACGGCAGAGCTCTTTCAAGGTGGACGGGTCACACTCTGCGAGCTGGCAGAAGCTTCAAAATGCAAAATTTTGGTTATTAGCACATTATGCAATGCCTCGGATGCGTTAGAGGGTAGTGCTACCTCTGATGCGGGACGTCAGTCCAATAAAGATAACTTTAGCATAGACACGGACGTGAGTGTGGGCCTCCGGATAAACCCAGATACGAATCAAGAAAAGATGGTGGTACCCCGGTTCCTAATCGTCAAAAGGTCGAAGGCGACTTTAGTAGTGATAGTCCTTTTCTCATCCAGAGACAACTGTACGGTTTGATTGGTGATGCTAAAAATGTTAAGAAGATTAAAGAAGGATTATTAATCAAAACTGCGAGCTCAGCACAAGCCAGTAAACTCTTACGAATGGAGAGATTAGGTGATTCAAAGATTGAGGTTAACCCCTATGCTGTCCTGAACCATAGTAAAGATGTCATATATTGTCAGGATCTGTTGGTGTGCACTACGGAAGTGATATGCTCCGAACTAAAGAAGCAAGGTGTAACTGAAGTCAGACGAATTAAGAAAGGGTAGATGGCGAACTTAAAGATACTTCAAACCATATATTTACCTTTAATACCCCTAACGTCCCTTCAAAGATTAAAGTTGGCTACCTATTCGTCCCAGTGCTACTATACATCCCAGCACGTTGTTTCAGGTGCCAAAAGTTTAGCCACACGGCTCTACGGTGCGAAAACCCTCAAATCTGCGTTTTGGAAAGCAACTACGTCAACCCTGCAAGGAACCTATAGAGTGTGTAAACTGCAAAGGGCCGTATAAGGCAATCTCCAGAAACTGTCAATATTCAAACAAGAAACGGCAATCCAAGAAATTAGAGTTAAAGAAAAGCTTTCCTTCAATAACAAGAAGGAAAATAGTTATTACAACACCACAACACGGTGTTTCTTATGCCAAAGCCGCTGAAAAGAAAGGTCAAGTTGATATCTCACTACTAGTGAAAGAATTAGTGCCTACCTTGGTATCGGTGCTAAAAAAGGTATTTGTACCTAAGAGCACGCAACCAATTACCCAACTGCCTCAATTCCAACAGCCAGCTACGAGATCGCGACGGAACTCTGCTTCCAGTCAAGGTTTCACACTTTCGGACGTGGAATCCAAAAAAGGAAAAGAAGGGACAAAGGAAGTGTATATTATACAACGGAAGACAAGTTATCGGATAACTCTGAAACTTCCGGTACCACCAAAAGAAAAAGGGTGGCCTAAAGGAAAAGGAGCTCTCCTAAACTGTGATTAACAATCTGTGATAGTTATGTTTGTAGTCCAGATTATTTATTTATTTATTTATCAGTGTTCGTCTAGATTATCTATTTACACATATCTGTCACTTACTAGTCGTTCGTTTGTCGTAAGTGTACTACGTTAGCCCTTTTTTATTAATTTAATTTCAATCTTATAACGAATAACAAAACGAACAAATTATTAAATGAAACTGCAACGGTCTCATACGACGATACTGTTTACTGTAGCTGATGATTAGAAATTATAATCCCTATGTTATGTGTCTGCAGGAGACACATCTCGCTTCTCAGCAACAGTACACCCCTCGCCCCAAAAAAGTGGCTGCTGTTACGCGCTGACTGGAACAGCTACAGAAACGCTCTGGTAATACCAGAATTATCGGGCTCTGTTGACAAGATAGTGGAGGTTCTTAGCTCAGCCATTATCCGTGCTGCTGGTGAAAACAATATACCTATGGGAGGAGGTACGGTACGACGTACGCCGGTTCCATGGTAAAACCATCAAGTACAGTTGGTTATAAGGAAAAGAAACGCTTATTTAACGCATTCAAGAGACACCCGACGTTAGAAAACCTGATTGCTTTAAAAGATCTAGGGCTCATGCTCGCCGAACAATGTTGGAGAGCAAACGAGCCTTATGGCGTGAGTACGTGTCGTCGATTAATAGATCGACACCGATCGCGGATGTGTGACGTAAAATTAAAGCGGTAGCAGGGACTAAGAAACATATTAGTGCGATCAATTTAGAACTAAATGGACACGTTTTAAAGACTGCAGTTGACGTTGCGGAAGCTTTCGCCAATCAGTTTCAGGCAGTCAGCAGCTTTAAAAACTATCAGCCATCTTTTCTAAGCACAAAAACCATAAGAGAAATACCCTTAGACATTAGCGGCCAACAACATAACTTACCCATCAACGCCCTATTTAACATGTCCGAGTTAGAAGAGGCGTTAGTCAAATGCAAAAAGTCCGCACCAGGTCTGATGGATCTCTTACGAGTTTGTGAGGGAAGGGCTGCCGTCCTGAAAGAACCGCTCCTCGCTCTTTTCAATAAATGGAACGAAGTACCTACCCGGCCGCCTGGAAAGCCGCTTCTTACATCCTGAAGGAAGGAAAGACCCCTCCCCTAGCTACAGGCCCTGCCTACGTTTGTTTAGGCAAACTTCTGGAAAAATGGTTAGTAATCGGATTATGTGGCAGCTAGAAACTCACAATTCCCTGGTAGATTACCAAGCGGGTTTTAGGAAACGGAGATTGACGGTAGACCAAAACGTATACCTGGAGAAGAAAATATTAGAAAGTTTTCGAAAGGGAGAGCATTCAGTCGCTGTCTTCTTTGACCTTGAAAAAGCTTATGACACGGCATGGCGCTACGGAATCATTTGCAAGCTTTATGATTGGGGACTGACAGGTAACGTGCTAAAATTTGTGGCTTCTTTCTTAGATGACAGAAGCTTCAGAGTCCAAATCGGAAATGCGTTATCATCACGGAGGATCTTGGAAAACGGAGTGCCGCAGGGTTCCACGCTTAGCGTGACCCTATTTGCAGTTGCGGTAAACGATATAGCAGCGTCCGTAGATGCATCAGTAAGCAGATGTCTGTATGTAGACGATCTAGCCATATTTTTTCGGATCCAGAAATGCATACGATAGTCAGTAAACTACAAGGTCGATTATCCTTTGCGGCCGAAACAACTGGTTTTGGTTTTTCGCGCAGAAAACTCAATGCGTCCATTTCTGTCGTATGAGAAAACCGCACTACGGACCGCTGCTTTATATAAAAGATATTTCAATATCATGTAAAGAAACAATTCGATTTCTAGGACTCTTACCTTCGATTTGAAGCTCACCTAGAAACCGCACATTACTGACCTCGTACAAAGGTGCAAGCCCGCTCTGAACGCGCTAAGAGCGATTTTGGGAACCAGGTTCGGAGGAGAGACGGAGTCGCTGCTCGACACCTACCGTTCGATGATCCTCGCCAAAATTGACTACGGTTCTCTCGTGTACTCGTCAGCACGTAAGACGACACTTGAATTGCTGGACCCGATCCAAAATTGGGCGTTACGGTGTTGTCTAGGAGCCTTCAGGACAAGCCCGGTCGTGAGCCTACAAAGTGAAGCCGGTTTTACCACTGCAAAGTAGACGTGCACAACTACTTACCAGTTACGTAGTCAACATAAGGTCACAACCCAACCATCGGAATTTTAACGTCTTGTTTAGGCATAGGTCTAAATATTTCAAAAGGCCAACAATTTTAAGACCGTCCGGCGTACGGGAGCTGGAGATGTGCACTGAATTTGGATTAACGATTCCCCACCTACTACCACTTAAGTTACCTGAATTTTCGCCGTGGAAGACAGAAAAACCAACATTTTTGAGCGATCTTAGCTTGTTATCTAAAAAAAGAAACCACGCCCGAAGAGTACCGTAAAACATTCAGAAATATTCTTAATACTTACCGTGAGTCAGTTGTTGTGTACACCGACGGGTCCAAAACTCAACGAGGTGCGGGAGTAGCCGTAGTGGTAGACGGAAAAGCATATTCCTGGTCGTTACCGCCGGATGCCACAACAATCTTAACTGAACAATATGCTATTTGGCAGGCGCCAATGACTACAATCAAGTCTATGCTTAAGATATGCCCCTATGACCCAATGTCGCAGATAATGACGGACACGTTAGCACACCTAAAAAGTTGTGGTAAGATGGTAAGCTTAGTATGGGTACCGGGCCACAGCGGCATGCTTGAGCTTCCCCGGCTAGCTGATAGGAAGAGCAGGAATCAGTGTAACAATCTGAATTTTATTAAGGTCTAGATAAGAGTTGGGCGCCAGGCATGATATGCCAAAAATAATATAAAAATTATTAAAAACAAAGAAAAATAGCTAATAAATTCCAGCACTGACTGGGGCACAAAATTGTCTCAAGCAATGACCAATAAAAATAACGTTTATTGCAAAGATAAATAAAGAAGATATAATGTTGTAAACTTACATAGATAAAATTAAATTGTCAGAACGAATACCCGTGGTAATAAACGTACAAAAATTATGAATTTGTTTACGGTAATGAGCAGCAAGATCGAGCTACCTAATGATGTAATAGAAATAAAATAAATGATTAGAATATATTTGATATTTTGCTTAATATTACGCTGTTTATTTTTAAATATAAATCGGCCGACAATCTTGCACTCGGTTCCGTTATATTCAATAGCGAAAGTGTTATCCAACTATACTCGCATTAGCGCTATTAGCGAACGAGTGTTCCCTTGTAAGCAATATGATAACTACTAGATAAACAAAACGTAATTGCTGTTAGTATATTAACAAAACCAATCGTCATATTTAAGGCAGTCTGATCGTAAGCACACCCAACGAAATTTGTAGCCAATCTTGTGC
This sequence comes from Abscondita cerata, assembly GCA_030710515.1. NCBI lineage: Eukaryota > Metazoa > Arthropoda > Insecta > Coleoptera > Lampyridae > Abscondita > Abscondita cerata. The sequence goes on along the minus strand of JALBCR010000917.1, from coordinate 230,670 downwards.
CCGAAAAAAATAAAAAAATAAAATTAAAACGCGAAATTTCTGCGCAAACGTGATTAAACCAAGATATCTGTACTTATAATTAATATGTACTTACTTTACTTAATTCATCCGCACGGGTTTAACTCCGCCGCACAACACCCAGTACCGCTCTCTCCTCAGTCCCACTTCCCAAATTTAACAAAAGTGTACGCGCGTAGTAAAATATCCTAAATTATATTACGGCGGACGTTACAGATCGCCGAAAATGAAATGGCAGATAAGGCGGTGCACAAGGCATCACACTTAAACACTACCGACGCTAGTATTCATACTCCGGATAGTGTAAAGAAGAGCCTTAAAAGGATGGTAATACAGAAATGGCAGGATGAATTCACTGAGACGAACAACCACCTAAGGAAAATAAAAAGAAACGTGAGTAAATGGAAATGTCCCGTTAAGGTGAGCAAATGTAATCGGGTTAAAGTTACAAGAATGAGAATAGGCCACACCGCACTTACCCACGCTCATATACTTACCTCGTCAGACCCACCATCTTGTCAATTCTGCAACGAACACACCCAGACGGTAAACCATCTTCTGTGTGATTGCCCTGCAACAAGAAACATAAGAAACAGATACGGATTAAAAAATGATATTAGAGATGTACTTATGACCAAGGAAGACGCTAAAATATCTGAAAAGTTTACAGGTTTTGGACAATATGTTTTGTATCTGCATAAGCTGTATGTGTACACGTGTAAGCATAATTAATAATTCAAAATTGACAGTTCAAACTTTTATTTAGTTTCAAGACCTGACAATATAAAGCATTTGCTTTCATGATCTACCTACTTGTGTAATATAGTAATTTCAAAATACGCAGCAATGTACTACCTGAAACCTACATTATTGCACATCATTAAAAGAAGAAAAAAATTCAAATGTTTTAATTATAAAATTATTTGTTTTTGAAAATAGTAAAGTTTACTTTAACTGAGAAAGCAAGTTTTGCCTCAAATTTTTTCATACATTTCACGATGACGGAAATATTGGATTTTTTAAAACACAATTTTTCATGTCTTTATTTTATAGATTTAGTTTCAGTTTGTAATTAAATTTGAAAAACATCTGTAATTTTATTTCTTTTTGTGTTTTTGAAGAATTTTTGTTTATTTTTGGTTTCGGTTACAAACTTTTTTACTTCATTTTTTACTTAATACAGAACAGAATTGCATCTCCATAAGCCATTTCTCAAGTTTTTCGAATATAATGTTTTAGAAACTAAGTTTTAATTTACAAAAACATCAGTTTGTTAGATTATTTAAGTCAAAAACAAACCTTCTGATCACTTCAATGCACAACATCTAAATAAAGACGATGTTACTACACAAGTTTTATTTCCTTTTTCTAAGCAAACTTTTAGCAAAAAAGTGATATCAACATAGATACATTAAAATTTATGTTTATGGATAATGTAGATTAAATTTGTGAATGCAGGTACATCTTAACAAAAGGATAAACTTTGATCTTTGTGCATAGTTTTTAATTGTAGTTTTCTTCTCTACTAAGAACTGGACAAAACTTTATAACTACTTAATTAAGGAGTATTCATATTAAGGGGCCTGGTTTCGGATTTTATTACGATTAGTACCGAAAAGCTATGTTATTCCATCTTGATGTAGGGATAGGTTAATTATTACAATTATCACCCCTATATTGCTTGTGATTTCGCTGTCGAGACGATTTTTTCTTCTTTTTTGACGAACGTCTACCTATCAATTTCAGTTTCTAGTCAAAGTTTTCTAATGTAATTACTAGTATTTCTTGAATTAAAACGGTCACAATAACTTACCTTTAGTCGTATTTTATTTCAAACGTACGAATAAACGCCCTTCCGTCACTCTCTCACACACTTTTGTGATTTAATTATTTTATTATGAATTAATTGACAATTGGGTGTATTGTTGCCAGCCGACGTAAAATAGTTGTTGTTATTGATATACCGGATTCTTCTTTTTCAATTACACATTCTATATTCTATGTGTAATTATAAAAGAAAAAATGTCAAACCATTGTGCATATCCTAAGCCTGATAACAAAAAATTAAAATTTTAAAAATCAAGTATGCCAAGGTCAGTATTACAATGATTTTATGTAAACTTGTTTTTTACTATTGAGATTTTATTAATTCATTAATTAATTAATGTGGTACTACCAACAAAATCGTAGCTTGAGAAACTCGGACATGATTTCAGTCCACTACCCTGAAAGGCCTATACCATTCTCAATATTTTTAACAACTTTAAAAGAGATGGTTGTGTTATAACTGGTCATAGAAAAAGAAGCAAAACCAATCACATTCTAACCGAAGAAATAAAAATAATTATCTTCTGTTATGTTGAGGATCGGCCTACAGGATAATTTTTAGATGTGGCTAAACATTTTGAAATTTCGTATAGCTCGGTATACAGAACCCTAAAAGAATTTAAGTATAAACCCAATAAAATTTTAAATCATCAACAACTTACCGAGGAAGATAAAATAAAGCGTACCGATTTTTGTGAAACAATGTTCAATTCGTTGAATGAAAATGAAGAAATGTTAAGTAACATAATATTTACTGTTAAAGCTACCTTTACTATCAATGGGGAAGTCAAAAAATCACAAATGTCCCTTTTATTAATCCAGATACTGGTCCTATACCAAACCTTATATCCAAAACTTAACTCGAACACAGTACCCCCAAAAGGTTAATGTTTGGCTAGGATGCGTAAATAACTCTCTTATTAGCCCATTTTTTATTGATTTTTTGGATTTATTGCGAGAGTACATAATTCCAGCAATTAAAAGGGTTAATATTATTGAACCTTGGTGGCAAATGAATGGTACTCCGGCACATTCGTTGAATATGATAAGAAGATTTTTCTTATTTTTTGACCTAAAACAAGTTTATATAACGACCTTCAAACTTAGACAAATTAAAAGATTGTATTACGCACTGCATGTAATGAAATAAATTACTATTTGTTCAAAAGTTTTTTACGTTGCTTTCAAGACCGCTTAGCTTATTGTCTCGAAAGGCAAGGTAGACATTTTGAGTATTTATTAGATCATTAAAACAATGAATACCCAATAAATATTGTTAAAGTTTATTGATAAAATGTTAATTTACTAATCTTGTTTTTATTAGTTATTTGTTTGTGTTAATAAATTATTGTTTGATGGTGGTTTGCGTTAAGAATTTATAAAGAAATTAGTTCTGAATAAAAAAAAACAAATAATTCTAACCCAACTTGTGCAGATTTGTGCAAATATAACGTGGTGGTATAACTGGTTGCCTATATCGCATCAATGATTTGATTTTTTTTTATTTAAAAGTACACATACGGTAAATGTGTAACTAAGAAAAAAAAACCCGGTATATTGCTTATTAAGATGAGAGAAAAACCAACATTACAACTGTCACTATAGTTGTATGTTTTGCCCGATTAACCTGTAACGACAATTGCTATCTAATTATTCAAGAACTTCAATAAGTTTGTTTCCTAAATGGTAAAATAACTAGGATTTTGTACTGTTATATATTTAGAAATTTGTGTATAAAATAAATTAAACACAAACATGAATGTAAAGGATTTCTTATCAAAGCTCGTTTAAAATATGTTGAAGCAGAGTTTACGTTTAAAAAATTAAAACTAAATTAAATAAAATGTTTTGAAAGCGCCAAATCGAATAGATACAACGTTTATCGTACACGCAAATACAAAACGTACATTTTATTTGAAATAGAAAATGTAATTCGAGGATTTGCTTTGAAAAGAAAGTGTTACGTAAATCGGGTATGCCAACGCAGAAAATACGGAAACCAAGATTAAAATTTACTCAATTTATTCTTTTAAATAGTCTATTTTTGTGTTAACGATTCGTAAAGCTATTGCATACTTACAAGGTGTAATACAGAAAGTTTTAATTAGAAAAGATGAGAGATGGTCTGTTGTTGAATGTAAGGTCTACCTAGCAATTTGAATTTGGAACTAGGTGCTTTTACTATTCTATTTCAAGTGGTTAAAGTAAAGAAGTAACCCGAAAAGTTTTTAGACGGTACTCGCATCATCACCCTCAAGATTCAAAAGAGATTTCTTCTACCACTTCACAAGCAACACCAGCCTTTCTGCCTTACGTTTTCATAGTTACTGCTCAAATTGGCAAACTTCTTGTAAAGACAGTATTAGTCTAATTTTTATATCCTGTAACAAAATCTGACGAATTTTATCTTGCCCTAAGGCCTTTTTACACGCTTTCTTCCCAAAATGCATATCATATTCCTTGTTCATGTGGTTTAGCTTACTTAGATGAAACTGGAAACTCATTAGTGTACGTACTTTGGAACATGATTGTTGTATTACGCAGAAACAGGTTTCCGATTCTATTGTGGCTTTCAGCACTTTTTTCTTCAGTACGAAGAGAGTATAGAAAGTACAGAGGTATAGAAATATTATACATTCTAACAACTTTGATAGTGGCAGCGGTTCTAAACTTTTAGCTTAACGTCACCTCTTATTCTTCAAATTGAAATCAATTAGCGCCGACTTAACAATGGGTTACGATTTTTCTTCCATATACAGGATGTTTTCAAACTTATGGTGATTTTTCATCCAAAATTAAATAGAAAATTTCATTTATGTGTGATGTACACTCATAAAAGTATATATTTTTAAATTTTTACTAGGTTATATGGGGATAAAATTAACAATCCTTTTCAATATTTACATTAAAACTTTTTGTGCGTTAAAAATTTTAAATATAAAAACATGCATTACAATTACTTCATTATTTAGAAATATTTGTTAATCGTGTTGGAATGCAGATAATAGTAGATGAAACCCTTAATGTGCACTGCTGCTGTCACCAGGTAACTGTCAATTTGTCTAAATTTGAACCAACTGCATCATTTAGTTTGTGTTTGGCAGCCGTTCATAGCAGAATACCGCGCGTATTGAGAAGAAAATGGAAAAAAGTAAATTTCGTGTGCTCATTAAGCAATATTCTTAGCGGAAAAAACCGTCACTCAAACCAAGGCTAAGCTTGATAAATATTATGGAGACTCTGCACCATCTATTTCCAGTTGGCGTCTCTACATCCGAAACAATTGAAAAAAATTACAATATGCTTTTAGCCGATCGGAGATTGAAAGTGAAAGTGGAAGCTATAGGCATCTCACATGGCTCAGTGGTTTTAATTTTGAATGATTACTTGGGTATAAGAAAGCTTTCCTCCAGATGGGTGCCACGTTTGCTCACAAAAGACCACAAAACCGTGTGACAACTTCGCAGAAATCTTTGGCGTTGTCCAACCCCAATATAGACAAGTTTTTACGCCGTTACGTAACCGTGGACAAAACGTGGATTCATCACAACACACCAGAGACCAAACAGCAGTCAAAACATTTCTCGAGGTGAATCGGCGCCAAAGAAGGCAAAGGTGGGTTTGTCAGACAATAAAGTCATAGCGACCGTTTTTTGGATGCACCCGATATAATTCACATTGACTACTTTTAAAAGAGAAAAACAATCAATGACGAATGTTATACCAACTTATTAGGTCGATTCAATAAGGAATTGAAAAAAAACGACCGCATTTGGTCAAGAAAAAAGTTCTTCTCCACCAGGACAATGCAAGAGTGCACGCATGTGCAGTTTGCATGGCAAAACTTCATTAATTGGGCTACGAATTGCTCCCTCATCCGCCCTATTTTCCTGATTTAGCCTCGAGTGACTATTTCTTGTTCCTAAACTTAAAGAAATAGCTCGGCATAAAGTGATTTGCCTCCAACGACAAAATCATCTCATAAACAAATGCCTATTTTGATGACTTCGACAAATCATATTTTTTGAAAGGGATAAAAAAATTGGCGGAAACGTTGGACTAAGTGTATAGAACTCAAAGGAGACTATGTTAAAAAATAAAATAACTTTTTTGTAAAAGTTTGATTCATTCAAAAAGTTACGGATTTATTGACCCGCCCTCGCATTGATCTAGTTTCTATCTGAAAATAATATTGTAATATTGTAAAAGATTAAAAATTTAAAAATTGTATAACGACATTCTTAATATTCGTGAAAGGTTTGAAAAGGCATAAAAATAAAAATAAAAAAAACTAACGTGCTAGACAGTTGAGTTTACTAGTCATTTCTTTACGTTTATTAGAGCTTTTTAAGAGTGAATTTTGTTAAATTGAAAATGTAGATTGTTTAATTATGTAATTTATGCTACCTCTTTGAAGTAGGCAGGACCAAATCGGCAGAATCCAAACTCACCTATTACTATTATTTTGGGCTAATTTGTGCCACTGATCAAAAATTTCTGTATCTGTACTTGTTTTAAATATATTCCTTTTTTTTTGTTGTAGTCTTGCTGACTCCATATAAAGCTAGCAGGGCCACGTTTTTTCCAAAATAGCAAAAAGTACAAAATTTTTATGAGCGGCACGCATTAGAACAAAATAAGCATTAAATGGTGTACATAGGTGAGTTCGGATTCTGCCAATTTGGCCCTGCCTACTTCAAAGAGGTATTTATGCTGAACAAAATAATATAAGTTGTAACACCACCGTTAATTTATTCAAGGAAGAATATATGTAAAATTTTAACAACGGTACTAACATAAAAGAATGTGGTTTTTTGTTTCTGATAAGCATAACAGAAAAAAGGTATTTTTGTTTTTCTTGTGTGTGTGTGTTTTTTATAGATGTTATTCTTATCAGAATCAAAAAAAAAAAACTCACTACATAAACAGACTGGTACAGAAAACAAATAGCACCAAATAGAACAGTTATACAGTGTGTCCAATATAAAATGATGTACACTCATGAAATTTAAAACTTGGACACCACAATTTCTGTAAACAAAAGTTTGCACATTGTGAAGCGGGCTTAAGGGTATCATTTACAATTCTAACAGCAGGTAGTCTCAGCAGGGGTTATCTTATAGAAGGACTGTAGAATGAATCATTACACTAAGCACGTTTTAGAAAATAGGTAATTTACGTTGCTTACTTAATTTTTCTTTAAAGAATATATTTGAAGGTATCGCTAATTAAACACCATAGCTCGATTAATTATCGAATCAAAATTTTGTTTAGGAAATGTTTACAAAATAAAATTAGAAATAATTTTGATTTAAAAACGTCTACAAGCAATAACTTTTAAATTAAATCAAAAACTAAACATGGTTATTTGGGTTGACTGATTATTACTTATTTTTAAATAAATCTAACCTACTAATTATTGTAAGTTATTAAAAAAATCATTAAACTCTCTATTCATAATATTTAGTCCTTACAAAATGTATATTTTATGACGTTTCATTTTTTCTGTAGTTAATATAAAAGTGAAAATAAAAACTAAGGCAATTCTTATTGTCAACGTATATATTTAGTTTTTGACAAAATTTATTACATAATTATAATTAAGATACCAAGTTATAGTTTAAAATTAAATGAAAACTTTTTTTAAATAAAGGTATTACTATATAAATAAATATAAGAAATCAATAATGGGTGTGACCTCCATTATTATTGATACATTCTTGGAGGCGTCTGCTCATTGACGCTATCAAGGTATCAATATAATTAATATTAATCGTTTCCCATGCGGTATCAATGGCTGCAATTAGTGCATTACGGTTTACTGGTATAAAATTTGGCCCTTGTTGTCTTCGGATAACAGCAAGTATTCGAGCCCAAACATTTTCGATAATGTTAAAATCTGGGCTTTTGCTGGCCAGGGTAACAGCTCCAAGTTATTTTCTCGTATCCAATTGCGCACAACCCGCGAAGTATGAATTTTTATATAAAAATGTTAATTCAACAGATCCCAAACTATTTTTTGGAGAAAGTATAGTGAAATAAGAATACTTACTTGTTGGAAAATATAATCTTCGTCTGGATAAAACACTTCGACTGAAGGTTTCATAATAGTTTCCAAAATATCTAAATACGCAGCAGAATCAAGACGTCCATCGATAGCCCAACAAACTCCTGGACCCCGCGCGCTAACCCAACCCCACACATTCACAGAAAAATAACCACTTCGTTTTTTAGGACATATGTGATTATTTTCGTAACGAGTTCCTTCCATTCTAAAAACTTTTAGTGGTCCATCGTTGCGGCTATTGAACGTTTTTCGTCGCTAAAAATCACTCGATTCCAAAATTCCAAGGTTCGTTCACATATCGCCTTGCAAATTCCAGACGACGTCTCATATTTTCGTCACTGAGAACTTCTTTCGCAGCAGCATTATACTTCTTTATTCCCATCTCCTTTAATCTTTTTGTGCAGTTATACGGCATCCGGGAAAATGTGTATCTGCTATAGCCCTGGGTATGTAGCAAATGGTTGTTCTGTTACGTAATGAAACAACTCGAGATCTTGAGCACGTGTAGATACTTTAGGTCTACCACTTCCGATGGCTCTTTCCAAAGTGTGTTCAAGATTCCATTTTACTCGGTAATGCCCTACGGTGCTTTTGGTATATCTAACATACGTGAAATTTCACGCACGCTACGGCCCGCCGCTAATTCCGAAACAATCCGCGCTTTCAAATCAGCACCGAGATGAGGTGGCATTTTTTCAACACTTGAAATTTTAAACTAAAATGGAATTTACATTTCTTACTTTATTTATTGGTTCACACTACCCCTTCTCAAACAGTAGGTAATTGTTTATTTATTACATACTTCTAATGACCAATGTAACAACCCTTAGAGCAATATGACTCAAAGGAAGTAAATTAAACAAGCAAGGATATTCTATTGTTATTGAAACTTATTCATAAAGTAAAAGCCATTTCCTTATAATGCTAATGGACAGGATTTTCTTTTAAGTATTAAGATTACAATAGAGGACTTATAAACTTTCGAAAATATCTAATTATAAATATTTACACTGCAATTGCGCTTTTTCCTTAATAATTTCTTAGCAATAACATACACGTTCTTGGTTTTTAAGTTGTCATAAATTTGATATGATATAAATTTGTGTTTCTAATATTACATCACAAACTAATCTTTATTCGCCAAAAATTGTTGCTTAAGTTGTAAAGCTTCGTACACACCTGAACAACAAACCGAGCAACAAACATAACAACGAACCGAAAGTCAAACAGAACGACAAACGATCTTTTATGATTTCCACAATCCGAACAACAAACGGAACGTTTGTGCTGTTCCATAATTATTTTCAGTAGTTTTCAGTTCATATATATTTATTATTGAGAAGAAAATTGCGGAAAACAAGAAGATAGTGCCAACCAAATTTTTACGCACAAAGAAGAGTAAAAATTTATAATTTACTTCGCTTTTTTTATTTTGGAAATTTCCGCCCAAATGATGCTAATAGGGACATCATTTTTTCTTGCATTCTTAAACACTGATTAATTTAAAACATTTTTCTTCTGTCAACTCCATAATATTACCTAAAACACAACAAACCCACAAAGGGAGGACAAAAATAAATAATTTAATTCTCCCGCATAAGTTTGTTCGCCGTTTTGTTTAGATTCGTCCAAACCTGCAAACGCATTCGCGCGCATTTTCTTTGATGTCGGAGAAAAACCGACAAGTTGCGGGAACGCCGCAAACCGTTCGTGGAACAATCAGGACTTGCGAATCTGTTCTAAAATTCGTACGTAGCACCGTCCAAATTAATGTTCCGATTGCCGTTCGGTTCGTTGTTCTGTTTGTTCCTCGGTTTGTTGTTCAGGTGTGTACGAAGCTTTACAATAAGCATATTAATATGAACTATATCTTATGAAAGGAGAGTTATGTAACTATAATTAACGACTTAACGTTACGTTAGTAGATTCCATTTACTATTTACACATATTTTCTTGGAACATTCGATAATTAACTATCGGGATATGATGACCCTATACTTCGCAGGTTGTGCGCAACTGGATACAAGCAAATAACTTGGAGCTGTTACCCTGGCCAGCAAAAGCCCAGATTTTAACATTATCGAAAATGTTTGGGCTCGAATACTTGCTGTTATCCGAAGACAACAAGGGCCAAATTTTATACCAGTAAACCGTAATGCACTAATTGCAGCCATTGATACCGCATGGGAAACGATTAATATTAATTATATTGATACCTTGATAGCGTCAATGAGCAGACGCCTCCAAGAATGTATCAATAATAATGGAGGTCACACCCATTATTGATTTCTTATATTTATTTATATAGTAATACCTTTATTTAAAAAAAACGTTTTTCATTTAATTTTAAACTATAACTTGGTATCTTAATTATAATTATGTAATAAATTCTTGTCAAAAACTAAATATATACGTTGACAATAAGAATTGCCTTAGTTTTTATTTTCACTTTTTATATTAACTACAGAAAAAATGAAACGTCATAAAATATACATTTTGTAAGGACTAAATATTATGAATAGAGAGTTTAATGATTTTTTAATAACTTACAATAATTAGTAGGTTAGATTTATTTAAAAATAAGTAATAATCAGTCAACCCAAATAACCATGTTTAGTTTTTGATTTAATTTAAAAGTTATTGCTTGTAGACGTTTTTTAAATCAAAATTATTTCTAATTTTATTTTGTAAACATTTCCTAAACAAAATTTTGATTCGATAATTAATCGAGCTATGGTGTTTAATTAGCGATACCTTCAAATATATTCTTTAAAGAAAAAATTAAGTAAGCAACGTAAATTACCTATTTTCTAAAACGTGCTTAGTGTAATGATTCATTCTACAGTCCTTCTATAAGATAACCCCTGCTGAGACTATCTGCTGTTAGAATTGTAAATGATACCCTTAAGCCCGCTTCACAATGTGCAAACTTTTATTTACAGAAATTGTGGTGTCCAAGTTTTAAGTTTCATGAGTGTACATGGGGATATTGGAAATCGTTGGAGATACAACGTCGATATGAGAGAAAAGTTGCGGATTTATCTGCCCAAAAATAATCTACGTTTGTTTTAATTTAAATCGATACCGTTACATAGATACAGGGTGAAACAGGAAATTCTGCATTTTAGAAAAATTGCCATATCTTCTTTATTATAGAAGCTATGGTTATCAAATTTTAGGAAATGGGTAGAGGGCACGCCAAAGTTAAAAACGATGCCAAGAATTGCGTAAACCTACTATGTTGTGCACGGCCAAAGTCAAGTTATGTTTTTCTCATAGACGCCATACTGAATTTCTACATTTTCAAAATACTCATTAAAATGCTTTTCAATTATGTATAACACATTTTATGTTTGGTTAAACTAAATTATAAAAAATAACAAAATAAAGATTTTTAGGGTAGTAGGCTTTGGTATTGCTGTTTCATTTTTTAAATAGATTTAAATAATAATAGTAGAGGAACCAATAAAGTTTTTGAAAATACCGTTAAACATTTCCTCGTTTTAATGTTCGTTGTAAGAATAGAAAACGTTTAATGGTATTTTCAAAAACTTTATTCGTTTCTCCACAATATCAAAGCCTACTACCCTGAAATCTTAATTTTGTTATTTTTCATGATTTTGCTTTAACCGAATATAAATTTGTTATAGTCGTATGGTTGAAGAGCATTTTTAATGTGATTGAAAATGTAGAAATTTAATATGACGCCCATAAGAAAAACAAAGTTGACTTTGGCCGTCACAACTATAATGAGACTTACAATTTTTTGGCACCGCTTTACTTTGGCCTGTCCTCTTACCCATATCCTAAAATTTGATAACGCACAATTTCCTGTTTCATCCTGTATCTATGTAACGGTATCGATTTAAATTAAAACAAACGTAGATTATTTTGAGCAGATAAATGCGAAAATAAATCTCCATGTACATCATTTTATACTTGACACACTGTATAACTATAATAATATTTATTGTCCAACAGACCAAATCCTATTATAGAATAAGAACAAGCTAAATCACTAAGTTAATAAATCAAAAGTATGTAATATAAAAAAAGAAAAAAAAAGGCTTAAGTCAAGAACGTAGTTCTAATAATGCGTTAATAATGTATTGTAAAGAGGAAAAATTTATATCACACTGTTAAGAGATTAAGTGAAAAAGCTTGCAAATTGTATGAATCGGTGATTTGATTTAGCAATTATATTTGTACGTAGGCACGTGGGGTAGAACAATAAAAAGTAACATTGCTACGAAGACATACAGACGGCGCATAAAAATTCATTAATGATATTAAGTCAGCAGAATCAACTTTATTATGTAATTAATTGTAAAGAAATTTATAATACCCCGTCTGTTTTTAAAGATTTCACTTTGAATAGATTTAGAAGCATTGTATGGTAACAACCTATTTCTAGGTACATAAATTCAATCTTACCGATATGATAAAAACTTTGAAATTTTCTTTGAACAGCTTCCAAATTGTCAATTTCCTTTTTATAATTTGGATTCCACTTTAAACGCGTGGATGTTATAGAAGAAATTAAGAAACCGAACATTTTCATAGTATAGGTACCTAAATCTTTAATAGTGGTACGTCTTGATTATCGTTAAATTAACTCGATTTACTTTGCTAGTGTAAGTAACAACTTTGCACTTAGATTTATTAAACGAGATTTTATTTGCAATACACCATTTCTGAATGGTATTTAGTTGTGCCTGAAGATAGTCGCAATCACTTATTTTATTAATAATTTATTGCAGTTAATACATTCAGGTAAGTTATTGAAAAATATTAAAAACACCAATGCTCCTAAACTCGACCCCTGCGGTACTCAGAAGAGGTTTGAAATACCGTAGATTTAAAATTGTTGTAAGACGCATTCTGCGAGTTTGGACAAAAGCAAACCGTGGTAATTCTATCAAATACTTTGGAAAAGTAGCCAACTAAGAATGGACGCCGGCCGTATCTCGGTAACCATCGATCCTACAACTAGCTGAAAAATTTTTTATTGGTAAATAGATCAAGCGAAACTGCTAAAAATATTTTTCAAGTTAAAAAAATGGCCGCCAGGTGGCGCAATTCTCATAGCCAATTAGAAAACTGAATTTTTATGAGAAACATGCACCTTAATAGATATTTCAAATAATGCCATTTTGATTATTAGAAAATTTGCAATTTTTTTGTTAGAGGTATTTTGCTCTGACTCATTAAGTGAAGTCACCATCATCATCATCAACCAGCCTGAAACGTCCACTGCTGGACATAGGCCTCCCTCATGGCATTCCACCTTTTTCTATCTTGTCCTGTCTGAATCCAGTTGGTTGCTATTCTTTTTATGTCGTTGGTCCATCTGGTAGGCGGTTTTCCTTGGTTTCTCTTATAGCTGCGTGGCCTCCACTCCAGTAATCTCCTCGTCCATCGGTCGTCGCACATCCGGGCTATGTGGCCTGCCCAGTTCCATTTTAGTGTAGCTATTCGTTTGATGACGTCCGTCACTCCTGTTCTTTGCCGTAATTCCTCGTTTCTAATGTGATCTCTCAGGTGATGCTTGGAGTGCATTGACCTTTCCATTTTTCGTTGTACGACCCTTAGTTTTTTCGCGGATGTGGATGTTAAGGTTAATGTTTCCGCTCCGTAGGTAAGGACCGGCAGAATACACTGGTCGAACACTTTTCGTTTTAAGCAGATAGGAATGTCGCTTCTGAAGATATACCTAAGTTTCCCATAGGCAGCCCATCCAAGGTTGATCCTCCTATGCAGCTCGCAGGTCTGATTGTCCCTTGAAATGCGCATCTCGTGACCTAAGTATACATATTTATCGACCTCTTCGATTTGGGTGTTTTCGATCTTGATACGTTCATTCAAAACCAAATTAGTCATGATCTTGGTTTTAGAGAAATTAATTTTCAAACCAATCTCGGCGCATGCGTGGTTAAGTTCGTGGAGCATTTGTTTTATTTCCCCGAGATTGTCAGCTACAAGGACTATGTCGTCAGCGAATCTGAGGTGATTAAGATTCTGTCCATCTATGGTGATACCTCTTGAGTCCCAGTCAAGCTTTTTAAATGCATGTTCTAATACGGTTATGAAGAGTTTTGGGGACATAGGGTCTCCCTGTCTGACCCCTCTTCCCACTTCGATAGGTTGGCTGCTTTCGTGTAATTTAATCGACATAGTTGCGTTATTGTATATGTTATAGATCAGTTTTGAGTACCTATAATCTACCCGACACTCCTCCAATGCTTTAATTAGAGCCTTTAACTCGACCGTATCAAAAGCCTTATGAAAGTCCATGAACAAGAGCGCCAATGGTCTATTGTACTCAACTGTCTTTTCGATGAGAGTCTTGATACTTTGTAAATGATCATTAGTTCCAAAAGCAGATCGAAAACCGGCTTGTTCTTTTGGTTGGTAGAATTCAATCTTCCTCTCCAGTCTTGATGTGATCACTCTCGTGAATAATTTATATAGGTGGCTTAAAAGAGTTATGGGGCGGTAATTTTCAAGGTCTGTCTTATCTCCTTTTGTGGAGGAGTATGGTGGATGCCTCTTGCCACTTTTGTGGAATAGTGCTATTCTGCAAGCAAAGATTAAATAGTGTTCGTATTTTCTGTAGCAGAAGGGGCCTCCAACCTTTATTGCTTCCACGGTCACCTCATCTTCTCCAGGTGATTTATTATTTTTCATCTTTGACAAGGCTCCACGAATCTCCTCGATGGTGATTTCTGGTATCTCCTCGGAGCCTTGATTGATGATGCCTTGCCTACGTGTTAAAATGTTGGGGTTTACCTTTTCTTTCTGGCGGCTTGTGTATAGTTCGCGGTAAAACTCCTCCACAAGATTGATCATTTCTTCTCGATTTGATGTGATCTTACCTTGCTTGCTTTTTAATTGAATTATTTCAGATTTGCCCGTAGACAGTTGTTTTCGTAGTACTTTTGTGCTCTTGTTTCTCTCTATTGTTTCTTGGATCTTTTTGCTGCGGTAGTTTCTAGCATCTCGTCTGATCGTCTTTGATATTTCTTTATTTATTGCTCTTAATTCTTCGTTGGTGCTGTCTCTGTTACCTCTCATTTTGTCACGCTCTAACATTAGGGTTTTGCCTCTTTACTAATTTTTCTTCCTTTTCAGTTTTAGGAAAAAATCTATCTTGGCTTTCCTTCAATGCATCCGAGACAGCAGAGTTTAAGCTGTTGATGTCTGTGTCTGAATAATTGCTATCTTGTAATAGGTTGTCAATATGTGCTTGGAACGCCTGAGAATCTGTCGGTGTTGTTCGTGAAGTTCTGGCTTTTTCTTTACCAGTCTGTATCTTTCTTTACGAAGTTCTATCTGTAACTTACATCTCACCATCCTATGGTCACTTCCGGTCCTACAATTGTTAAGTACCGTTACGTCCTTCACTAGTTGCTTTTGTCTGCAATAATGAAGTCTATCTCATTACGGGTTCTGCCATCTGGGCTTTCCAGGTCCATCTCCTGTGTGGTTTTATAGAAGAAACTATTCATTAGGTATAAGTTATTTTGTAACAAAAGCCTATCAATGATTCCCCTCGATCGTTTCTGCCTTCAGATCCGAATTTGCCCAGGCATACCTCTGACTCATTCTTTTTAAAACCAGTTTTAGCGTTAAAATCTCCGCAGATTTTTTAGAGCTGACATTATATCTTCGTAAAGGATGTCTACCTCTTCATCAGTATGGGACGACGTCGGAGCATAAACCTGAACGACCTTCATTCTGTACCTCTTGTTTAGTTTCAGCACTAGGAAGGCTACTCTGGAGGAGATTTTCTTAACTGCTAGAATTTGATTTTCTAATCGCTTATTGATAATGAAGCCAACTCCTCCTTCCGACTTTTCTTCTTCTCCGGCGTAGTAAAAAGAGTGCCCTGATTGTAATTTTATTAGGCCCTCGCCTCGTCTTCTGACCTCGCTTAGTCCCATAACATCCCATTTGATCTTCTGTATTTCAGATTCTAGTTCGGTCATGTTTTCTTCCGATAGAAGTGTTCTTGTATTATATGTTATAATATTTAATCTTTTGGTGGTCGTCTTAGTGGTAGGTTTTATGAGCGATTTCTTGCCTCCCCCAGAATCCTCGAGGCAGACCCTCGTAGGTGTGGGAGTTGCCATTGAATGATCTACCCACCTGGGGTTCACTTCCGTTTGTTCTAAAAATCGCCATTGTAGGGGTTTATGGTCATTTTTCTTCCACGCTGACCAAGCGGGTTGGAAGAAGAGTATAGGATGGGAAGGCTAAATGGGTTTAAGGATAGGTTAATGTTGAGTAGGACATGGTTCCCTCCTGGGATTAAAAGGGTAGGAGTAAGAACCAATGCTCGTGAGGGCAGGGTCGCATCCCTGTAGTAGGTCTGTCTTTCGTCGGGACCACAAAAGAGTACCTACCCACTACCCATATTAAGTGAAGTAGTGGGGGAAAGTCAAACATTATTTTTTTTAAATTCGTTTAACTAAACAAAATTAAACGCGTAGGGTTTTGTTGGAAGGATCTTTTTTTCTAAACCATTTGCAAAAAAAACTGCCTGAATCACTCTTTTCACATCAGCACATAATTTATAGAAAAGACCCGCTTAATTTTCGATAAGAAAACACTTCTTAAGGTTGTACGTCAACAAAAAATATTGTTTTAAATGAATAATAAATGAGTTATAAATAGTCTAGACTAGCAGAAGTACATATTTTGTAAGAAAATAAAAGTATCCATTTAATCAGCTTAATTATTTTACTTTCAATATTAAAATATTTTCAACTTGATGTTTTCCATATAATCAGGTAAGTAACACATTCTTAAGAGGGCATTTAAATAGTTTGTGAAAAACATGCACCTACTAAAATCTATTAATTTTCAAAACAAGTTTAGTTACAGTCAAAACGGTAAACAGTAAGTAGAAGGTATCAAAAGGTAATCCCATTTTTTGATTCATCAAATGTATATAATTACTGATTTATCATCAATTCAAAATTTATCATTACGGATAACCACTAAAACATAAGATAACCCGTGGTAAGTTCCAATGTTTATAATCCTTGAGTATGACTTTTGTCAAATGTTTCGTTTGTGTTAACAATAAACTTTTTTGTTAACATTTATTAATTGAAGTTCATCAGTATTGACAAAGATGGCGCAACAAATGTGTAACTAATACCGATGCGATAGTTAATGTAGCAGCCTTGTCACAATTGTATAATTTCGACTTATAAATCATAGAAGATAAACACAAAGACAAGTTTGAGTGCTCATGTTCATTCCCCATTTTTAAGATTTATTCGGGGGTTGATAATAAGTATGTAACTAATAGCTGAATTGTATTTCGCATATCCGCGTAGAAGTAACTTGCAACACCGCCGCATGTAAATGTGAAAACACCTTATTGAAGACAGCGCCTTGTGTTAGAGAAATTACAAAATTACCGATACTGGTGGATGTCTAGACTTTTTTATAAAAATTTATTAATTTAGGAACTATAATGCGATACTAACGCCATCCGTGGATGTTACGAGTTCGAAATTTTGCTAATGCCCCACTTAAGACTGTGTAGGTTTTTTTTCTTTAATCTCTCAATAGAGATTACAAAAGCAATTTAATGTGAGGGTATTTTTGATATAATAAAACCGTATAACGCTTTTATTTGCTTAGATGATTACAAAAGTAAATGAATACACAAGAATATCATAAACTTGTAACATAAAAACAATAATCAAGTGAATAAAATAACAACTATCAAACAAAAATCAAAACAATCAAAACTCTATGTCCTTAGTAGAATTGGTCACGCTACAACCGTAATAATAATTAACATTGTAGAATTATACGTATAATCAGTGCTACACTTTATTCACGCTAGTCTAAACAAACCTATGAAACCAAGTTCATTTTTTATTAATAAGCATTTAAGAGTTACAAGACAATTAGTTCAAAATATAATATTTAAATACACCTTCCCAGGTACAACCCTTTTCTTTGCAGAAGCTCTGCCTATATTGTTTGTCCAAAGAGATTAGTAGAACTGCAGTGCTGATGTATATGTTTAAAAAGAAATTGGTAGAAACATAATTTTGTAAGCAACTCTAATGCACACATTTCAGTTTAAAAAGAGTCACATTTATTTTACCAAGTGTGACCTTATTACCTATTGCGAGAATGATTCTCATGTCGAAAGAATATTTAAAAATGAAAACCTCTGCAACAAGGAGATGTTGCCAAAACAGGAACAATTTTACAATAACTGTCTTCTCTGAAAAATTATAAATGGGCGCATTCCACGAGGAATGAAGGCAATAGATCCCAATTAAATTATAGAAGCGTAATCAAAAAATTATAATAAACAAAACTAAAATATTCAAAGTTAATACTAGCCATTGGGGAAAATAAAGCATGATACTTGATTTATCTTTTTTTTACTAAAGTGGTTTTGATATGGTTGTCACATAAGTTACAAAAATCATGTTTTCTTACGTGTAACATACAATATTTTTATAATTTTGAACAAAAATGTATTTGGATAGTTCCGTATGCCGTCTACTTTCTCTGGTAAGGGTTCTGTGCCTTCGCTAGAGACACTGTATCCAAAGAAACGTGTTGATTAAACACCAAAATGCCATTTTGCTGGATGATTTAAAGTAAAAGTAATGTAAATGAATTGTTAAAAATCTTACGTTAGGTATATGAATCAATTCCCTTTCTTCCAAGTGTTATAATATTATTAAACACGATCTAGTTTAATGATACTCTGCATGGTCTACTATTTTTATGCAGACTTTTGTAAGAAAAGTGCTAAAAAACCGTACTTGGTCAAAAACGTCGTTGTCATCATTGAATTTACTTAGACGTCAGAGACAATGGTGTTAAAATTTGACCAAATGACCAAAACATTTAAGGGCACATACGCTCCGCACTATAACATAGTACAACAGGTTTCACGCAGTTTAGAAGAGATTGTTTAATACTGTTGTACCGGGTGACCCAATAAGACTGTTCCTCGGCCAAATCTTGGGAACCGTTCGTCGTATGACTTTGGTGTCAAAAAATATTAGGTAAATCGGCCATGAAGAATCGCAGGAAAATATTTTCAAGTTTTAAAATGACTACCAGAGGGCGTAACTGCCATCTTAAATTTTTAAATTGCATTTTCTATAAATTTCGCATAATAAACAAAAAATATTTTTCACATTTGTAAAGAGAACCAGTTTATCTATCATTTTTGTAAAAACAAAAGTTCAGTTATTTCAAAAACAAAGATGGTGAGGGGTGTTTAATTGTTTTTGCAATAACCTGCTTTAACTTCTTAACGGTTTGACCGATTTTAACAAATTTGGTATCGTTGAAAAGAGCATTCCTTAAGAATCAATCAAAATATAGTTAACTTAGTTGAATTCTTCACCGCCAGGGGGCTAGTTTTGACACTTTCTAAATAAATTTCTAAAATAAATAATTATTATGCATTAATTAGATATTTAAATTGCACTATTGTTCAAAACATTAACAAATAGAAAGGTTATCATATATTTAACAGAAAAGAGGGATAACATCAGTATTAAAATTTATAAATGGAAATATTTATAATATGTAAAACGTAAATAATCATAACCCGAATTTTTCATCCTAAATGGCTGTAATTTTATATTTGACTATAAGTTTAATTTAAAACAACTTTTATTATAATATTTTTTTGTATTGTAAAAATAATAATACTTCAAACCTCGTCTACGATTTAAAAATTGATATTTGATGGTTGCATTTTAAGTTTTGGATTATGCCAAATTTTCATCCAGAATAAATTTATTTTTTTTCAAAAAACCAATAAAAAAAAGTTTTTCACATGGCTCCAACTTAAATAGACCTACTGTATACGTATAATAATAATAATAAGAATATAAATAACATATACAAGTGTTTGCCATTATTTTTTAATAACAAAATTATGTACTTTAAAGTATTAAAGCGGCAGACACCTGTAATCATGTTTTAAACGTTAATTTTGATTACTTTACGACCATGCATAATTTTTTATTAAGAATAACTTTTTTCAAAACCAATAATAAAAAGTTTTCCATATGGTTGGAACATAATATAATAATAGTATAAATAGCGTATATAAATTTTATAGTTGTCTGCCATTAATTTTTAATAACAAAATTATACAGGGTGGGTCGTTAGTGCGTGCACGGGCGATATCTCTGGAAATATTGGGTTTAGAAAAATAAATGTTTAATGAAAGTTTTGCAGATCAATGAACTGAACATTTTAAAATTTCATTTATACAAAGTGTTCCATAAAAGCGCCAATTTTATTTATTTAATTATAACTTAAAATCAATAGCAAAAACTGAAATTATGGTCTGACCCAAAGACCTTGAAATTATTAATATATTATGGTATACCTTACAAATACCACCAATGCCAACCTTCTTTTGTGATTTTTATTTGTTTTTTGATTTTTTGCCTAGTTTTATTTGTTGTTCTAAAATACATAATTGTAGACATTTTCAAAATATAGCAATTGTTGACGGTTATTTGGGGGTGGGTATGAACATCAATTTTGTTTTCTTAAAATTTTCTTACTGTTTTGTGAAGACCTAAGATGCAAAATAACAAACTGTTAATGAAAGAATAGTTTTACAGAGCTTTCCTTAAGTCACAGGTATATACACACAAAATATAGATGTAATCGTAGATAATAACAATATGGTTAACAAACAGGACATGTAAATAACGCAAATTTAATATTAAATGTATTCCGATTACTTATGTGGTATTGTTGGGGTGTGTTACAATCTCCAGATATATTCTAAAGTGCTCGACGTCAACTATGAATACCGAAGTAGAAATGAAGAACAAAAATGGCTGGTATCTAAAGGTGATAGAGTGGCGTAAAGATTGAAAATCGTCCATTTATCAATAGTTTTCAACCGCTCCAATGTAGGTAGATTGCGACAACTTTAGCCTTATAGGTTATAACATTCCAAAGATATTGCCAGCATAAGAAACAATAAACGTACAGTTTGTTAACGAGCAAGTTGTTTTCTCTCCTGGAGGTAGTTTTAATTTGCCTCTAGAAGGTAGTTTTAATTTGCCCCAAGGTAATAATTCTAAAACGATTGACATATGGCGCTTGCGTTGACAAAGAAATTCCATTTAAACTTAGGACATTCGACAGTGTGCAAATGCCACTAAGTCACGACAAAACTGGTCAACCTACATATAACTAAATAATTAACAAATTTTGTTTAATAAAAAGAAAAGTCTTTTACAAATAATTGGATTGTTCTTCCTTGAGGAAATATTTACCTTTCATCATATCTAAAGTCTTTTACCTTTTACCGCAGAGAAAATATACTTGCACTCTACCTAACGCTATGTACCAAAATAAATTCTATAAATAAGCAAACATACAAACCAATTTTTCACGCCACCTGCTGCCCTAACCAAAGACTAATTTCGTAAAGTTAAGTTGCCTATACGCCCGGTGAAAAACAGAGTAAAACGAATTTATTAAACGAAATTCACAGAGGAAAAAAAAACCGTCACACACTGAATACATATTACTGTATATTTTTTAAAGATTTTCATTGTTATAATTGTTACTCTTTTGATATGCTATCATGTTTTACAACGTATGATAATATTTGTGTTTTTCTTTATTAATAATGAAACAATTCCTCTCTGATTTGGTTCTCCGTACCTATATACTATAGGGTATGTCTTAATTTCAATACATTACAAATTTCTTCTTTTCTTCTTATTTCGCATAGTCCAACTATGTTTTATGTTATCTTACCAAGTTGTTTTTCTAGTTTGTATAAGACTCCCTTGTTAATTAGGGCTTATTATTCCATCTGTGGTCTTGATTGGACATCTCCTGGAAATCGGGGCATTTCCGTATGCTTGTTTATCATTAAGGGGAAGAGGGTTAAAATGAATTAGTTATTAGAAAGTAGGAGAAAAACCAATGTTCACATAGACAGGTATATCCTATATCGTATCGTAAATACCTAATTCATTAATTCGTAAATATAAACAAATTAACAAAATAACCAATTAATTTATCCGACGCAATAAATCAAACAGAACTTTCACAACAAAATAACTGAATAATGAAGGAATACCAAAATTTTAAAAATTTGGTTTGCAAACATAGTCGATGTAAAACAAAACACTTCTAGCACAAAATTATTCTTATAATATTTTGAATGTAAATTGGAAATTTTAATTTAACATATAAAACACGAATTTTATTAGCTTTAGCTTTAAATTAAACTTTACCACTTTTCATCAATTTATTAAAATATTAATTAAATTTAAATGTTTATAGTTTGCAGTGGTCCATTATTTTACAAAATATGGATCCGGAGAATGCTACTTCAGTACGGATTTTAATTCAGATTCAAGCAGCGACGAGGAAGAGTGGAAATCTAACGAATCTCGAAAATCGGACACTTCATTTAGTGTATTTATAAGTAATTATAAAATAAAATTTTTATAAAAATACTGAATTTTAGGAAACTGGATCGAGAAAACGAAGTGCTAACAGCAGTAAGCGTTCGAATTTTCAAGACGTAAACGGTGGGCAGCATCATCTTGTGGAAGTGATTCCGTTATCAGCCTGTTACATTCCAATGACACCTGGACGAAAACCTTCCCAATTAAAAACTAAGTTTTCTTTGTTGTACCGAAAATATTGACGACGAAAACGATAAAGCTTATATACCGAACAATATAAACGTAATATCCGGGGAACGCCTCTCATTTCAGGGACATAAACACAGAAGAAAGAAAAAAAACGAGCACCTCGCTTTAATTCAGTTTCGAAAATTGATCGCGCTTCAAGAATATTTTTTCCGCTTTTGTTTTTGACAATAAATTTGTTTTACTGGTATTCGTATCTTTCGAGAACAAAAGAATTCAACACATAAATGTTGCTTATTAATTGATTTGCTGTTTAGGTAAACACTGTGAAAATTTTAAATTTGATAGGACTGTACTAATAGTGCAATAGGCGAAAATATTTTTAGTTAAATTTTGTATTCTTTTGTGACGTGTAGATATTATTAAATGTGTTGCGGTAATAAAACCAAGAGTGTTCCTTATAAACGCTACATAATAATAATACTGTTTATGAAATAAATAGCGTATAAAATATATTAAACTGATTATTGTTTGTTTACATTGAATAAATTATTTTTTAACGCACTTAAATTTTTTTTTTAACAAAAATGCATAAAATGAATAACCTAAATAATAAACTGTAAGATTTTATATACATATTTATGAAATATTTCAACTAAATCTTATTTAGTAAGCATTTAGTGATTTAAAACGGATAAAGATAATTTTATAAATGATACAATAGTTATTTATGTACCAAGGGTGTAAAGTACACTCATGAAATTTAAAACTTGGACACCACAATTTCTGTAAACAAAAGTTTGCACATTGTGAAGCGGGCTTAAGGGTATCATTTACAATTCTAACAGCAGGTAGTCTCAGCAGGGGTTACCTTATAGAAGGACTGTAGAATGAATCATTACACTAATCACGTTTTAGAAAATAGGTAATTTACGTTGTTTACTTAATTTTTTTCTTTAAAGAATATATTTGAAGGTATCGCTAATTAAACACCATAGCTCAATTATTTATCGAATCAAAATTTTGTTTAGGAAATGTTTACAAAATGACCAATGTAACAACCCTTAGAGCAATATGACTCAAAGGAAGTAAATTAAACAAGCAAGGATATTCTATTGTTATTGAAACTTATTCATAAAGTAAAAGCCATTTTCTTATAATGCTAATGGACAGGATTTTCTTTTAAATATTAAGATTACAATAGAGGATTTACACTGCAATTGCGCTTTTTTCTTAATAATTTCTTAGCAATAACATACACGTTCTTGGTTTTAAGTTGTCATAAATTTGAGATGATATAAATTTGTGTTTCTAATATTACATCACAAACTAATCTTTATTCGCCAAAAAATTGTTGCTTAAGTTGTAAAGCTTCGTACACACCTGAACAACAAACCGAGCAACAAACATAACAACGAACCGAAAGTCAAACAGAACGACAAACGATCTTTTATGATTTCACAATCCGAACAACAAACGGAACGTTTGTGCTGTTCCCATAATTATTTTCAGTAGTTTTCAGTTCATATATTTTATTATTGAGAAGAGAAATTGCGAAAAACAAGAAGATAGTGCCAACCAAATTTTTACGCACAAAGAAGAGTAAAAATTATAATTTACTTCGCTTTTTTTTATTTTGGAAATTTCCCGCCCAAATGATGCTAATAGGGACATCATTTTTTTCTTGCATTCTTAAACACTGATTAATTTAAAACATTTTTCTTCTGTCAACTCCATAATATTACCTAAAACACAACAAACCCACAAAAGGGAGGACAAAAATAAATAATTTAATTCTCCCGCATAAGTTTGTTCGCCGTTTTGTTTAGATTCGTCCAAACCTGCAAACGCATTCGCGCGCATTTTCTTTGATGTCGGAGAAAAAACCGACAAGTTGCGGGAACGCCGCAAACCGTTCGTGGAACAATCAGGACTTGCGAATCTGTTCTAAAATTCGTACGTAGCACCGTCCAAATTAATGTTCCGATTGCCGTTCGGTTCGTTGTTCTGTTTGTTCCTCGGTTTGTTGTTCAGGTGTGTACGAAGCTTTACAATAAGCATATTAATATGAACTATATCTTATGAAAGGAGAGTTATGTAACTATAATTAACGACTTAACGTTACGTTAGTAGATTCCATTTACTATTTACACATATTTTCTTGGAACATTCGATAATTAACTATCGGGATATGATGACCCTATACTTCGCAGGTTGTGCGCAACTGGATACAAGCAAATAACTTGGAGCTGTTACCCTGGCCAGCAAAAGCCCAGATTTTAACATTATCGAAAATGTTTGGGCTCGAATACTTGCTGTTATCCGAAGACAACAAGGGCCAAATTTTATACCAGTAAACCGTAATGCACTAATTGCAGCCATTGATACCGCATGGGAAACGATTAATATTAATTATATTGATACCTTGATAGCGTCAATGAGCAGACGCCTCCAAGAATGTATCAATAATAATGGAGGTCACACCCATTATTGATTTCTTATATTTATTTATATAGTAATACCTTTATTTAAAAAAACGTTTTCATTTAATTTTAAACTATAACTTGGTATCTTAATTATAATTATGTAATAAATTCTTGTCAAAAAACTAAATATATACGTTGACAATAAGAATTGCCTTAGTTTTTATTTTCACTTTTTATATTAACTACAGAAAAAAATGAAACGTCATAAAATATACATTTTGTAAGGACTAAATATTATGAATAGAGAGTTTAATGATTTTTTTAATAACTTACAATAATTAGTAGGTTAGATTTATTTAAAAATAAGTAATAATCAGTCAACCCAAATAACCATGTTTAGTTTTTGATTTAATTTAAAAGTTATTGCTTGTAGACGTTTTTTAAATCAAAATTATTTCTAATTTTATTTTGTAAACATTTCCTAAACAAAATTTTGATTCGATAATTAATCGAGCTATGGTGTTTAATTAGCGATACCTTCAAATATATTCTTTAAAGAAAAAATTAAGTAAGCAACGTAAATTACCTATTTTCTAAAACGTGCTTAGTGTAATGATTCATTCTACAGTCCTTCTATAAGATAACCCCTGCTGAGACTACCTGCTGTTAGAATTGTAAATGATACCCTTAAGCCCGCTTCACAATGTGCAAACTTTTGTTTACAGAAATTGTGGTGTCCAAGTTTTAAATTTCATGAGTGTACTTTTACACCTGTGGTGCATACAAATTTTTTTACACGATCAAGTGTAAAATTGACCTTTTTAACCCCATTTTTGGGCATAAAGTAGAACATTTTGCCCGCGGGCTTAAAAGTGTTACTTTGGGCCCGTTGGCTTTTGGTTTTTAAATCGTTAAAATTGATCTAATTTTTATTAATTGAGATAGCAGCCTTCAACATTGAATAAATCGACCAATGTGTTGATGATTTAAATACTTCTGACTTCTCAAATAAATATGCTAGATAAAGCACATTTTTTGATGTTTTTGCCTTTTTTCCGAGACACCACTTAATATAATCATCGTAAGTTTTTTAGAAATTTTCAGCGATTTTTGACCTCCTCAAAGGAAGCACGACTAGCGACCACTTCTGGTGGCGTACAAGATATCGAAAAATTTTCCATGTTTTTGTTAAATAATAATTTGATGCTTGCAATTTTATTAATATGACAGTCACTGTGAGTGACAAATGAAAAATTAAGTAAGGCACCTATGATGGTAATAATACAGTAGATTAACGCAATTTGTAAATGTTTTTACTTTTTTTGCATACGAAATAATGAAACGTGTAAAAAATTATGTATGCAGCTCGGTCATAAAGCTGTTTTAGGCTCTCGTCCTGATTGTGCCCTCGCTTACGCTCGGGCTCAACATACGTTCCTCTGGGCCTAAAACAGCTACTTTACGCCCTTGCTACATAAATAACTATTTTGCACTTCTTAGTATTACTAAGTTGAAAAAGATTTACTTTTAATTACATATTTTATTTTAATTTTAATACATACAAAAAAAATATTAAATTAATAGTACTAATAAGTTTAGAAAAAACAAACAAATAAATTAATACCTCCAAAATAACAACAAATTAATTAACAAATTTAAATTTACAAACGTAAACTGGTCACGACCTCTAGGGTAGCTTACAAGAATTAAAAATAAAATGTTCTTCTTTACCGGCATTCCTAAACGTTATTTAAAAATTTAAATTTTAAAACTGCCAAAATTAGTGAACATGGAAACTGATAAAGAACAACTTTCTAATACTCTTCTCGGTATTAAAGAGGTAGCAAATAACGTGGTTCCAAATTTGTTACTTGCTAAATCCAGAAAAATATGTGAAAAGACATACGATTACTTTTTAAAATAGTGTCGATTTAAAAAGCAGCAAACTAAACAAAAAATGTGCTTTTAGTGTATTTTGCGGAAATTTCCAGGTCTTCTACACTTTGGTCATTTTATTCTATACTGAAAGCAACTTTATGTGTAAAACATAACATAAATATTGGCAAGTTTGTAATAATTGTAATCAGTTAATTGAATTAAAAAATAAGCTTTCACAATTATAGGTTAGGTAAGATTTACTCCAGTTCTACACCCTTTTTGCCTTATATTTAGATTCTACAATTTAATCTATATATTTTCTGAAAAAAATTGATATTTGAGGAATAATTTGTAGTGATTCTCATGTCACTTCTCATTTGATAAAACTTGCTAACTTGTTAACGATAATTTTGAGTGAATAACGTAACATATATTGGAATTGCTCTATAGCTCAGTAGGAGGGAGTGGTTCAGATAATTTGTCTTTGTAAAATAATAAAGTCGAAGTAGGGTAGAAGCACCAGTCTTTGGGACACATAAATTTTTTCACTTTCACTCGCTCCAGACAACACGTTCACACGAAAGTACTTGCTATTATGCTTCAATAGGAACTTAACTAATTCAAAAATGTTTGCATATTTCTTACCAAGCTTTATTGACACCATTTAAAAAATTATAAAAAGGTATAAATCACTTGTGTTTGAGAATTTTTACTAGTATTTGTTACTAAAATCCAGTCTTTGAGATTTCCATTTTTGACGAAAAATACCTATTACATACAATTATTGAACTAATTATTTACTGAAGCAGTACCTACGACCTATTGAGATCCCATAGGTAACTTCAGAATACATTGTTAACTAAATAAGTACCCAAATTAATTTAAAAATAAAAAATAGTTATGTAACTAAAAATCAAACTCCATTTCCGGGACGGAAAAGACATTTCGCGTTTTGCTTACTTTGGTGCAAATATCACTGCAATCCAAAATAATTCCCGGAAAGTGGTTGCCATCGTGTCTTACTATGACGTGCTTTCCTATTTCTTTTCTTGTAGGCTGAAAATGCATCTCTTCTTTGTTACTCTTTTTTTTTGCTTTTTTCGATGTCCCTGGCCTTTGCATCTCAGCGTTTTTGTCCAGAACAGCTTTCTTTTGCTGCTTCTTTCTTGTCCTTGGTTTCATTCCTTTTTGCTTTTTTCTTCTTTCAGTTTTTCCAATTCAATCTTCTTTTGCTTTTATTTTGTCTTGACTTCTCTAAATTGCTCTGAAGTTATCACTGGATAGCCACCGTACAATGATCGCCTAGATTTATTAGTCTTTTTTGGACTTCTTCGCCAATAAAAAGCCCTTTTTAATGGGCTTGGGACATCTTTTCCCCCGGTTTCAGAAGACAAGACTTTAGCGAGTTCCTCATTCTTGTTGGTGCTGACGGGAGCAGTCTTTTCAAAAGCGATTCAACCTATTTACGGTGGTTGTTTTCTTCGATGTTGTTTAAATGAAGATTTTCAATTTTCTCAAAAGAAAATCCAACCGGTTCGTAACTGTTTTTGGTCGAGAGAGGTTCCTCGGTAATGTTTTTGCCAGGATTGTCAACAGGTTCGTTTTCGGCTGAGAGGGGTTTCTCCAATATTTTTGCACCAGGATTGTGATCTAAAAAGAAACGAAAAAGTTTGCACCTGTTTTCGGTCAAGAGGGGTTGTTCTATGGAGTTTAGGCGAGGCATATTCTCGGGATTCGATACGTCGAAACAAATTGCCTTGCTTTTCAGCTACAGTTTGAAAAATAGGGAGCCCTTCATTCTCTCTGCGTCCTCATTAAAAATGCAACCATCTCCAAACTAAGAAAATTTTTAAGATATTCGTGTCTTGGGTCAGTGGTTTTCTCAGTAGAATCATTCAGTGGTAGGCATCTAGTACGCACTTATCGTAATTGACATTGGCGGGAGAAAATGGGTACAGTCCGCAGGTGCGAATCCATTGATAATCACAGATTTATCTAAATCATCTCTAAAATGACCTTGGTGCCATGGTGCTAAAACTGTTTAGAAATGTCAGCCAATTATGACAATGCAAAAATCTGGGTTAACATTATGAACCAGTGTTTGGAAAAATATCAAACACTGGCGTTTTTCTAATTAGAACATCCAGTGTATATTAATAGAATTTTTCCGATTTCCGACAAAATTTCTGGTGATGCCAGCATTAAGGAACAAATTTTGAGTATTACAATGCCATTCGTTTAAATTTTAAACTTCTACTGTAAAAACACAAGTGGATGCAGATCGATAAAAATGCAATGTGTAATATGAGAAACGATAATAGAATGGCTAAACCTCACCCTGAAACTGTGAAAAATCTTGCTCCATAAACCCAAATGCGACCAAGGATTTCCTGCTTCCTAGGAGCATTGCCAACATAACAAAAACATCGTGCAACTATTCAGGAGAGAAATTTGAACAAATTATAAAACACTGGGTCAATCACAAAGACTGGTCCCTCTACCTAAATGGTTGCAAAATCGTCAATAATAATCGATAAATTTGTCAGCTAACTTTAAGCCCTTCTTCACTAAAAGCCTGTCCAGGAGAGTATTTTCAGTTGACTTACCTTAAGAAAGTATTATCACAGATGTGTAAAATTTAACACAACACCCACAAAGACAAAATATAATATAAATTACCTAAAAGGGCTACAAAAAAAAATTTTTTAATTATTGCATTTAAACATCATCAAAACAAAAAACAACTTATCACATAAACAAAGTATATACGTGGTTGACACTAAAAAAAAGAAATCTAATTAATCACGTGGCCACTATTTTTTCCTAATAAATCAATTTGCGTGTCTTGTATTAATGAATTAAATCCACATACAAAATATCCAACAATGCATTTAAAAACGCACCGTACGATAATAATAGAATTATAAATAAGTAAACACTTTGCGGCAGTTTGTGATTTTACATCGAGAATTTTAAAGCTCCTTTTAATTTTGGTAATAATTATACATTTACATAAATAAAAACATAAATACCTAGTGGTCACAACTTGCGGTAAACCCGGGCTTTAGCGGAGATAAATCAAATGTTGATAGAAATATTCAACAGGTTGTTGTTGAAGCGGTACGAAGACGTTAGCAACGAAGACTGAAAGTCGTGTTAAATTAATTCTTTTTAATAAACGCTAAAGCTGGCATGTCGGTATAATAAATACCCTTAAATTTTACGATTGTGGTACGGAAATTTTCAAACCGCAACAATGCGAAACTGGGTACTACCTTAAAGATCCCAGTGCACTTCAAAGGTTACATTTTTCGATACTAAGAAATTCGACACCTCTAACTAACTTCAACCTCAAAATTAATTTATTTCCAGTACCCATATTACTCGACCTAAACCGGCACATGTCTATTCTTATGATGACCAGTGCACATACCACCACTACAACTTTTAGCCGATGAAAATTCAAATTACAGTAAGAAAATTTACAATGAGACAACAAGTTTATTTTATTTTAAGGTAAAAAATGAGACAAATATAACTACAATCTCAAACAATAAAAACTATTTTACCGTGTGATTTAAATTCAATGCAATTTAAATATGTATAGTAAAAACTTATCGATTATTTTAGGTAGTGGTTTTTGATTTCATCTTTCTATTTTAAGAAATTCTTACGGGGATATTAATTTATAACTAGAATTTGGAGAATTTAATAAATTTAACTCGATTTACATCGATATGATGTAAAACCAATTTAAAATATTAATCGTTTTTAAAAGGTTTTTTATGGCTTGAACCAAAACTCATAAACATAAGTAGAATTTATTTTATAAAAATGCTGGTGTTCGATTTTATATATTTATTTCTAGGTATTATTCGCCAAACAGATTCTTGCAATGTACATTTTACACAGCAATCCCCTTCCATTCTTAATTACTAAAAGCTGTAACCACACATATTTGAATGCAGTGTGGAGACCGTTTATTTTTGTTTGTTAGGTTCAATTTTGTACCAATTTCAAAAGGTATTAAATTACTCTTCAGTCTTTGTTATTTAGACCGTACTCGTTTCTAAGCTAGTTGTCTATAAAAGTGAATTTGCTAATGCTTGTAAGTTTCATCACTTTACTTCATTGTCATTGTTGTGAAATATTTTTTGTAAAAATGTTAATAAATGGATGTATACCATTAATCAACAAATCATGCATAATTTAGTATAAAATTTAGCAGGTATACAATTCGACGTTGTCATGCACCTCGTCCTAGTACGTGGAAAATAGTTATTTATTTTTAATACACGAAATTAATTGATTATATTATACGTTGTGTGTAAGAAAAGTGATAAAACTTTTACTTAGTCTCACACAAATTATTCTTTTCCTGGGCCTATGAAGGATACTTTTATAAAGCACTTAGTTGACAGTTTGTCCTAAAATTGAAGGTCTTCTTGAGCGAAGTTGATCTTCAACGTTTTCTTGGCTTTCCAAAATGATTTATGCCAGCGGAAAATTTGTGCTTTTTCCTTTTCGTGCAATTTTCCCATAGACCTCTATCAACTTTTCAAGTCACACTAGCGGATTCACCAAGTTTATCACAAAACTTGATTGCACAACGTGCTCTAAATTCTCCATTTGCTCCATGCCGCATCTTTGTAACACACAAGAAAAATACTGATGGCGCTGTCAAAAATAATTTGTTTACAGTACGGAGTTGAAACTCAGATTTTATTTTTTGTTGATTATTTTGTTATTTGTTAGATTAAAAAGAAATTGATAATAGAAATAATAGTGGTTATCCTCTTTCAGTCTTAATTTGAGCTTTTCACTAACTGAAAACGTAGCATAGTTTTCATAAAAGTCGTCGGAATAACTTCATTGTATCAGATTTGCAGAAACTATTCGTTAAGATACAAAGGAGGTAAGCAATAAGAACATATGACAAAGAACACTGTGTTAGATAGAGCGTTTCTCTACACGTTCGACACCACAATTTTATCTCTATGACACAACATACAACTGTTTTGTTATATTATGATATAAACCATTTCGTCCACTCCCAACTCCTTTACATAAAAAAGGGACAGCAGTTTGACATGTTCCCAATCCTATTTTCCTGAAAGATTTGACAATTCCAAAAGTTACTGTGATTCTAAAATCAATATGTGTAGTTAAATTTAATATCTGTAAGTGGTTACATTATTACTTTCTATGTAACAAAGTGTGTATTACTACGAAGTCTTAAAGATGTTTAAAGCCAAATGAATTATTGTCCAGTTTTATAAATTCTCAAACAATGAAAGTGTGCTCTTTAGTAAAACAGTTATTAAGTAACAAATTATAATCAAAAATAGATTACTTACTTACTACACCACACTAGATTTAACCTCGTTGCATTACTTTATGTTTGGTTTTAAAAAGTAATAAAAATTTAGAAGATGTACATATTTTATTAATATTAAGAATGGGATGCATCTGCATCTGCACTGCGACCTAACATGATCTTTTTGTGTCCCATTTGGTTTAAGTCATGATAAAGTTAATCAGTCCCTTTGTTGGTAGTTGTAGCAACTCTTCCTCTTAGTTGAGGATATCTTCAAAACTTTTCTTTTCTTTGAGCAAAAGGCTGATGATGTTTTCCATCATTTCCACTTCTTTATACGTCAAAACGTACGTCAATTTTCTTTAGAGTTTTTTCGTGTGTGTTTTTTAGGGGTTTATAAAATATGAAAGGTGATCAGTACCTTACAGTACTCCATGGTCAACAAGAAAAACATGTTGTTCTTGAGAATCACCACTTTGGTTTCCGGAATTAAACGTCAAAACGTACGTCAATTTTCTTTAGAGTTTTTTTTTCTCGTGTGTGTTTTTTTAGGGGTTTTTGGTAAAAACATAAAATATGGAAGGTGATCAGTACCTTACAGTACTCCATGGACAACAAGAAAAACACGTTGTTCCTGAGAATCACCACTTTGGTTTCCGGACCTGGTCATCAAGACCCTCCCGGATAATTAAGAAAAAATGTACAACACAATTTTACAAAACACAATCACATTACACACTTAATTAATATTATTACATGTGAATACTAAGGTGGGTAAGGGTTGGCATGTTTAGGTTTTAGTGGTTTTCCTAAACTTTGAAGTAAATGCTTTGCCAAGGCGAACCAATCCACAATTGCACACGGTTTCGTCACCACACTGTACAGGTTTATACTAATCTTCTGGGGCACCATACATAACACTTACATCACAATACAATATTTAAAATGTACCATACGATTAAATAAATAAATCCCAGAACCTGCATTGCATGTGTTTTCCTCACTTTTTCTCGCGTCCATTACCTCCTTTTCTTTATTTACCTTATGTTGAGGAATTGTTTGAGACATGTATTGATACCCAGATTCTGTCGATTTCATTTCTTCTCCAGTTGGTGATAATGACCTTCTGAAAGTCTCTTTGGCGTTTGCTTGGTATTCCTTTATGTCTTTTTGATTTCAAGCTATTTATTTGCTGAATTTTTAATGCCGATTGTCTGTCTGAGATGATGCTCATTTTCAGTCCGTGTCGGTTCTTTGTAATCAGGTGATCACGTCTACGAGAATAGCATGTATTTCGGCTTGGAAGTGGTATTATCATTTTATTCGATTTTGATCCATTCGTAAACCATCTTTCTGTCTTTCATTTAAACTTATGCTCAGTAACTAAGCGTCACTCCTTTCATCCGATAAACTTATGAATTCACGTATTTATTTTGGAAATTGTTTAACTGTTGTTTAAATTGGGCTTATTTTCGCACATAAATAAAACCGAGTACAAAATAATCTATAAGCTATATACAAGCAGGAGGTAGGAAATATTTAAATTAGGTACTATTTTAAATTTAAATCTACCTGAATATTGCTATATAGTTACAGGTAACTGAAATAGCCTATTTCTAACAAGTATTAATTTGTATAGAAATACAACGTCATTATTTTAGGTTTAGTATCAAATCAGTTTATTTTACTAAAAGATTAGAGCAATCATTAGCAAGTTAAATGTAGAACCAACTGAGAGGTTAAATTTGTTGCACTCATCATAGAATTAATTAATCGAAATCATGAACCTGTAATGTTACATCACGCATAATAATACTATCAAAGCGCACAACTAATTTGTCTTTAAATCGTTTGAACAAACGCTAATTTTCTGCGATTTTGATTACGAGTAATAATTTACAGAATATAACAAACAATTTTCCATTAAATTTTTTTTTTTTCATATTAAAATCTGTGTTGAACTTGAACTAATTCCAAAAGTGTATGAAAGTTACGTTGTTGTAATTTATGTAGTCGTCTACAGCAATGTCAATTGGTAAAATTTAAAGAAGGTTATGTTTCACCAAGTCTACAAATAATTTTTAAAGAAATTAAAATTCTATTTATACAACTGAATGTTAATGATTTATTTGAAGAGTAAATTTTATTAGAATAGATACAGTTTAGAGTTTGTAGTGATATAAACATGCCAAAATTTCTAAACAAGTCACGAGTATCATAGGTAACAACTGACCTAGAACATGTCGTAGTACATAAATAAAGTTAATGAAATGTGACCTTAACAAAAAAAATAATTGTTAAATAAATGAAATAGAATGAATCCTACGTTATTTTTAATTACTGTAACGGTTGTAGTTCACAAATAACAAAAGAAAGCGACGGCTCTGCGGTACAACCTAGAGAAAAAGTAAAGAAATTTGGGTCGACGTAGCGCACTAAATTTGTAGAGGACCCAGTATTTGTAGTAGTTAGCACAGCAGCATCCGGTTTAGTCGGTGAATGGGGGGCGTCCTTAAAGAACTGTAAAAAAATAAACTGCTGCCTAACAAGGCGCCACCTGCTGGAATAGAAAGAAATAAAACCGAACAACAGAAGTTGAACAGGTTTTACTAAAGGTCTAATACGCTAAAACAAACACAAATTAGAGAGACAAATAAACAATTCAATATAGCAAATAAAACTTAAAGTACTAGGAGAATGTGACAGAAATAGAGAGAATGTCGCATATGATTGCGTGCGTTAGCAACAACAATAATTAAAGCTCGCAATTAATATGTCGAATTTTAGGAAAGCTTTTTAGTTACACCCAAAGTAAAGTTAGCGTTCCAATTGAGGATTGGTTACTAAGAAGGCTCGACGTACACACGTCACTTATACACGGTGACTTAAAACTAACTTAAACTCGGATTAAAAAGGTAAGTACTTTCCGCCAACCCAAAAAACCTTTTGTTTTAGCTTCAACCACTTTATGTAAAGCCTCCAAGCTCTTATAGAGTTGGTTAAAAACAAAACCAAACGTCGGTGGTGGGCAAATAAAAATTTGCTTAAATGCTAGAGAGTCAAACCGTTTAATGTCACATGTACGTAAGCTTCATACGCATTAATATTGAATGGGTTACTTAAACATTAAAACTTAGCTGTATTCTGTAGTATGCAGTTCCGAGAATAAAAGTTCCTGCTAGCGACAGTATTCGACAGCTCCAGAAGGTAGGTGACCCCAGGATTTTCCTTAGAGAAGGTATGTAGCAAAGAACGGAAGGCGAATATGTTTCCTCGGAGTAGAAATTATGCAGTATGAACGACCCCTGCAGACCGTAGTGTCCACCGGTTGTTTGCAGCTTAACTGAATACGAAACCGTGCTAATCGATAATTTTATAGGGAAAGGTTTTTAATTAGCCATTCCAGCACCCCCAGGAGTTATTTAAGTGTAATACACGATGAGAATATAAGATCAACGCACGTGCTAAAGCATACGTCGTAATTAGAACTAACACAAGAAAAAAACAATATAACATAATGTATACATTTATGCGAATAAAATAATAAATCATCAAACACAACATAAAACATAGCATGTATAATAGCATATTAAATATCATATAAATCAAATCAAAATCATAAATCAATAAACTCTACTTTGATATTCTTTGTATCAGCAGGTAAATAATAAGTTCAATGACAGTAAATGTTATAGTAAAAGTTTGATGTTAAGTCGAGGAGAGAGATAAGCTACTCCACTTGCACCAAACCAGGTAGAACAATTAAGTCAACCAACCAGGCGGCTTTAACCTCTTCCTTTCTAACAAACACCCCTAATGTTTGTTGAATCAAAAATATCAAATAATTCGACGGTGAAGATGTACAAACTACTCCATTTGCAACAAACCAAGGTAAAACAATTAAGTCAACCGACGGCTGTTACCAAGCGGTTTAAAATACACCCATCCGAGTCGAACTAGATCAATATATCAAAAAAACGTCATTAATAAGAGGTATTCATGCAGAAGCGTTCCCCTTCTTATAAAAGATAATTAGTATTAACGTTCCAACGAATTCATGCGTAAAGTATCGTTCTCATCCAGTTAAAACAAACCAATGCGGGCAGAAAAAAAAATGAATTAACGCACGATTAAACCAAGCTTTCAGTTTACATTTACTAAGTTAGCTTAAGCAGTTCTCGTGGAACGTTACTGTGCCATCATTCATGGTAGAAACTGCACACAAACATAATAAATTATTTAGTACCTTCTTAACTTGAAGTTGACCAAACAATTTTGTATGCTACGTTAATTTTGCGTATGTATACTTAAATGTAAACCTAAGTGTTAACGGAACAGTTTAAAACAAATTATAATTTAGTTACGTTCTACACATTGTTGCATTGTTTCAAAAGATTCCCTTCATATGTTCTAAAATAGAATGTAAATGCCCTACTAAGCGTCTCATGCGCTGCGACAGTGGTTATTTTACAATCTGAAATAATCATGGTTAACTTACATTTTATCGATTGTTTCCCATAGGAAAATAATAACCTTAATAAAATGGAAAAAAAACATTAAATAAATCTCTACGCAATAACATATTACAAGACCAAAACGTAAAAAAAACTAGCAGTTTAACATGTCGTCTACCTTTAGAGTAATGGCAATTACAAGTACTAAACAATGGCTTAAATGTATAATGGTAATGACTTGTAACAAATTACTGTAATGTAATAAGTTACAAAGTATGTTACGGTTTGTTATTGTCGAACATTTATTTTAAAATAGTTGGTGTTACCAGAAATTACAAGAAAAACTTCTAGACTCATTTTGAAGAAGGAAAGATTTAAAGATGCAAAACTACAACTTCCTAGTTTTAGGTGACGTTTCGCTCCCTTGATTAGTAGAAACGAAACGTCGCTCAAAACTAGAAACTTGTAGTTTTTGCATCTTTAAATTCTTTCTTCTTTAAAAAGGGTGCAGAAGTTTTTCCGTAATTTCTGGCAACATAAACTATTAAGTACCCAGAAGGTTATTAAGAATACCAATTATATTATTAAAAAAATCGTAGTAGTTTCGAAGCACCACCCGATAGTTACTGTCAGTGAAGGGTCAAAAGCAATTTTTAACGCTGAAGTAGTAGAAAAGATGCTTTAAGACAAAAGGGCGCCACCCTATAGTTGTAGCATCCTAAGCAGTAGGGACTTAAGACTCAAATAAACAAACTGATAACGAAAGAAACATATAATTTTACGATATAGAGCTTGTTTTACCACTTGTGTCACAGAGAAATATACATAATTGTTTTTAAAAATGTTTACATTGACTGTTTCTACACTTAAGTTAATCCAAAGTTTAAACGCACGATTAGTGTTAGACGATTGTCTTTGAAAACAAATGAAATTCTCTTTTTTAAATTTCAGTTTGTGTCCTCCGAGGTGGAAATCACTGTTGAGTATAAAGATATTACTAAGATCTCGTAGTCGACGGTCAGCAAAACACAATAAATTAGCCGACTTATGTCTCTCCAAATAAAGTAAACTAATAATACCACAGGACGGTCTAGTACCCCACCGCTGAACGTTTTCCATTAGGTTTTGGTCACGAATGAGAACCGGACACCAAACTACACCCGCGAATTTAAGAAGGTGGCGAAACGCCACAGTGGTGACCCCCGACGTGATCAAATCAGAGGAAGACCAACATCCAAGGAGAATCAACAACACAACAACAGGTATAATCGCAATTTTTTTATACCTACGCCACGACATAAACGGGAAAACGACCTCCACTAAGCCCGCTATGCTTGCTGCTGCCCCAACCACCGCCAGACAACACGCCCGTCAACGACAACATGTCTGCCAAATCACGCCTGCCATGACGACACCCGCCAACACAACACGTGCCATCGCTGCGTCCGCCACGGACATCGTCGACACCGACATTTTTCTCCCCTACTCAATGATGTAACACACATCAATTTGAGCTGATGGAGTACACACAAAGCCGTTTCGTCAACTCCATTGCCCAAAAAACAACCCGCACAAGATGAAACGCCGCATTCGCTGCATCTTCTCACAACATGAAGCTTGCAACGCCGGTTCTGGACACCTTTGCCTGTTAAATACAAGTACAGCCTATCGCATACGGGTACCATGGCCGAATACACATACCTCACGAAGCTTACAAAGCCCAGTTGCGAGATCTTATCATCACTCGCATTGCACAAATTGTCACTGAAGTAAGCAACATCGATCACAGCATCCATAGCAGCATTCTCAACAGCCAACATATCATCCGCAGCAGCCACCAAAACAATTGAAACGACAGCATTCGCTACAAAAACCACAAACGCCACGACCGTGGCAACACCCGCAAACGAACGACCGCAGCAACGACCACAAGCGCCACGATCGCTGTTTCAGAGGAACAAACGATCACGACGCGCACTACGTCTCGACGACATAGCCGTCAACGGTCAACCGCACTCACACACACGTCACAGGCCCAAGTCTTCGAAGTACATTTGCGCTGGAGCCGCAAGCTCGCCCACACACGTCACGAAGCTTGGACGCTTGGTTCTGACGTCCATTCACCTGTCACACACAGGACGCGCAGAGTAACGAGCTCGCGCACACAAGCTGTCGAATACAGCACATATAAAGCACAAATTCGCCTCTGGAGCAGCAACATCAACAAAACAAAAAGCAGAACGACAAACATCTTAATTGCAGCATCCACAACAGCAAGAAAATGCGCATACAAAAAAACCCGACACTTTGTTCGCATATTCTGGCCAACAAACCTCCAACACGCTTTATCGTGGACTCATCCACTAAGGAATGAACCCTGTAGGGTTGACATCGCAACCCCATTCTAATCAATTCTACATATGCGTATTACGTATGTAGTAAACGCGAAAACAATAACATACAATTGCAAGTAAGCAAGTGTACACTCAGCATTCTTAACTGGCCTTGCTTACTAAGCACACTAACTTACTTTGCATGTATAAAACGAAGTGGGTACAACAACAGAAATCAATTTGTTTCACGAGTTCATCAGTTCGACACATAGTCCAGTTCGCCATCAATTTAGTGCAGATTCAACCGAATAATGAAGGCAGCCGAGAAGCCAACAAGCCACAGCGCCAGCATCAAGTAAAGACCGGCCGAAGCTCGATACATAATACCAGAATATCAGGTGACATTGCATAGCAAGTAGTACGGCGATTACTATGTGTTGACCTACAACGTTCCATTCATTATTAAAATTAGTGTAGCTCGATCACGCCATGTATAACAATAAACGCTGGTAAACCCTACTCGAACGTAAACCCTTTCCCCTGATCCAAACCGACGTCTAGAGTAATACACCTAAACGCCACAGTTATATATCAATTTATAGAAGAACAAAATGAGATCTTTGTAAAAGATTTTCGTAAAAGATATAACTTTGAGTTAGCATGTTTACAAGTTTTTATTATGTGTTGCGACCAAATTAAATCCAATGTAACTGTAACACCTTGATTTACGTATGATAATGTAGGTGTAAGTATTTTTGTTATGTAGTGAGTACCACATGCTCGGATTATTTTACCGAGGTGCAGATCAACACATTTATCTACCAACTAATCAGAACACTACTCACTAATAGAAATTAAATCTGATTGTATAGTGCTATATTCCATAGTGCCAGTGTCGTCGGCATAAAAAGCTTTTTTGCACTATATATGATCATGTAGGTCACTTGTGTATGCTATGAAAAAAGGAAGGCCAAGAATTGGCATTTTTCACTAACCTTTTAGATTAATAAGACTGACCAATCTTAACACATAGTTTTCTATTGGATAAGTAATTTTAAATCCATAACAGTAGATTTTGAAAATTTTATATAAGTAATTCAAACTTGTACCAAAACCGTACGAATAGTACTCTATCAAAAGCCAGGTCCAGGTACATTATATCAGTTGGTAATTTATTATTAAGTGAAAGAGTCCAGTCATTTACACAAGCAAGAAGGTTTGTAGAAGTGGATCTTCTTTTGACAAATTTATGTTATTCGATTAATATCACATGATGTTTTGAAAAAAACGGGAGCATTGCATCAGCTAGGATATTTCCCATAATCTGATATGAAATCGAAAACAGGCTAATGGAACGATAATTATCCGAGTGCATTTTATCACCTTTTTTGTAAACCGCGGTCACAGAAACTACTTTCCATAAGTTTGGTATCGTCAACCTCTCAAAAGATCAACACATATTATTGGAAAGAGAAGTGCAAAATATGCCAGCACACTTTTTTAAGAAAAATGAGTTTAATCCATCGGTACCGGGTGAAGCTTTTGAGGCTGAGCAGTTTTTCCTTAAATGTCGCAACGTCAAACTGACTTCGGACATACTGTCTTCCACAAGATGGTTTTAATGACTGGTAAAGTATTGGGGAGAGATTCATGGAATCAGATGCGAACATACTTATCAGAGTATCAACGAAGTCAAGATCGGAAAAAAAGTGAAGGCTTCAAGTTGTCGTAGGCGAGGTATACTAACTTTAGAAGAATCAAACATGTTTGTAGAATTTTTTGTGATTTTCAGAAATGTCAATTCTTTCTTCATATTCCTGTCTAGCGTTCCTAATCGAGAATTTCAATGAGTTTGAGTAAAATACGTGTGCAATAAAGTCCCATCTAGTATTTGTGAGTTGTATTTTTTCAAAAGTTTACTTTTGTAATTGGCTTCAAAGGATTTTTTCGAAAAGTTTTTGTGAAAAAGTTTTTACTGATTATTTCATGTACATTATTATACTTGATCACCCTATATATATGATCAGACATACCGATATGTCGGTATAATATATAATTATCGGCAAGATAGGAATGAGAAAACACTATCCCTCTAAGATCCTAAGAAACAATACACAAAGGAACCTGTCACGTTTTCGAAGTCATCGATGAGTTTACAAAATTCATCTTACTAAAACCTACAAAAAAACAAACAAGACTAAATACAAAAATTTCTTATTCTAATATTTGCCATTTTTCGAAATCCAAAGTGTATAATTGCAGACAAGAGATCCATGAAAGAGTTTACGGAGTTTTGCAACGAAAGGAAGATAAGTTTAGATGTACATACAAGCACCTGAGCCAACTGGCAAATAGTGTGAAGCACTAGTATGATTTTAGCAGCGATAATAAAGAAATAACGAATCATGGATGAATGGGATCAACAATCTGAACAAAAACACCAGCAACTCATCAAAATATTTATCTTTTACTACTAAACCAGCCTAAGCAGCAACAAAATAAATCATTAAAACTAGACGAAATAAATGCAACATAAAACAGCAAAATCCTCACACTATATCAATAGGACGAATACATATTTAGCTGATCTTAGATGATCGCCACAACACAATAGATCATAATAACTAAATTATTAAGTGGTAAAAACTGTAAAAACCAAGTTTTTGTTTTCGCAACATCTAGGTCAAAAGCGCAAAATGTACAATAACTCCTTAGATTTACTGCATTTCTTCTCTACGGTATAAATTAATAACCTACACTGAAATCAACATAATAAATACATACATCACCAACTAACTGAATTAAGTAGGTATATGATATAACTCAATCAAGAACATAATAACATATTATTGTTTCTCAAAATTATTTTCATAAACATTGTTGTTAGTTTGCTGTGCAAAATATACAGTTATTGTTTTGAAGTTTTTTGTTTATCAAAATTGTTTTGTGAAGTTTCGTTACATTTTAAAGGAATCTAAAACACGGAAACATTTGTAAGTATTCTGAACAATATCTGTATCGTAGTTGTTAAAAACATTTGGTTTGTCTTATTAAATAATCTTATTTTTTAGGTAAAATTAAAAATAAAAAGTCTGCCAAAATGAACAGGAAAAATAAAACTCCTGATTATTTAAAGCACGTAGTTGCTGCACTTAAAAGTTTTAAAAACTCCAATGGACTTACAACCAACGAACTCGTAAATCATTTGCAAGCAAAACTACCACGCAGCAGCTCTTTCAGCTTTGTGTTTAGAGTTCGTAATGCTCTTCGCGAAGGCATATCCAGTGGCCTTATAACAATCAACCCGGAAAAATATTTTTAACTCATTCTGGCAATAAAAAAACGAGAAATCAACGGAGAACTGTTTGTCCTGAAAGTTCGAACAGTTCCCTGTCATCTGATCAGTACGTTAAATGTACCTACAAATACAACCGAACACCTTCCGTTTCTAGTACGAATAGTTCGCATAGTGCAGTTTATTCTCGATCTAGAAAGTATAAGAAAACGGGTAAGCAAAGAAATATGCAGAAGAAGAAAAGTGAAACGCCTAAAAAAACTCCATCTCCTGAAGCCCCAAACACACCTGAACCAGAAAATCCAGATTTAAAAAAAAATAGTACACCTCCGCCGCCGGGAAATACTGAGTCAAATCTGAGCTTAAGAAATCAAAGCCTTTCGAAGCACGGTTTGTATTTATTACTCTTAAACTCGTGCGTTAATTTATTTAGATGTTTTACCTAACAAAGGAAGTTGTGAATCCGTACGTGATCTAGGTCAACGCAAAAGAAGTTCACGATTCGCCTGGCCAAACATTGTAACCGATAATTTACAACAGTTTTGATGTAGGTATTTGCATAATGTTTATTATCAAGCTTCACTATTAATTTAAAATTGTATAAATTATTTTTGAAGCAGATTATTTGTAAACTGAATAAAATTAAAGTGTCACAAATTTATTAAAAACGCAGATTTACTGTATTTGTATATCTTCTAACTGCCAACGTTGCCAATCACATACCTATTAATCTACTGAGGATGAAGTAGTTTCCACAAAAAACATGAAGATTTTGTTGACCATACGCGACTATTCTGGAAGTTTATGCTATATCCTCTTTAAACTAAAAAAAGTAAGGTTTAACCAACGGTTTAACACATCGTCACTGTTTAATAGTATATTAACGACTTACAAGACATATTAGGCATGTGCGCAGGAACAGCAGATCTAACGTTGGAGGTAAAACAAATCCTAGTTCCCGTATA
Source organism: Abscondita cerata (assembly GCA_030710515.1). Lineage (NCBI taxonomy): Eukaryota > Metazoa > Arthropoda > Insecta > Coleoptera > Lampyridae > Abscondita > Abscondita cerata. Next base: position 187,445 of record JALBCR010000917.1, on the reverse strand, counting down.
AAGATACGTATTGCTCTAATTTTTTAGAAAGAAACAGAGCATGATTTTAAAAGAGTTAATCTGTCATTCAAATCAGACTACAATCAATTGGTCCCTTCTTTCTTTTAACATCTCGCTTTGTTTCTTTCCGGGAGTCAAAGGAATCCTGCTGAAATTAGGAAGTTACAACTTTCCTTTTCTCCTTCTAATTTTGACCAGAAGAACGTATACCCGCCTCCCTGCAGCTACTTTTCCACAAGCAATTAAAATAACTACTAACCAATAACCCAAACCTAATGATAATAATTATCTATAATAGAACACCGTAATAAACACTCTAATTTACAATTATATCTCCCAGGTAACAAATAGGGTTTCACACTTCACTGTTTTAACAAGTAAGTTTATTCAAATTAAATAAAAACACAAGATTTTAACACGAACAAAATCCAGGAAAATCGTTTATATGGAACAACAAAACACTGTAAAAACTTTTAAAAAATTAGAAAATATATAAAGCAACTACGTATCTTTATACGGGAACTAGGCTGTTTTACCTCCAACGTCGAATCAGCTGCGCACATGCGTATTTCTACGTAAAGGCAATATTTCTTGACTCGGTCACATTTATGTCTGTAATTAAAAGATGTTCTTGCAATCTTTGAAAATTGTTCCAAGCGATATGGTCATTTAAAAATTTTTAAATTTATTTATAAATACTTCTACAAAGCAAATATAACAAAACTCTTGAAGTTCAACAAATTATCAAAAATGTAGAATATACCTTCCAATAAGACTATGTTTAATCGCTGACCAAAGAAGGAGCGACCAATAGTTTCTACAGCAAATGCCACAGAATGGAAATTGTCGATAATGTCTTTGTATTTATTTCGCTTCCCCGTAACGGGTGCTTCAGCAGCGAAACTAGCGGATTTGTGTGTTGTAGGAAGATAGTTTGGAGCGAGCATGTCCACACAAGTAGCGTCCCAAATAAGTGACTTTTCTTTACACCACGAAATAATTGTCATACTCTTCAGCTCTCTTACTATCATTTAGTAAAATTACTCAAGGTTTCAAGGGAATGCAGCTGACAAGCGTGACACTTTTGTTTGTTAAGAGTCTAAGTGTCCAATTAGCAAATTCCATGTGTAAAAAGACGATTTAAATTTAATGTCTTGATTAAGGCTACGCATTGTAGTTGTAGCCGAAACGTTGACAGAAAATTTACTGTTTTTTCTGCTACCTCTACAAAGAAGATCCTAGAAATAGGAAATATAAACGTCATTGTTTTATGTTCATTCTGTTCAACTAACTCATCAGAAAAAGTACAACTTTTGTGGTGTTTTGTTACAATAATAAATTGCAGTCTCTTTATTTACCAACATTACAAAAGAATTATGTTTACATCGGAATTGCCACAACAAAATAGTTTACCGTACATAGATATACTTATAAATCTAGTACAAGGTTCTCTTTCTTTTGAGATTTACCGCAATCTACTTATACTAAGTGACATAGAAAGAAGAACACCCAATAATAATGAATTTATTTGAACAATTTTTGGTATACTAGTGTATACGAATTAGATTAGTAAACGATCACAATTTGATAAAAATTAAACTGTTAACTTCTTCAAAAACTTAATAATGTGTTGCTCCACCACGATGTCTTGTGCACTCATTAACACGTCTGGGCATACTTCTAATGAGGTGGTCGATTTCTTCTTGAGGTATCTCATCCCATGCTATCTGTAACTGATGCTGCAAAGCCGCTAGAGTTTGTGCAGGGTGAGATAAATTGAGTAATCTTCTTCCCATAATATCCCAGACGTGCTCGATGGGCGAAAGATCAGGAGATCTTGGTGGCCAAGGCAACAAAGCAATTTGATTGGCCTCAAAATGAGCCAAAGAAACCCTAGCAACATAAGGTCGTGCGTTGTCTTGTTGGAATGTGCTGTTGGGGATGGTCTGAACATAAGAGTACAATATGGGGTCTACGACCTCCTGGATGTAGCGCTCAGCGGTCATGTTACCTCTAATAAAGACCAAAGGTGACGTACTTCTAATAGCAATAGCTCCCCATACCATAACTCCAACTGTGTGGTGCACATGCCTATTCATAGAAAATTGGGATCTTGTCTTTCACCGCGCCGACCCTTGCACGACCGTCATGCATACCGAAACAGAATCTGGATTCATTACTAAAGACAATTGAATTCCATTCTTGGTCCCAATTTGCCCATTCTCTACACCACGCTAGACGATAACGTCGATGCTCTGGAGTCCGTGGTAGCACAAAAAAGTGTGGTAGTTGTCCCAAGATTTATGTAGGATCCACAAAAAGATCATTAGCTGTAAGATCCAAAGAACATGAACGTTGTATTAGACTTCAACAACCTATAATGTCGGAGAAATATATCTTGGAAACTAATCATTCTTTTTCACTAGATACAGATTTTAAAATTTTACATTCATATCATATAAATAAATCAATCTTAAACCTAGAACAAATTTACATCGTAACTAATTCAATTCAAAACCAGTTATTGAATACTCAACATCAACTAGATTTTCCCAATATTGATTTCAATAAAAAATGTTTCTGATTAATTTATTAATTCGTGCTATGTAAGTTGTATAAACAACAGTTCTAACTTAACATTTTATTATACTCCACAATCAATTTACAAAATTTCGGCTTTATTCGGTTTTGTTATCCTTATCTTAACAAATATGTCCGACTACCAGACGTTGTAGTCCAGTTATTTTAAATTATAAATTTAATTAAAATGGTTTTATTGTCTGATAGTAAGTCATACATAATGACATTCTAGTTGACTTTTTTATGAAACCGGTAGCATCTAATCGAATCATTAATTATTTATCTAAACACACTTTTCACCAAAAACTAAACGTTATTATTTCCATGAAAAATAAAATAAAAAAAATTATGTACTTTACAATTACAAGAAAAAATATAAACTACTAATTATCATATTACACAAAAATAACTATCCTAAAAAATTATCACATAAAATCATATACTACAACAATACGTCTCAACAAAACAACCAAACTAACACTACTACTATGTCTAATATGCATTCTCCATCTAGTAATACCACCTTACAATTAAAAAAAACTAATCAACATTCCAGGACTAAGTCAAAAATTAATTAATATTCTAAAACAAAAAGAAATTTTTAAAATTATATTATATAATAACAACACTATTTACAAAAATTGCTACTAAAAACTTAAAGACAAAACAGATCCAATCCACTTTTATATAAATAGTATTAAGATTAATATTTGCAAGTTTGTGTTATACATCAATTTATTTATCTTCATATGTTTTTTATACGTTTACAATTTTAATTAATTGACATCGAACTATGTGCTCATTGTTCATAATTAATTTTAGTGACTCTTATTGTTTCACTGACATCAAATTTTCGGGTATAAAATACAAGGTAATGATATATATTTGTTAGTGTAACCAGATACGACTTTAAGATCTTGGTAAGTATAAATTTTTTTTAATTTTAAAATTGTGTTTCTTCATCTTTTAAAAAGCTTTTGTTTTTGCTGTTGTTATTATTCTTGTTAATACTTTTTAAAATGTTTGTGGTTTATTTTTTATTTCAAATTACAGATGCTGGAGACGAATAACTGGTCGTCAGTATAAAGAAAACTCTACGTTTGCAGAAAGAAAATTTTTGGTGACATCGTAAAATGATTCTCAAACTGGTAAACGAATGCTGGGTATGGTGTGCCATTCATAGATGGAACTCTGAAGTTGTAATGTTTCATATTTTTGTAAAATAATTTTATATTGTGTGTGGAACAGAGAGAGAGAAATAAAATTTGTTTCCTGCTTTCTTTATTCTTCCAATTAAAAATATATGTTATTGGTACTTGTAAATGTGTTGTGTAACAGAGATGCAAATAAAATTTTATCTTCCTTGTTGTTTTTTTATTTTCCTTAACACATACGTCACCTTGATGGTGTATTAAAACGTTAATGGTTCGAACCCTGAAGTGTTAAAGTTTTTTTTTAAAACTGTATGTTAAATATGTGGTGGTATATTAAAACGTTAATGGTTCGAACCTCAGTATGTTAAAGTTTTTTTTAATCAAGTGTAAATTAAAAACTATATGTTAAATATGTGGTGGTGTATCAAACGTTAATGGTTCGAACCTCAGTATGTTAAAGTTTTTTTAATCAAATGTAAATTCAAAACTATATGTTAAATACGTGGTTAATGTAATTAACATGTTGAACAGGTATGTTTTTAAAATCATAAGTCACCATGTCAAAATGGTGTCATCTGTTTACAAAAGTTTGTGTATCAATCGTTAATGGTTCGAACCTCAGTATGTTAAATTTTTTTAATCAGGTGTAAATTTAAAAGTAGTTGTTAAAACCATGGTTAATGTAATTAATAAAGAAAAATGTTGGTTTGACAGCCATATTGAATCGCTTTAGGTAATTGTTTTTCGTGTTTGTGTTCTAGTTTATAAAGTATGAGAGTGACAAATATATGTTTTATCCTTTTTCATCTTGTTTATTAAATCATACGTCATACAAAATGGCGCTACGTGAGTGTTATTTTTGTTTGTGAATTAGTTTATAATGTATAACAGTGATAAATATATGTTTTTTATCCTTTTTCATCTTGTTTATTAAATCATACGTCATACAAAATGGTGGTACGTAATTGTTATTTTTGTTTGTGAATTAGTTTATAATGTATGAGAGTGACAAATATATGTTTTTTATCCTTTTCATCTTGTTTATTAAATAATACGTCATACAAAATGGTGGTACGTAAGTGTTATTTTTGTTTGTGAATTAGTTTATAATGTATGAGAAGGAAAAATATATGTTTTTATCCTTTTTCATCTTGTTTATTAAATGTTTAATCATACGTCATACAAAATGGCGCTACGTGAGTGTTATTTTTGTTTGTGAATTAGTTTATAATGTATGAGAGTGACAAATATATGTTTTTATCCTTTTTCATCTTGTTTATTAAATCATACGTCATACAAAATGGCGCTATGTGAGTGTTATTTTTGTTTGTGAATTAGTTTATAATGTATAACAGTGATAAATATATGTTTTTATCCTTTTTCATCTTGTTTATTAAATGATCAATCATACGTCATACAAGATGGCGGTACGTAATTGCTATTTTTGGTTGTGAATTAGTTTATAATGTATGAGAGTGACAAATATATGTTTTTATCCTTTTTCATCTTGTTTATTAAATGTTTTATCCTTATTCAACTTTTTAATTAACAGTTCTTATCCTACATTTTACAGCATCATTAATTCATCTTAATCAACCTTTACAGCTATATACAAACTTCAAACTCTATCTTTCAATTGTCGCCGTAGCCTAGTGGTTAAAGCCTTGGCTCGGTAATGCAATGGTTGCAAGTTCGAATCTCAACCAAGTTTTTTAAATTCATAAAAAAACTTTAGGACGCCATGATGGGACGCCATGTTGGAAATTCAAATCGACCGCCGAAACATCCGCCATGATGGAAATCAACTTCAACAACAACAGCCTAATGAGGTGAGAGGCCGTATTTTCCATTGACGTCTTCAAAACAAAACAAGTAATTAAATAGAATGCCTGCGTCAACAGCCTGTTGACAACAACAGCCTAATGAGATGAGAGGCCTAATTAGGGAACTGCCTGATGAGGTGAGAGGTAGGTGAGAGGTTGTTAGCCTAATTAGCGCTAGCTGCCTTACACTTATTCCTCATTATCTCAAGGTTGAGCTGTCCTCATTCTACTGTAGTAAAATAATTTATTATCTACAATAAGTTGTTTTTTGTTTTATTTTAACCCAACTCCTAAAAGAAGGACTACTTAAATACAACCAAAAATGGATTTCAAGGTTTTATTCTTGATACCTTTCAAAAATTTTTTATGTCCTATTCTCTTTTTTCTTCTTTGTTTAATTTCACTGGGATATTGGATTAGGCTAGGTTACTAGTAGAATGTTCTACCGACCTCACCGACTGATCCATAAGAACAAATTTTCTTTAAGTTTTCTGCTTCCTACGTACTTTCTTAACAATGATTTCGTTATTTACAATCAATTTTTGTGTGTGTATACCCGTTGAAAAAATATACATTATTATTAGTTTCTTTGTATATTCAGTAGTCTTAATCCACTATTAAAGTTTAGAATTTTTGGATTTCAGATGTAAGCTTTCATCTAGAAATCTAGATTTATTTTATTATTATTAATTTTTTTGAATTAAGAAGAGCTAATTATATATATGTTTAATTTTTCATAAATTTTCTTTATATACAGTTTGAAATGAAATGTTATTTGTTTCTTTAATAAGTATATCTAGTTTTTAGAAAAAATTTAATTCTCTTATTATTTGATATTTGTTAATTTTTAGTTAATAATTTTAGTATGAAAAAAATAAAGGAACAAGCTTTTATTTTTATAATTATTTTTTTAAATTATATTTTTTGTATAATTTAAATTGTTAATCATTTGAATAATGTAATAGTTAATTTTATTTAATCAATAATTTACGTTTTAATTTTTATATTAAAAATTTGTGTTTAATTTTTTAACTATTTTTTAATGATTAAATTAGTTTGATAAATATGTATATAATAATTAATTATTAAGATAGTAAAAAGAAACTAGGGAAAATTGATGTTTCGCCATGTATTTTTGATTATAATTGGTCTCATTTTTAAAGTAAAAGTAACTCAAATTTGGAAAACAACACACCATTTTGGAATTTTTTAAGAGTAGATAAAACAAAAGAATTCAACTACACGGTTGATAATACTGCAGTAGTGCTATTATTAATTATTAATTACTTTTTGCATAGTTAATTATTTTTTTATTTTGAATTTTCGTAACCAAAATTTGGGATAAATAAGAGACTATCCTTAAAATTCCATACGTCTGATCATCTTAATTGTCGCTTTCCGTTTACACCAGAAATGAGCACAAAATGAGAGTTGAAAGTGAAATAAGTATTAATGTTAAGATAGTGACGTCATGACTCCTTTTAGGAATAATAATGTAACCAATTCCGCATTCAGTGTTCATTTTAATCCCAACTCAGAAACATTTAATGATCATTTAATCACAAACACATGGTTTCATCACAGCGTAATAAACAAACAGCAGTGTATCATACGTTAAAACTGGTGGGAAAACGATTAAACCGTTGAAATTAATTTCCACAATAAAATAATCGATTAAACAGATTATTATAAAAAAAAAATAGTTTTTAGATTTATTTTTAATTTTCTTATTAATATTTATAAAGATGCGACTAGTCCAATTCTGCGTTTCCAACCGAATAAAATTACTGCCAAGTCGTATTTTTTGAATTACTAATTTCAAAACCACTAGTCAAGGAGCAATCGCAAGATTCCCTGCTGGACGTTTTTCATACTGTTGAGCACATTTTTAACTGGAACGAAACTTGATCCTTCTGAACTTTTTTTAAACGAAGTCCGTCGTCGTAGTAAATGGTATCTAAGTAAAATGTCACGTACACGCATCTTTGTTTTGACAATTATTATACAGAAAGTACAAACCACTTTGGCCGCCGAGGAAAATTTGTCCATTTTAGTTTCTTTCACAGATAAGCAACACTTGAAATGATTGGACGATTTCTATATATGCGTCGCTTCAGGTAACCCTCAATGACAAAATCTGATTAAAAAAGGACAAGCCATTCAACTGCTTATCTACGTCCATCCCGCGAGGTCTATGCTTTTGGTACTAAATGCATCAGGCTCCACCGAGAGAACAGTTTCTTTTTAACAAGAAAAGCGATTTCTTTGAGTACGAATTGTTTATCACAAAGACATTACATTGTACCTTCTGTATACAAACTGCAGGCTCCTATAATAATAACAAATCAAATATTCACTATAACACTATTATATTACGTTGAAGTTATTTCAGATATTATTAAGATTACTCTACATTATTTGATGCTAAGAAATTTATTACTATACAGGGTGATTTATACCACGAGACGAAAAATGAAAATATGTATTCACAGTTTGATTCTAAGCAAAAAATGCAAAATAATTTTTTTTCCAATCGGCCTTTGTTTTCAAAATATTGAGGTTCACTGAACTGGACCGCGCCTACTTATCCACCTTGGCCGATTGGAAAAAAAATTATTTCGCATTTTTTGCTTAGAATCAAACTGTGAACACATATTTTCATTTTTCGTCTCGTGGTATAAATCACCCTGTATATATTTACTGCTTGCCCATGATGTTCTTATTAAAACGAAGGCGTACTATTTATTTTGTACGAGTGGATTACTGACTTACTTTAGTGTTTTGTGTCTTACAAATTGCACCGGATATGGAGGAAATGAAAGAATTGCTAAACCAGTAGGACCTTAAACAATTGATTCCCACTTTTGAAAGTAAGTACTTATTTATGAATTTACCTACTAATATGAATTATTTTGCATGTTGATACTATTAACGTTGAATAAGCGAAAACAAACAATTAATACAAGATGTGGTGTAAAAAAATATACATTTCAGGATTGATCACATAAAAACAATACAATATTTTTAGAATATTAACAATAATATAGGTAGCTAAATCTAGATACTTAATTTATTTTTATTGAAAATGGGAGTGTTAAATGTTTAGGTCAATGTTTTAATTTTAAATTAAGGAATTTCTTAAATATAGATGTTAAGTCATTTTGTCACACAGTAATTGTATAAAAATAAACGGATATTTAAATTTTTTTTTTTTATTTTTGAAAGGAAATTCAGATCCATTTTTGTGTATGGAATTGGTAAAATTGTAATCGTATTAAAAGAGGAAAGCTTTAAGTCGTCCAATACATTTTTATTAAAGAATATTTATTTAAAATTAATCGATGATAATTATTGTTTAAAAGTTAATACTAGTTTCGACCTATCAAAAATTTTATGAGGTCATCTTCAATTAAATACAACAAAAATTATGAAGCAGAATTAGGTGTTAAGTTTATAAAAGTGACGGTCATTATTTTTTATTCACAAAATGTTTTAAGTTTTTGAAAGAAAAAAAATGTTTTTATGTTGGTTGCAATACATTTAGAAAAACTATGTGAAAACCGGTATGAAAAATGATATAAAAATTAATATTGAAGTTATAAACTAACATGACGAACATGATATAAAAGTGATATTTATAATGGAGAAAGTAATTTATTTAGTACAAAGAAATTATATGTTTCTTGTAAAGGTACAGTTTCTTAATCCAAGTGAATTTTTTACATATCAATAATTAAGTAGTTAAGAACAAAGAAGGCTGTACAGTTTATGTGTAATATTTACAGAAGAAAAAATAACCCCAGATCTGCTCAAAATATTAGTAGAAACCAATACCGTATACAAACTTGGTGACGGTAAATTGGGAACAACTTTAGTTCTCACCTACAAAATACAAGAATTTATCAGCTCATCTACAATCAGCACCAATGAGATCACTGACAGCCCTAACGATTTAAGTATATTTTACTTGTATTCTGTATTTGCTTTATATCTGTACTGCAAAAATTTTGTTTTTTTAAAAATGTATTTGGTAAAAACTAGTGCACTTATACCTAGGTATATAGACAAGTTGAAATGTTATATAAAAAATATGAGTTTGTAACTTATACAATTATAAATATTTATTTTATTACAGATGTAATCGATTAATTTAGATAAGATTATTTAGATACCCCTCTTTCTTTATTTTTTCAGAATTATATTGGTGTCACTATTAAATATTCTTTTCTATAATCAAAATAATAAATGTTTAAAATAAAGTAATATTAATGGTAATGACGTATTTTATTAGTAATATTGAATACAAGACATGTATTTTCCGCAACAGTAAATATTTATTAAAGCTTAGGAAATAATTTTATTTCAAAGAAGAAATATTCTAATTATAGAAAATATTTAGCACTTTGTATATACCGAGTGTCTACTCTCAAAGACGAACATAGGCAATTAACAAGTATATTCAATTTTTAGTTAGGTTTTTTAACATTAGTATAATAAAATGACAAATAACAAGCAAGTAATAAAAATATTTTTTATTTAATATTCGAAAAACAATAGTAGCACAACAAATTATAATAAATATTCAAATGATCCCCCGTTTTCAGCTAAGCAATACTCTAGTCTGTTGTAGAAACAATTTCTCACGTTAGCCAACTGTCTGTCAGTAATTAATCCACATTCTGCAACTATTGTTTCTTTAAAAAGAATTAATATTTGGGTGGCGTTTTTTATAAATTTTATTTTTAAGTATCTCCACAAGAAGAAGTCGCAAGGTGCTAAATCAGGTATCTTGACGGCAAATTTATAGCACCATCTCTGCCAATCCAATAATTTGGAAATGAATAGTCTAAAACATTTTTAACATGTAAACCAAAGTGCTCGGGACAGTCATCTTGTTGGAACCAGATCTCCTGATTTTCTCTTGCAACTTCTTCCAACGCAGATCCTACCTTCGTTACTAAAAGATCAAAATATTTTTCAGAATTTTAATTTCTTTCAATTTCAAATGAACCGAAAATATTATTTTATGTATGAATATAGGATCCATAATTAAATATTGGTTATTTATATATATAAATTTTTACGTTTTAAGCAATCCAATATTAGTTATTTATTTATTATTTATTGACTATACTTTCAACTCAAAATTATCAGTTAGTCATCTTCAGAATACAAAAATATTTTTTTTTTATACAAACGTTAAATATGACATTTGGTTTACATGAAAATTTAGAATAACATAAATTGGTTTGTAATAAAAGGTTTTTTTTAATATAAACTAGGTATGTAAAATGTTTGAATCTGGAGTTAATTAAATATATTAAGGACATAAAAATTCTGTTTGATAATTTAATGTAAGATCGTCAAAATTTGTTTGATCATTGATTATTAAATTTGGATTTGTTGTTTTAATGTATATTATTTCTAATTTATCTAAAATTTGTGATAGGAGGTAATGGATTACGAACTAAATTAATTATGCGTGTATTAACTAAATATAAGAAAACAAACTTAAACCAAATGTAACAGAAATGAACAGAATTATAAGGCGGCATCAGACATTGACCACAAACGAACAACTGCTAGCTGTGACTGACTCTAACCGACTCTTCATAATCGTTGTAGCGATCTATATAACGCTGCGGCGTTGTCGATTCCTGACACTCCCCCCTCGGGACGACGATTATTCAGTCCCATCATTTTCATGCACTTTCGGTGCTTAGGCTGAAACAGCGCCTTTGTGAGAATATCTGCTGGCATATCTTCAGTACGAGTGTAGTAAAGAGTAACTTGACCCTCTTCAAGGCATTGCCTGATGAAGTGGTAGCCGGATGTCAATATGCTTGCTCCGGTTGTGGTGCACCGGGTTCCTTAGCTAAACATATTGCCCCCTGATTATCATTATGCAATGATACGCTACTATTGTCTTCTTCGAGTCCCAATTCGATTAGAAATTTCCGAAGATATGTGGCTTCTTTTGCGGCTTCGGCAAAGCCCATGTATTCCGCCTCATTGGATGACAAGGCCACTGACTGCTGCTTCTTCGCATCCCATGTGACAAGACTTCCGCTTAGCTTGAAACAGACGCCGGTGTAGGACTTTCTGTTCGTCGAATCGCCGCCCCAATCCGCATCCACGAATCCGATCAACGAGGTATTCATCTCAGTGGTATAATGTAGCCCGACATCTAAAGTCCCCTTGAGGTACCTCAAGACTCTTTTAGCTGCATTCCAGTGCGAACGATTGTAGCAATGGTTAAACTGTCCCAAGTAACTACAAGCAAATGCTATGTCTGGTCTTGTAGCAACGGACAAATAGTTTAACCCGCCTACTAATTGCCTATAGGGTAAGGCTTTCTCGTCGTCGCTAACTTCTCCCTCTGGTTCGCATAATTTGATGCTGGGGTCCAAGGGTGTGACTACCGCTTTGCAGTCAAACATCCCAAATTTCTTTAACAATTCCTCCACGTGTCCGCGTTGGCGTAACGTGATGGATCGATCATCCGCTTCAAATTCGATACCTAAACAGTATTTCGCTGGACCGAGATCACGAAGTTCAAAATGCCATCCCAATTTCTTCCCGATTTCAATAGCATGACTTTCGTCGGGTGACGAAATCAAAATATCATCCACATACGTCACAATATAGGAGGTTGCTCCCCCTTGGACTATTGTGTACACACATGGATCGGCATTTGTCGGAACTGCGCCAATTCTCTTGAGTACGTCGCTCAGCTTGGTATGCCAACATCGGCCAGCTTGACGAAGTCCATATAGCGATTTCTTGAGCAGACACACCATGTCACCTGACTCAAATTTTCTCAACCACTTTTTGGCCTCGGCCTTCACGGTTTGGTTTTCAGACGTTTCCGGATAATCTTTTCAGGATTTCCGGGAGGTATTTCGGAGCCTCCATGTAGGTCTCTTCTTCTAAGATTCCGTTTAAGTAAGCGCAGCTGACATCATATTGCCTCAGTCGCATTCCGAGTCTAACGGACGTTGCCACTACTGTTCTGATAGAACTTAACCTGGCAACCGGAGAGAAAGTTTCATTAAAATGAACTCCGGGTTTCTGAAGAAATCCTTGTGCAACAAGACGCGCTTTCTTCTTTCTATTAATCCGTCTGAATTTAACTTGTTTCGTAGAACAATTCTGCTTCCTATCACCTTTACTCCACTCGGCCTTTTCACGATGTCCCACGTTTTATTTTTTAATTATGGAGGATATCTCGTCCGCGATGGCTTCCAACCACTCTTCGGATTGATCTCCATTAACGGCTAGATCTAAAGGTTCCTCACACACAAAAGTTTCGCAAACTTGGGCTTTATCAGCGCGCGTGTCGTCCTCTTCTGAGTTGTTAGACTCGGGACCGGGTGAATGAACAGTATTGTACTGTTTCCTTGGTCTACCTGGAAGTCCTGTTTTAGCAATTCTGGGGCGACCAGGTCTTCGTTTTGACACAAGTTGTCGGCTTGGCGTATCGCCGACTTCCGTTAAATTATCATTCGTGATGATCTCGACATCCGTTACAGGATCATTGGCTTCCTCCGGACCGAATTCTTCGTAACACTTCGTTTTCCCGAAATCATTGACGAATTTGACGTTGCGACATACTTCGACCTTTCTTTCAGACGAGATCAGACACGGTATGCCTTCGAAACTTCGGATTATCCCACTAACACTCCTTCTTTAGAACGAGGTTCGAACTTCCCTTTGTTAGGATTAGTGTCGAGGCAATAAGTTTTACATCCGATCTCTCTCAAGTGACTCACTTTTGGTCGAGTTCCGTGCCACATTTGATAAGGGGTTTTTCCATCTAGACTGCTCGATGGACACCTGTTTCGCAAATAGTTTGCGGTATTCACAGCTTCTGCCCAAAAACCTGGCGACAGATTTCCTTGAATCATGAGGCAACGCGCCATATCAAGTAAAGTACGATTTTACGCTCAGACAGCCCATTCTGCTGCGGAGTTCGCGCGACCGAAAATCGCCTTTGAATTCCACATTTTCTCATCAACGTGTCTAATTGGTTGTTGACATATTCACGCCCGTTGTCGCTTTGAAGGTGTTTCACTTTCTTACCGGTTTTCGTCTCGAACATTGCCTTCACTGAATTGAATGTTTCACACAGTTCACTTTTACTCTTCAGAAAACGAACTTCGCACCAACGAGTAGCTTCATCCGTGAATGTTGCAAAATACCTTCTCCCGCCAGCGAATCGATACGCATTGGACCGCACAAATCAGTGTGAACTATCTCAAAAACTTCGAGATTTTTCTTCGGAGAACTTGGATATGGAGACGCGCACATTTTTGCCTTTTATGCAAATTTCACATTCTAACTTCGGATTGTCCTTTTCTAATTCCATTCCAATGACAAGCTGCTTTTATACGCTGCAGTTAAATCCCCAACGTTCAGGTGACCAAATCTTCGGTGCCAAACTTCCAAGGGTAACTTTGGGTACCGCGATGCTATTCAACGGATACGTGTTCGAAATTCTGCTCAACTTCACAGACGTAATACAAATCGCCTTTGCGAAGAGCGACGAGCCGCACATTACCATCATCATCAATACTTGTGCCTCGTTTTTCTTGCCAATACGACGTCATAACCGCTTTGTGTTATTTTAGGAACAGACATCAAATTCGTTCGCAGTTCTGGAACTTGTAAGACGTTCGTTAACGTGATAATTCTTGTTTCACCGGATACTTCGCAAGGTAATTCGACTTTGCCTTTTGCCACAATACTTGCTGCGCTTTTGTCCGCCATAAATGTTTTGCCCGTTACCACTCTGAACGTCAGAGAGAGTCTCAATGTCTTTGCACAAATGGGAAGTTGCACCACTATCCAGGCACCAAAACGCTGTTTGTGATTCGAGTAATTCATGCACGTTGTTGCATTCACTCGCGTAAAACGTTGTCGGATTTTGATCTGACTTCTTCTTTACCGAACACTGAGAGGCTTTGTTGTCCTACCTTATGGCATTTGTGACATTTATACTTGAATGTAGAACTATCATCTTTCATTTCCACGTTTTTTGTTTGGCGGTTTCTTTCGAAATTTTTCGTGTAGAGAACGTTTTGTTCAGCACTTCTGGTTTCGTTCGTTCTTGCTTCGTGCTCTTCGACGATTTTTATTCTTAGATTTTCTGCATCTGGGAGCGAATCACGTGATTCGATTGCGCATCGAAATTCTCAAAGCTTGCTGGCAAACTGTATAACAGCATTATGGAAAGTAAATCTTTGTCGATTTTACATCCATTTCCTCCAACTTATCCACAGCATCAAAGAATTTGTTCAAATGCTCCTTCCATATCGCCTTGCACATCCATCTTTTGTGCAGCATAAGCTGCTTCAAGGGTAGCTTTCGCGCGGGCCCTTTGGATTGATAAATTCCTTCCAATTTCAGCCATACGTCACGCGAAGAGTTGCAACCTTTACTTGTTTAAGTTCAGATGAACTGATTGATAATATTATGTCGATTTCGCCTTACTGTCGGCCGTGTCCCAATTGTCCGGGTCTTTCGCAGGCCTTTTTAAATTTCCATTAACGTATCCCCATTCATCGTTCTTAATTAATAACGCTTCCATTTGGAGTTTCCACGTGTCATAATTTGAGCGATTGAGTAATTCGATACGTGTTGAGGTCGACGACATTTTTATTTATTTGTTTCAATACTGAATTAAAGTACGTACACAAAGAATAAAAGTTTTTAGTGCTGATAATGCACGATTGTTGTATGAACACCTGCACTCAAGAACCTTGGAGCGAACGCGGAAAACTACACGAGTTTAACACTTACGTATATTTCGCTGTCTTCGTGCTTTGAACATAAAAATGATTGTATTTTTATTTACACGACGAATATCGACAACTGGGTTTTCCACATACAACTGAATATTCACGTTACATACACTTATTCTTTTAATTAATTTATTATAGCATGCCTGGACCCATAACCTGATAGGAGGTAATGGATTACGAACTAAATTAATTATGCGTGTATTAACTAAATATAAGAAAACAAACTTAAACCAAATGTAACAGAAATGAACAGAATTATAAGGCGGCATCAGACATTGACCACAAACGAACAACTGCTAGCTGTGACTGACTCTAACCGACTCTTCATAATCGTTGTAGCGATCTATATAACGCTGCGGCGTTGTCGATTCCTGACAATTTGTCTATTATAATTAGTTATTTTAAAAGAATATATAAGTGAATGATTTAAATGTTTATGTTTGTTTTGGATAATGTGTTTAGCGAAAGTTGATTTAATTGCATCTAAATTGTGAGAATATTTTTTCTAGTTGTTTAAGATATCTTAGATGTTCTTTTAATAGAATTGTAAAATTTCTTTTAGTTTTACCAATATATTTTTGTTACAAGAGCATAGTAGTTGGTATATGCCGCTTGATTCAAGACTATTATTTATATGTAATTATTGTGAAAAAATGTTAGCTAAATTGGTAGGAGCTTTTATAATCAGTTAAGTTATTCAGATCTTAAATTATGTTAATAAATTCAGGAATAAAAAGAAATTGAAATGTATTTATTTTTTGGTTTTTCATTAATTGGAATTAATGTTGTTAGATTTTTTAAATTATGTACATAATTAAATTTATTAAAATGTTTAAAATAATTTTTGAATAGAAATTGGTTTTAAATGAGCAATATCCAAAAATTGTGTCTAATTCTTTTTTAAAATTTGTTTCTGATAGAGGTATGTTGAATAAACGGTTGAAAGAAAGTAGAACGATGATAGTTTTTGTGAAAATAGTGATTTGAAGAAAAATGAATTATTTGAACTGTAATTGTAGGTTTTCTATAAATGTCAAAATTAATAGAATTATTTGAATCGATACAAATATACGTATCTACAAAGGAAGACAATTGTTTTTGAGAAATTTCTAAAGTGAAATTAATTCTGTGTTGCAAATTATTTAAGTAATTTAGAAACACATGAATTTCTGATGTAGGACCTTCGAAAATACAAAGAATGTCATCCAATGTATCTATTCCAGAATAAAATATTTTTATTAAAAATAGAATTTTTGGAATAAAATTAACTTCTAAATTATTTATAAACAGTTCAGCTAAAATAGGTGAAAGAGGAGAACCCATTGGTAGTCCTTCTTCTTGTTTAAAGAATTGATTGTTGAAAGTGAAAAATTGTTTATTTAAACAAAATTTAAGTAATTTATCTATATCTGAAACTATCAAGTTAGGCAATTAACGATCATGTAAGTAATTGGATACTAAAGGAATGGTTTCTTCTAGTGGTATTGAAGGATAGAGATTAACGATGTCAAAAGATATTAAAGTTAAAGATTTTGTTGTTCTAATTTTAATTTAGATAAGTTTTCTACTAATTTAATTGTGTTTTTGATAGAATAAGATGGTTTGAAATTAATTTCTTTTGATATAATGTGAGATAGAAATTTAGAAATAAAGTATGTTGATGAAGATTTGTAATTAACTATTGGTCTAATAGGATGGTTGATTTTATGTATTTTAGGTAAAGAGTGTAGGTGATGATGTAAGATGTGTGTCGATCCTTTGATGGCAATTTTTACTACACTTTCAGATAGTGATTTTGGTATTCCAAGTCTCTTTCTAAAATCTTCAAAAAATGTTGAGATTGTTCCTCTTGCACCGACAAAGAGACCAATTACTTCCAGTTGTTGCAATCGGTATTTTTCAAGAAGATCGGTAATTGCTGGGTCATCGAATCCCCCCACTATTTTGATTAGTCGCCCAAGTATGCACTGTTTGGTCATCATGCTCGTAAACGTCTTTTAAATAACATAATGAGACTTACCAACAGTCAACAGACGATTAAAAGTTCACCTTCCGCGCTTTCTTCCTGGCGAAGTCGTCTATGATGTGCTGGAAGTTGACGCTTCGGGAAAGCTCTGACTCAACAGCCAGTACACCCAGACTAGACAGTCGGCCCTGGCACATTGTCGAGCGCAGCACATTCTTTATTGATTTGAGAACCGAGAAGGACCTCTCGGTGCTCGCCACTGTTGATGGAATGGTGAGGAAAATCCTGAGAACGATTGTCAAGTTGGGAAACAAAGCCTCCAGGTTCATCTCCCTCAGTGCATTGAGCAGGTCCAACGGCGGCAGCGTTCCTTCCCAAAGTTGGCTGTGTAGATAGATTTCATACTCTTCAGCTCATCCACAAGCTCAGAATCCAGGTCTGTGTGGTACTCGTTGACTAGCACCGATGCCACATTCTCTATGTCCGAGTCACTCTTAGTATGGACAGTCCACAGCACCGAAAACCGATCATTTAAAGTGTTCAGAGCTTCGAAGCGCACAGTGATGTCCACAATGATATCCAATATTACATTAAAACTTCTCTCTTAAACACAACGAACTGTCCTTCTCCACTCACATTCGGCTCTGTTTCTTTTCCTCCTTCATCCTCAAAGTTTTTGCTTTTGCGTCATCTCTTGCTTTCTTCTTCTAAAAGCATTGTTTCATTGAAAATGTTCTCCCATTTTCACAGCGCATGATTTTCAGTTCCTTCAAGAGAGCCTCCAGGTTTTTCGACGCTACATCTACAGTTCCTCCCCTCTGCTGAATTACTTTATTTACAATATCGATAGCTTTTAAAACTTTTACCCAAATCAAGCAACCAACAAGCAGTTCAATCTTTTGAAATACTTTTGCAGTCCATTCACGTCACTTCTGCATGCTGATGATAAATTAAGTAGCAGAAGATCGTCAAGTCTTCTAAAACACCTGGGAGATGGTTGGCGATCGGCTTGACACTATCAATTCTCGCTGACCAACGGGTCTGGGAAGCTGAGTGCAGAAATGGTGGATCTTTCCCTTCAGAATTTCCCATCTTTGAGGTCTTAAGCTGAAGATGTTAAAAGCTTTTGAACAGCTCCGAAAAAGAGACAGCGGCTCTACAGCTTTCAGCAGCTCGTTCCCCGCAGAGGTTCAGGGAGTGACAGGCGCTGAGTAGATGGCATGGCGGTTTCGAAAGTATGATGACCTGTACCCCTTTATAAGTCCCTTTCATATTACTGCCGTTGTCATAACCTTGGCCGCGGCAGTCTTCCGATGGAATTCCATTCTCTTCAATTTTTTCATGATTAACGCCGCTATTGCTTCTCCAGTTTTCTTGCAGCAATCGGCGAAAACCAAACGCTCCTTAATATCATAGGGCACACAACTGTCTTTGGCCGCATGTAAATACCTAACCAACAAAGCGGTTTGCTCTACATGGGATAAATCGGGGTGGCGCCAACAATAATGGAGTAATATTTGGCTTGCTTCCGTTCTTTGAGGATAACCCTGGTTACTTCAGCAGCGCAAGTTTCAATAAACTCATTCTGAATGTCGTGGGATAGGTAGTGAGCTTGCAGTCTTCTTCCTTGTTCCTGGGATCGCTGTACTTTGGTTAGGTGTTGCTTGAGGATGGGGTCGTAGCGTCCCAGCAGCTCGAGCATCCCCAGGAAGTTACCATTGGATGGTTCGCCCACTCTGTCTGTGTTCACGCGAAATGCCAAGCCTCTCTCGGCGAAGAACAAGGTTACGTGCAACAGACGCTTCAGGAGCTGTGTCCACATCTCCCGCTCAGCCTCCATTGAATTGAACAGGACATCACTCATTGATTTGTCTTCTCTCAATTTTCTCTTTTCTACTTTCCATTTCAAGTAGCACGTTTTGTGCGCCGAGCTACCCTCGTGCTCTGGGACCCTATCGTGGAGCTTTTTTTCACCTTTTTGGCCTGAATATCCTTCTGCAGTCGCAAAACTAAATTTGTTATTTTCAGGCAGGGTGCTGTAGATTTTACACGGTATGCAGAATAAGACCTATTTTACTCCACTCCAAACTAGCCAGTCTCTGGACACAAGTTCCCCATTTCCTAGTTTTTCTTGAAAATACTCATTGGTAACGAAGCACCCACTGAGTCTTCAGGGAAACTTTCCGGCAACGGTGCATGCTCTTTTCTCATGTCAACATACACATCAAAGTCGGATCACCAACATCACAACACAGATTCATTTGTTCATTTAGGCCTACATGGGATGATGGAGGAGGGGAAACTGCTGTGGTCTTTATCACTAGAGGGACATTTCACACTTACACACTCAACTAAAGCAGCGTTGTCCGACACTTCCAATGTTTCGGATCTTGGAGCACTTTCAGGTTCACTTCCAATGTGCTCGGAGAACTGCTCCCGCTGATGACAGATGACGAAGCTGGTTCATTGATACCGGCAGAGTCAGTTGGCTTAAAGGCTCGGAGGATGCGGACTTAATGAACATTCCTAACGACAGTTGCCCTCTCTTTTCCTCTTTCTCCCGCTCTTCTCTATTTTTTTTCTTTTTGGGAACCGGATTTATGTTTGTAAGACATCTTAATTAAATTGGAAAGTTTAGGCTTGTTTATACATTACACATAATGACGTACGGAATAAAAACACAACGATTTATTAGAAATACACGAACGAACACACACGAACTTTCACCATCACTATGATTTTGTCTTAGTAACTATATGCGTTTGGTTTCACATTACACAAACACTTATACTAAAAAATTATTATTTACAAAAAAAAGTAATAACACATTTTATGTAGCAACGCTTTCCTTTACAAAATGTTAAAAAAATCCATAGATCCGTATCCCGATTCAAACAACTTGGAACTGAAGTACTCAAACTGATGGGAAGAAGAGAATGCCCCCTTATTATTTGTTTATTGCATCTACTCATTGACCGACGGAATGTTGTGAAGTAATAAAAACAAGGATTTGCAGAGGGTGGACTCTCGGTGTGGTTTCTTTGATCCCAATGGCCATAAAACGAATCAAGATGTCACTGCGGGCGCCGCCGTCTGTTTGAAGTAAATTTGAATTTGACTACTGTTTCGCAGCCAATGCGTGGGGTGGGACTCGGCCCAACATCGGACCCAAACCCGTAAAGGAGGATCGTAGGTTTCGTGGTTGCCCAGTTTAACAATCTTTTGCCCGGTCGAGCCCCCGATGGGCCCGGGCCACGGGCAAGCCTGGCTGCCCCCTCTCGCTGACCCTGGTAATAATATATGTCAGACACTTTTCCGAATAATCTAACAGCCTGAAACCTATCAGAGAAAAGCACAAAATTAATTGGACTGATTCAGACGTTACCCCAACAAAATGTATAATTGCTAGCAACATATTATGATCTATTGTATCAAACGCTTTTGAGAAATCTAACGACACCAAAATAGTTAACAAGCCTGTATCAATTGCTGACAATATATCATCAGTTATTTTAAGCAACGCAGTACTACAACTGTGTCCAGATCTAAAACCGGATTGTAAATCAGGTAAAATTTGGTTTAAGTGTAAGTGACGCCGAGTTGGGAATCTATTACTTTTTCTAAAACTTTAGATAGTACTGGCAATACACTAATTGGACGTAAATCTTTGTATGCTTGTGGTGTCGCAATTTTTTGGTAAAGGTTAACTAACTAAGCATTTTCAGCTAGCTGGAAAAACAGAATTATTAAGACAAACATTTATAAAATGTGTAATTGTAGGTAAAAGATACAGTAGACAATATTTAATTATAACTATATTTAGGTAATCAACAACTACGGCTTTAGTTTTTATACAATTAATAATTTTAGCAATCTCAGCTTCAGTTACAGATTCAAAACTGTTCACTTACGAGGATATATTGAAAAATTCTTAGCCTACTATAGAAGCAAACAAAATTTCAATGTCAAAATATTTTATTACTCAACATATTCTCTTCTTAATTGGATACATTTATTACAGCAAACCTGCAACGTCTCTAGACCTTTCAAAAAAAATGTTTCTTCTTGCTCTGCAAACCAGACCTCCACAGCTTCTATTACCTCCTTGTTGGAAGAAAATGTACGACCTTTTAAACTTTTTTTCAGTTGAGGAAAGAGGTGATAGTCGGACGGAGCCAAATCGGGTGAATAAGGGGGTGTTCTAGTAATTCAAACCCTAAATCACGAATTTTTTGCATGGCAACATGTGATTTGTGTGCAGGGGCGTTGTCCTGCAAAAACAAATCACCTTTGGATAGCTTTCCGTGTCTTTTCTCTTTAATATTTTCCCGTAGAGTGGTCAGTAATGTCGAATAGTAATCTCCAGTTATTGTTCTACTCTTATCCAAAAAATCAATCATGATTACTCCATGGCAATCCCAAAAAACTGAAGCAAGAACTTTTCCAGCAGATTTTTGGACACGAAACTTTTTAGGTCTTGGAGAACCAGAGTGTTGCCATTCCATCGATTGTTGCTTTGTTTCTGGATCGTAGAAATGTACCCAAGTCTCATCCATAGTAACAATTCGGTTTAAGAAGTCTACATCGTTTTCAAATCGAGCACAGATCGAACGCGATGCTTCTACCCTTGCACGCTTTTGGTCAACATTCAAACATTTGGGGATCCATTTTGCAGTAATTTTTCTCATGTCCAAATTGACGTGAACCATATGATGTACGCGTTCGTATGAAATATTCAGTGCTTCGGATATCCGTTTTAGCTCAATTCGACGGTCTGATAAAATCATGTCATGAACTGCATCGATATTTTCGGGGACTGACACAGAAACTGGCCTTCCCGATCGGTCATCATCTTCAATGGAAAATTTACCTCTTTTGAAGCTTGCATTCCAATTTTTGACGGTCGCATACGAAGGACATTGATCACCAAGGGTATTAAGCATATCTTCGTAAACCTGCTTACCTCTTAACCCTTTTAAATACAGGTACTTAATGATGGCTCGATACTCCAATTTTTCGATTTTCACCATTTCGGTGGACATCTTTTTTCATTTAATTTATTGCGTGACTCTGGTTTACTTTTTTGACGTCAAACTTTACACTGACACTTCTAATAAGTTATTGTTCGTTGCTATGGTAACGCAATATTTTGTTTATGCAGGAACTGGTCTAGGCTAACTAGATATCAATACATCCTCGTATAACAGTGTTAGCTTTTTGTTATTATAATAAGCAAGTAACTCTTGATTGCAATTAATATTTGGGATAGAATTAACAAAGTAATCATTTATTTCGTTGACATTAGACAAGTTTAAAGGAACAGTTTTAGATTTCGCATTATTAATATTTAAGTGTTTTAATTCACGCCAAAGTGAGCTTTTGTTTTCTGAAAATCGTATTTTATAATAGTTTTTTGCGTTTCTTACGGCTAGTGTAGTCAGACTTCACATTGTTTTATACTATTGCCAGCAATTCTGAGTTTTGGAACACTTGAATTTACTGTGCTGCATCTCTGACAGCCATCAAACCCCTCAAATCACTTGTTGACCATGGTGCCAACGGCTTTGTGATCCTCGAGGTTGTTAGCGGAGCATGAATATCTAAAAGTGTCATTATATTTACTTTTAAAAATTCAACTTTGTTATCAATATTGTCCAGATCATATATATTTCGCCAAAGTAACGATTGCAAATGTTCATAAAACTGTATATAGTTAAAATGCTTGAAATTTCAATAAGTTATGAACTTGTGACTAAATTTCACACTACCTAATTTTAAATGACAATAAATTAAACAGTGATCAATTGTATGTAAATTAATAACACCACTGTTGGCAACCATTTCATTTGTATCAACTATAGTATCAAATCTAACAAAGTTGCACTATGTTCGGTGATGCGAGTTGGTTCACAAATAATCTGTTTAAGTCCAAAGCCATTATTAATCTTAAAAAATCATAAGTAATCTTACTATCAACATTAATTAAATCAATATTAAAATCTCCTAAACAAATAATGTGATCACCTATTGGAACTATACTAGATAAAATATTTTCAAAATCATTAAAAAAATGGTATATTTTTTGAGCTCCAAAGATTGTAAATAACTCCAAAAACCTATTTTATCTTACCAATTGTATAATTCCATAAATTTTCTATATTACTGCCATTTTGAATGATTTTTGCATTGTAAATTACTTTTAATGTAAAAGGCCACTCCACCACCTCTCGTCAGACGATCACGCCTCAACAGAATATAGTTTTGTATATTAACAAAGTCACTATGTATTTTGTTAGACAACCATGTTTCAGTTATACCCACCACATCATAGTCACCTTTAATGATGCATTCTTTGATATCTGCAAAATTGGCTACTAAAGACCTTGCATTAACATGTGCACATTTGAATAAATTTGTGTTAACAGATGTAATAAAATTAGTCATAACAACACCTATACAGTATTTATTTTAGAAATAATTAAACAATTTAAAAAAAAAAAGAAAAGTAGGTAATCTAGTAAACATTTATCAATATTTAAATTAATTGTTCATTATTCAGAGTTCTGAAATGAATACTTTTTACCATCTTTGACGAAAAATATCTTTCCATCAGTACTCCAGTACATGGTTTGCGCCATGTACAGTAGCTGCATCCTTTAAGGTTTTGTAATTATGAACGGTAAGATCTTCCGTAATGATAATACCAGTACCTTTTAGTCTACGCTTGTTTACAAATATAAGCGCACGCGTTTTATATGATACAAATTTTACTATTGCTGCACATTTGTTATTTTTGATATTTAAATAATAATTAAATAAAATATTTTCCCTTTCGATTGGAGTTATTTTAAACACTCTAAGGTAATTTAAAAACTCTTGTTTAAGGTCTAAACAATAATTGATAGATCTTTGTTGGGATTTTTTGGCTTTTTCGAACAATTAAATATTTAACAACTAAATTATATTTATCTGACTAGCTTCGGTTAATTTTTTAACCTTCTTTAGAGCTGAATATTAAACCGAAACTAGCCAGCTGAATATAATTAGTTGTTAAATATTTAATTGCCAAAAAAACAAAAAAAAAATCCCAACAAAGATCTAAGGTAATTTAGGAAGCAACAGTTTGCAGAAAACGATTTTCTTATGTTAAAGTCCTATGTTCGTTTTGTACTATTCACCCGGTATATGATCTCAATTGTCACTTTCTACTTGACTAATTCCTTTATTTTTCTATGACAATAGTTTCACCTGGAAAAGTGGTTTTAAGAGGTTACGGGAACAATGAGGAATAGCTCTATCCGGTTGGAATCAATAGTGCAGTAGATAGAGATATTTTATTTAAATTATTGACTCCTAATATTATATTTTATTAATAGAGATCCTCAATTAAAATGGAACCTTCTTTCGGAGTGTGCAGAAGCGTAGGAATTTATGAGGGCATTAAGACCCAGTTCCTTATTAATGCCGACGTTTTGCCTATGAAGTATAAGCTTTATCGAGGCATCTAAAAATGGGGTATCAAAACGAACGCTCACTATCAAAGGTAAAATCCAGTTACATAGATACATACAAGCAGAAATACATCATCTCCCCCGAAATGTATAAGGCCCAGATGATTCTATATTTGCATATGAACTTCCGAAAGTTGCCGATAGGTGGCGATACGTGTTACATTAGCATTTAGTTTCCTATTTTCACAATTAATTTAAAATTAAAGATTAATTCAAACAAACTGAATAGCATATCCTAGTAATGTTTATACAAATGAAATATTAAAATCAATTTTTAAATTATTGCGTAAGCAACCCACTGTGCAAGCAACTTAAAGAAATTATGGTGGTATATACTCTGAGCAAAAATAATTTGAATTTAATACTTGAGTAATAAAATTAAACTAATTTTTCAATTCGTCATTTTTCCCATACATGAAAATTTCTGTTTATTAGAACAATCAATAGAAAATAAGTGTTTTATTAAAATTAATGCAAGGCAGAAAATGTAATATCCATTGTGTAGCTGATGCTAAACATACATCATAGACGTTACATTTTTAAGTAAACACCTATTTATTTTCAATATTTTTTATCTTTATATATTACTATATAAAAGTTTAATAAGAACATCTTCAAAACAGTGAACATAACAAACCACCACACACAATTGCACCAACTTTTATGAAAGTTATTTAAACAAGAAACTAAAAAAAATTCACAATTAATTAGCTGTTTAATTAAGGAGTTAATATACTTGCCTATAAGGATAACCTGAAGTTTTCGATCTAAAAAATAGATAATATTAAAGAGAAAATACTGATACAAGAATAATTCCCGCGATGGCTAAAATCTTTTTCTTCTTGGGGTCACCTTTTTTTGCCAGATTCTGTTAATAGAATCATACCTAAAACAATAGCTGCATCTGTAGAATCGGTTAAGGAAAGGAAAGTTTCTGCATTAATGTTTAAGCTGTTAAAGGATACTTAATACCATGACTATGTAAGTTTCGAGAACAAATTGTCCCTGAGAAGATCCATGTATGTAGGCAACTTGCCCTTGTTGATTTTTATGTACAAAAGGAGGACCTCTAATATGATTCCACATTTGACCCGATACCATAGTGAAACAGAAAAATAATGCCCCTATTGCCCACATATTCTTATTATATAAGAAATCTAAGTTGTTTCTTCTTAGGTACAAAAACCCTGCAACGATTGCAAAGAGAACGACTAAAGCTACAGTCCCCGAGTAGTTTGGTGGACGGAATACACGAATCTGTAACAATTACATACGATTAAGTTTCTAAAATGCTTGTAAAAACAGTTACCTGTATGTCAGTTCTTTCGGCGATCCATTTAGCAATAGATTCTGCAGAAAAACCAATTCGTTGAATGTCCACCGTGATCTTGATTTTTAGGTTTCCCTTTAGAGGAAAAATGAATGAATACAGGTGCTGTGTTTAATCGTAACTGTAATAACATAAATGTAATAACGGGTTGATTTAAGATTCTATATTATTAACCAATTGAAAAACGCTCCGAGCCTTCATCGAAATCTACCATAGCAAAAAAGAACAGCTTGTTTGAGTATGCTTGGGAATACCTAAATGAATTGGCGACGATTGTAAATTCATCGTGTGCGTGACGACAGACCATACATTGTCTTTGAGGTGCCATCGCCGTGAACATAATTATCACCGAATAGTTTCTAGGTACAGGTTTTACATAATCCTAAATTTGTTGCCGTTAAATTTCAATACGGACTTTTTATTGGCCATATCGGTTAATTGTTGTACCCTTTCTGCCATGCTAAGACCCTAATATTTAAAATTGTTTAGGTTAGATTTACCGAAATAATTAAATAGGTGAGAAGTACCTGTTTTCTAGATTGACCGTCGACATGGTAAAAAAGAAATATTGTGCTTAAGAAAAATAAGCCTAATATTAACGATTTCATCGTTTTTTCTACGTGTAATTATACCGGTATTTACTTTAGAAACGTCAACGTGTACAACCCGATATTTATCTAAAAGCAGCGTTGCCAAGCTGTTTTAAAATAAGAAAAAATGTAATCGTTGATAAAATCTAAGCACTTCTATTCTTGGATTAGGATTTATCTCTTCTTTCTGAAGTGAATAAATCCTTTTATTGGGATGGATTATTCCCCTGTTTTCTGTTTTTTTTTATTTTACCTCTATAGATTCTTGTGTGTTTTTCTATTTTCACTATTTTTCTCCATTCTATTTCCAGTCGGTGATGTTCATATGCTTCATAAGTCTTCCTCTATCACTTCATACCTTCTGATTTTTGGTCTTCTCAGACCGATTTGTTGTTTCAGGCGTCCATGTTCTTATCTTTTTATTATCTTAAATTGTATTCCCCATTTTCTATTTTTTTCAAAAATTCTAAATTGTTCATTTTCTAGTAATGTTGAGCATATTCTTTCGGCTTGTATATAAAACAGTTGGTCAGATCAAACATTTATACATACGTGTCATGGAATATCACTGAAGATATAACACATCTGCATACGGCTTAAACTCTGGAATCGTTGACAATTTGTGTAAGTGTTTGAATTTATGGAACATGTTCCAATTAAATAGTGTAAAGAACTGTGATAACAGAATGCTTAACTTAGTTTTTACAAATTTAAATAGTTTAACAATGGAAAATAGTTTAGATGAACTAGTCCCAGAAGATATAAATATCATCCATCTTTATCAATCTATGTTTTAAAAGTTCCTATAACAAATCTTTAAATTATGAGTATTATATTATTATGATTTTCAAAATGGAAATTATTTAAACTTATAGACATTACTTATCTGAAATAAATTGAAAATTTCTTTGCTCTTAAATATTGACCAAGCTGTACAATGTTTTTGATGACATTCTAAATGAAAGTTGTTCTTTATTTATTCCACTTAAGCGCACATTCAAAAACAAAAAAATTCAATTGGCACTGTTCAGATTTGCGGAAATGATTGAATCTAAAAATTATCTATCACAAAAAATACTAAAATGATCTATATTTTTATAACAAATTTGCTAAATTACGCAGTAAATGAAAATTCTTATAAATAAATGTTACAAGTCATCTAATAGCAATATTCAAAGTAAAAATAGAAGTACTTCTGAACCCACATAAACAATCTGAAAAAAGAAAAACTGCTTACCATCGAAAACATTTTTTATCAATCTAATAAGTACAATGAACATAAACGGTCAATCTATTTGCTTTAGTTATTTTAGTACCTACTGTGTATAAACTGAATAATAAAATAAATAAAATTATTAATGAACAACATGCATTCTATACAAATCGTTCAACCAATACCAATCTACTAGTATACCAAAATTTTATTTATACGGCTTTTGAACACAATACCCAACTGGTTGTTATATAGGTACACCGACTTTGCAAAAGTATTAGATAGTGTTAAATCACAATATTCTAATAAACAAATTAGCAAAAATTGGCATTCACGGGTCATTACTGAAATGGATACATAGTTTTATATCAAACCGTACCCAACTTGTTCATTCACAAGAGTTATATCTCAAACCCTATATCTGTTCACTCTGGCGTTCCTCAAGGCGCTTATCTTGGTCCGTTATTATTCCTTATTTTTATCAATGATATTAAAGAAATTTTTTAAACATTCAAAATTTTTACTGTTTGTAGATGACATTAAAATTTTTAAAATCATAAAATCTCTTAATGGCAGTTGGTGCCAGTCAAACGAAATGGATTTAAATTTATCAAAATGCTTTTCAATTTCTTTTATCGTATTTATAATCCCATTAAATTTACCTATACAATAGCTGACAAAATCTTACAAAACACAAGTACCATAAATGACTTAGGAGTGACGTTTACCCACAACTTAAATTTTACCACTCATATAAACAACGTTCGGAAACAAAGCAATTAAAACATTAGGGTTCATTTTCAGATGCTCAGCACAATTTTCGAATCCAGATACTACAAAATTGTTATATATCTCTTTAGTTCGTCCTCAATTAGAATACTGTAGTCTTGTTTGGTCCCCTGTCCAATCTACCCTTATGAAAAATTGAAAACGTGCAACATAGATTCCTAAGATTCTACTCTTTCAAAACCAAGCATCATCTATCAAACTACCTTCAGCTTTTATGTGTTCTTAACATGAATACACTATATTCTCGAAGAATATTTATTGATCCATTGTTTTTTCATAAACTGATTAATGGTGTTCTAGGTAAGCTGTCTTTTTCTTTTCAACTAATTAAATTTAATGTACCATCTAAAAACCTTCGCATTACCAATCCGTTCTCTCTTAATCTTAGCAAGACAAACTATCTACAAAATTCCTCTTTACAAAGATTTATGAAAACTGCTAATATAGTTTTTGATATTAACTTTTGCGGTAACAATTCAATTATCAAAAACACTCTTATAAAATAATTATGTAAATTTGATTTGTTGTTTTATAAGAACAATTATTAATTAGTTTTTTTTAGAAAAATATGAATTTGTTGTAAATGTACACTTTTCTGTATATTTTTCTTTATGTTTTTGGGAAATTTCTCCCGTAAATAAAGATTATTATTATTATTATTTTAGTATTTAATCTGATCTTCTTGCTCTTCAATATTGTTCGACTTGCAGATAATGCTTTGTTTCCTATTTACGGCATTCTGTCTTCTACGCCTCTATCGTTATTGTTTGTTAACTTTATTCCTAAATATCTGTATTCTTTACCTTCTCAAATTTATATTTTCCTACCTTTACTTCAATTAGTATACGTCTGGTTTTTCATGTATTTTGTGTTTTTATTTACTCCAAGTCCTACGTCTTTTGCTTCTTTTTCAATTAGGTTAAATACTGTATTTCATTTTTGCCATGTTGTGGATAGGATAACTACATCATCTGTATATGCTATAATTTGTGCTTCTTTGTTTCTTATGGTTCCTTCTATTTTATTTATTTCATTGATCTGCTCTAACCGAAAATCCATTTAACGAGATGGTAAAAAAGAAAAAATCAATAAAATTAAATATATACAAGCAAAATAATTATAGAATGCAATTTACAATAATACAATAAAGGAATAACCAAAAAAATAATATAGTAATAGTAGTATAATAATACATCAAATTAAGTTAATTAATAATTATGTACATAACGAATATTGAATTAATGAAACAATTTAGTTATGAATTAAGTATGGAGTTAAATGTACTCGAACAGTATGAATAAAGGCCATTTTGGGATTGATGGAAAATATCGATGTCGATGGATGTGTGTGTTGTCATATAAAAATCTGCACATTTCATGAATTGGCGAATGACGCATGATATTAGAATTATATTTCATAATATTGAAAGTTGAGTGAGTCTTTGATGATAAAATTAGGAATAAGGTCAGGGCCCAAAGAAAAAAAACTTTTTAAACGTTTTACAGCAATTTCAATAGAGTCAGTTGATATTTCTTTGATGTTGATGCAGGGAAGGTTGGGATAATTAGTGAATTTATAACTGGAGGAATCTTGGAGAACCTCTTTTAAGAATTTCCAAACATTTGTTGGATTTCTCGAAATAGTGAATTCTGCTTCGGTTAGAAACTCTTGGTAGGCTTCTTTGATTTCTGATTTATAAATAGAGGAAAAATTTCGAAATTTTGTCGAGTTTAATTTGATGGAAATTTACGAGATAGTTTGAAGAACTTCGACTTTCTTTTCAAATTCTTAAGTTTTACTTGTCTCGTTACTTCTTACTTACTATAAATTAAAATTAAATTAAACATCGTTGCTGATAATACGTCGCCTTGTCTGACCTTTGTTAATGTCGAATGCTTCGGTATTTCCTTTACTTTTTCTTATCATTACTTTTGAGTTCTTCATAATCATTTGCATACGTCTTCTTTATTTAGGTGGTATATCTTCATTTTTCATTCCTCTAGGTTGACTTTGTCAAACGCTTGTTTATAATCTATGAACAGGTGTATTCCATTCCATATTCATAACATTTTTCAATTATTTTTTAATTGGTATTATTAGTCTAGTTTCCCATTCTGTTGGCATTTTCTCTTTTCTCCAAATTTCTCTTATTAATTCATATATTTTCCCATGTAATCTCTCCCACATATTTACTCATCTCTCCGTTTATGTTATCACTTTCATAGGTGCTTTTTGTTTTTTTTGTTTCAATAATGTTCTGTGTAAGTAGGTTCTTCTATCATATCTCCATCCTCTTTCTTCCTATCATATAATTCTTGTTGACTACATTCTTCGTCTTTTCCTGTTTCTGTTTCATACAGTAGGCTTTGAAAATGTTCTTCCTGAATTTTCCTTCCTCTTCTGATTGTATTCTATATTGCCTTGTTTATCTTTTAACCCTCTTGTTTGTACTATGTTCTTTTCTCTTTTGTTTATTGATTTGTTGGTGTATTATTATTATTTTTCTGTGTTTCTCTATCTAGTCCATCATATCCTCTTTTTCTGTCTACATATCTTATCTCCTTCTCTTTTCATTTCTTTAGTTTTCCAGATCCCTCTTCTTTTCCTTTTTATTAACAATTTGTTTGTCTTGTCCTTTTTTTCCTTGACAACCTTTGTCATATCATACGGGTTTATAATCTGTATGATCTTACATCTGTGATTATTTTACTGATTAATTTCATTTGTTAGTATATGGTATATTTGGTTTCCTTTTGTTCTTCCTGGTATCAACTATGTTTCAATAAGTATCCTTTTATGTTTATATTTTGTGCAGCTAATTATCATGTTAGTTGTTATCGCAAAGCTACACATAATCTATTTGCGTTGTCGTTTGATATTTCGAGTAATACTTCCCCTGCCACGTCTTTTACATAATCCTCTTTTCCAATTTTTTCGTTTAGGTCTCCCCAGTATAAACGGTATCCTTTTATGGTATTTCTTCCCAACCTCTCTCCAATTCATTGTAAAATTAATCTTTCTCTTCTTGGCTACTCTGTTTTTATTGGTGCGTATACACATATAATAGACACATTTGTTGGTTTTCCTTTGCATTCTTACACAGCATATCCTCCCATTCATAGGTTTCCTTTTTTGACCGTATTTCAGTTTTCGCTCCTTCTTGTTCCATTCATAGTTCTGACCATTTATTGTTAGTATCTGATATCAAATTCTTATTCTATTTCGCGTTCTTTTTTTCTCATTAGCTTGGTATATACAAGGTCTATTATCCTTCTAATATTTTGCAGAGACGTTCTCAATTACATACATAACATCAACGTAACACTTACGTTTCAAACACATATGTATAAATATCCATTACACAATATAACTTTGACTTGCTACCATTTTGTATGACTCAAACAAAAATAATTAATAAAACTTTTATTCGCTAAAAATATACAAAACAACAATTATTTCCTAAGAATGTCAATGAACGTCTCTCGTGGTAAAGAAATGTTAGCAACCATCTTCATTTTTTTCTTACCGGCAGCTTGTTGAGCAAGCAATTTCATTCTCCTGGTAATGTCCCCACTGTACTACAAAATAAAAAGTAATCATCAAAAATTACGTATACTCACTTCGAAGAAATGGCCTTACAAGTTTTGCGGTAACGTCTTTTCTATAGGCTTTTAATGTTTCCCTCGCTATAATTTTACCATTAACTTTAGCTTGAATCGCTATTTGAATCATCTGCCTAGGTATAATATCTTTCAGCCTAGAAACCATTCTTCTACCAATAGCATCCACTCTGCTTGCATGTATTATGCTACTCAATTCATCGACAGAGACACCGTTTAGTATTATCTCCATCTGCAATTGACTATTAAACATAACACCAATAAAATTAGATTTTGTAAACCTTCACTAAATAAGTGGGAACAAAACCTGCGTGCTCATAATCAAAACTGGCGTATCCCGAAGAAATGGTTTTAAGTGTATCGTGAAAATCAATAACTATTTCAGACAGAGGTAGATCGAATTGCAGCATAACCCTATCGTTATCAATGTTCGTCCCACTTTTCTGTACGCCCTGTTTTTCCAAACACAGCGACATGACAGATCCTAAATATTTATCCGGTGTAATTATAGTTCCAAGAACCATAGGTTCGTAATATTCCTCCACTAGCAGGGATCTGGAAAATGTATCGGATTGCTGATACATAATTCTCTGCCACTCTTCAAACTTTGCTTGGTTTCTTTTAATAACATTTTGTAAGTGACTGAGGTGCGGTCAGAATAGATTCAGCGTCGTACTCCTGTTGAAGTCGTTGTGTGAATACTTCCAAATGAAGTAGTCCAGAAACCCTAACCTCCAACCTTGACCTAAAGCTGGACTGCTTAATAGTTACATTTAAAAAAACACACGATTAATTATTCGGTACCTGGTTTCTACTGCTATAGTAACTGCAGAATCATTCAAAGCCAATTTTTCAATCGCACTCCGAAGATTGACGTGTTGCGATTGATCCAATGGATAAATGCCAGCGAAAACCATAGGTCTGATAGGTTTAAAACTGGAGAAAGGTGTTACCAAAGTACCAGTTTTATGTAAAGTATCGCCTATGTGCGCTTCAGAACTGGAACGCATGTTACAACAAACCAAACCAATTTGGCCGGCTACTCTAAAATATTTTTTGTAAACTTGACGCCTTTTAAAACCGAAAGGAACATACAAGCGACTTAAGCTTTCTTCTTGAGGTCTTAAGATCGATAAAGTTTTAACTTCGTAGTTTTTTTTAGTGTGATGGTAGGTGATGTTGTCGCCGATTTTAATATCTCCTTCTTTTATGTAAATCAACGACAAAACTCCCTGTAACGATCGTACCAGCTGTCGAACAATAACGCTCTAAAAGGCGAATCTCTACAGGCAGGAGGGGATAGTCGCGTAATTATTGCTTGTAAAATTTCGTCTATTCCTATGCCCAGTTTTGCAGATATCTACAAAATCAATTCTTGAACTATAACCAAATTAAATTAAATTTCTATAGTTTGAAGGTTTAATGAGTCGATATACTTCTCAACTACAGTATCTATTACTACTACTGAAATGTCACTCTAGAACATTCGCACGGTTCATACAGATAACGGATATACTTCCTAAATAAATAAGCATATATTACTGTAGAGTTGAGAAACACTTCTCAACAGCAGATGGATACTGACGCGAACGATCAAATATTCCAAATAATGGTATAGGAAAAGAAGTGCGTGCAAAAAAATATGAAATAAGTTCTGTACACTATAAGAAGAAAAGTTAAAATAATCGACACGGGGCGTGGTTGAAAAATATTGTGTAGTGCAATATGAGATAATATTGTAAAAGCCATTGTTACGGTTGAATGAATAATTAAAATACTACTCTTGCTGCACAGTAACTTCAAAACAGTAATTATTATTATTTGAAAGCTAACTAAACAATATGAAACTTTAATTTTCCATATGTACCTTGATTTCATACAAATTAAGAAATAATAAACATTTCCCAATAACTACTTTATTTTACATTGTTCATAATAGTGTGCTAAAAATATTGTATTCAGTTTTCGATTTTTTTTCAAACCGCAACAAAATATACTGAGTGTTCTATTTAAAAAGATTTTTCGACCATTACCTTGAGAATACAACCTTCAATTGTTTTCCTGTTTTGACATTTGCAATCACCGTTAAAGATGATACTAGTTTGCCAATTTGACCGATTTTGTAGCTCCAAAGATAACAAAATTAAAATAGTGCGCACCTAAGTGTGGACACCATGCATAATTTGTGAGGTTATGTTTGAAAAAAAAATAAGTGCTCTCGTAGACGATATAGTCCAGCGAAAATGTCAATTGAGTGAGAAATAATCGCACAAACGTAAAAAACCACATAGGCTTGTTGGGCGTCGTTGCAGAATATAAATCTGAGTTTTCGAGATCCCGCCCCCGCCCCGTTATAATTACGAAAAGAGTTAAGTTTCCAGACGTTGGAAAAACTAGAGGATTTTATTGATAAATTAAAAATAAAAGATAGGGATTTACAAATGTTACTATAAAGTCTTTGATGATAAAATTAGGAATAAGGTCAGGGCCCAAACAAAAAAAAACTTTTTAAACGTTTTGCAGCAATTTCAATAGAGTCAGTTGATATTTCTTTGATGTTGATGCAGGGAAGGTTGGGATAATTAGTGAATTTATAACTGGAGGAGTGCTGAAAGAACCTCTTTTAAGGTTTATGAATTTCCAAACATTTGTTGGATTTCTCGAAATAGTTGAATTCTGCTTCGGTTAGAAACTCTTGGTAGGCTTCTTTGATTTCTGATTTATAAATAGAGAAAAAATTTCGAAATTTTGTCGAGTTTAATTTGATGGAAATTTACGAGATAGTTTGAAGAACTTCGACTTTCTTTTCAAATTCTTAAGTTTACTTGTCTCGTCACTTCTTACTTACTATAAATTAAAATTAAATTAAACATCGATATCCAAAGATAACAAAATTAAAAATAGTGCGTACCTAAGTGTGGACACCATGCATAATTTGTGAGGGTTATGTTTGAAAAAAAATAAGTGGTCTCGTAGACGATATAGTCCAGCGAAAATGTCAATTGAGTGAGAAATAACAAACGTAGAAAATCACATAGGCTTGTTGGGCGTCCTTGCAGAATATAAATCTGAGTTTTCGAGATCCTGCCCCTGCCCCGTTATAATTACGAAAAGAGTTAAATTCCTTTGGTCGGCTATAACTCGCAATGCCATGCTCGTACAAGCAATTCAAAGTGATCATTTTGCGAAGGATTTTCGCGCCACAATCTAGTTCGTTGTGCACATTAGTTTTCACAGCCTCCTAAGATTAATTGTACCAATCGAAAGCATCTCTTTAGATTTTGAATAATAAATAACTAATTTATTAGTAACGTTAGCGCTATACTCGTGTTATAGTTTTAAAGACTATTTATTAAAGAATGACTTTAGCCTAAAAATACTACATGATTAATTTAAAAATAAAATTGATATCATTTCCACTTAAACCGGAAAAGTCAGCTATTTTATTGCAAAGTTTGGAAAATACTCATCTTGTCTACTTGAAAACTTTTCTTGATAAACTTTTGTCTATCATGGATAATAAAGAGTAAATCAAGTGGCTCTGAATTTACAACAACCTGTATATGCCAAAGTTGGCAACCCCTTGACCGATTTTATTGATAACGGCTTCAAAGTGTAGCTTAAAGCTGCATAAGAAAGGCGTAAGGGAATGTGTAAGGGAATTTTTAAAACCCAAGTTTTTGAGTGGTAAACGAAAAAAATCTGTTTTTCTTGTTCCGAAATGCAGTAGTCCACTTTGAAGCAGTTTTCTGGTCTCAATAATTCTTTAACTTGATCTATGTTAGCGTTCAAATTTTAAAGTTTCAAATACCTACCTTAATGTTAATTAATAACTGCAAAATTAAGGTAGGTACTTGAAACTTCAAAATTTCAATTGACAATGTAAAATATTCGCTTTAAAACATACGACAAAGAATTGTACGGCTTCAAAGTGGATCGCCGCATTTTACGTTACGACGACGGTATTTCGTCGTTTACGTTCAAACTTGGTCTTTAAAAATTAATGTAAATTATTAGGCCCGTTTTAATAAGTAAACGAGCAGTAGTTTATTACAACAATAAAAATATTTGTACAACTTTATCTGCTGGTATAAAGCGAATATGCGTTATTCGTCTAGGTACTAATATCAGAGTACACATACTAACGTTCAGTAGCGAAACTTCATGTTTTACTCAAAAACGGACATAAGTCTCCACATTATTCAAAATGGCATACCTATGGCTTTGCTTTGTTAATGGTTGATTTATGCAATTTCTGTGATGATAAGCAACCTTGCATTGTAATTACACCGAAACTTGTTTAGACATATTAGAATGTATACTTGTGATAAAACTGAAAATAATTCTGAAATTAAATTAATAGTAAGTCTTATCAAATAAATAAATTAATAAATGCTTATCTAAACTTAACACTTAAAACAGTCAAACACTAAAACTAGTCAATGTCAATTAATAATATTGAATTAATACTACAAAAACACAAATACTACAAATCAGTTGATAGCTATACGACATTTTGACTAATGTGTATTTTGACGCATGTCCGTTTTGAGTAAGGTTTCGCTAATGAATGAGTGTGTATACTGTGATATTAGGTTGGTAGTGCACAAGTAAAAATGTGATCAACGTGTGATGGAAGTTCATGTCACAAATAGTTTATGTCACGGTGTGCGCACTTCAATGAATTTAGTGAATACAAGGAATTTTTATGCGCACAACTCTGTAGTTGGCGCTGTTATCATTTAAACATTTTTTACAGATTACTGTTCTATTTTTTGTACTGAAGTTACTTATTTCCCGACGCCTTAGTTTCCCGCTAAAAAGTATAACCTTTCTTTGTTTCTGCTTCGTGCTTCTTTGTGAAAATTGGTCACCGGCCTAGTAAAAATTCTTAGGAAACGTTTTATCTCTGGTTTATTCTTTTATTCATTTAGATGTGTGCGGTTTAATTATTTAAGAGTGTATATATTTGAACTTTGTTTAGAATCCATTGTAGTTTGAGAGACAATTTCCGTGTAGTATTTAAGCGTGTAGGGTTAAGTGTATGTAAATCACTCGGTAAGTTTATATCAATGTGATTAATATTTGAATAATTATCATGAAAATGTTTAGATCATTATGGTGCGATACCGTCGTTGCGCAATTGTGTGGTTGCACAGATAAAACTTCAACTAGGCATCGATTTCCCAATCCCGAAAGGATAAGACCCGTTATGATGAATGGATACCGGATTTGTGGAAATCCCAAATTGCTTACATCTCAAGTCCAGCTACTGTATACCTGTCTCAAAGAGTATGTCACATCCATTTTCCAGAAAGCGATCGTACTTCTAATATGTACATAAAAAAACGATCATTACCTATTTACATGTTCCTGATGTAACCAGTAAGTTACAGCAACTCTGTTATTATGAAATCTGAGTGTGTAATTTTTATAGGTATCCTTCCTACACCTGATATTGTGATGTTGCCATAGTAAATATTCCTTGCAGTGAAACCAATTCAAACACATCCTTGTTACATCCAGTAATTGATGTGAAACTATATTTGCAATACCTTCAACTTCACAACAATTATGAGAACTCCAAGTTCTATTGCAGGTAATTATTTATTATTAACCTGGTGGTATAGATAAATTTTAACGATTGATTACAGATTCTGGCACTACGTTACTGCATTCGGTGAATGTTACAAGGTCTGCCCATCTATCACCAAAGCAAGGCAGTTTGTATGAGCAAGCCCGGAAATATAAACGACTTGTAAGTATTAAGAAAAAAGTTGACAAGTTACCGTAGGCGCCTGAAACTTGCCCAGAAGTATAATAACTTGCCAAACAGCTCCAATTTACAAATGGAAATATACATGTTTTGTATACAACAACTCCTTAGAAAAAAAACTCACCCCAAAGGTCACCGTTTCTCATACGAAGAAAAAGTGGGTGCTCTAGCATTGTATAAGCACTCGGGAAGAGCATATAGATTTATGGCAAAACTGTTTACTCTACCTAGTCGTAGAGACATTAATGACTTGCTATTGAACAGAATTCCGGTAGATGATGGCTTAAATGAGTATTTGATTAGAAAATTATAAAGCATCTGCTAAAAATCTCTCAAAACAGAGAATAAGTTCTGTACACTAATCTTCGATGAGATGGCATTGATGCCTAGCATTAAGTATAATAAACATCTTGATAGGTTTGAAGGGTTCGAAAGTGGAAATTCATTAAATTTAGCAGACCATGTTTTAGTTTTATGGTTAGAGGAATTTTTAAGAAATGGAAGCAAGCAATCTCTTACGCATTTTGCCATGGAACAACAAAAACTATAAATTTAAAAAAAAACAAATTATTTCTATTTAAAACAGTCCTGCTGCCGGTTTAAATGTTAGTTTGCTGTAGTTTGACGACCAGGGTGCTACAAATCGAGCAGCTGTTGAATAGCATAGTTCAAGATGCCAGGGCTGAGTTTTTTGAAAGAAGGAAGAACTCCAAAAGGTGCATTCTTATAGATAACGTAACTGTAACTCCCGTATGCTGACCCTCCCCATTTAATAAAAAGGGATTCGAAGTAATTTTATTAAATAAAAATTTGGTGTGGTCAAAATAATAAGAGCATCACAGCTAAATGGAAGGAACGTTACTAAAACGCTTATTTTATTGATGCAGCTAGTGGGACATACGAACTATTGCCGAAAATTACGGATTCCCATGTAAATCTGCAAAAATTAAAAAAAAAGTGAAGTGTCAATAGCTGCCCAAGTGTTTAGCCACTCCGCATGGCCGCTGCAGTTACATACATGGCAAGAGAAATAGTAAGTAATCAATCTACTTATAATTTAAGCAAAATTAACTGTTTATTTTAGATGAAACAAGTGCAGATGGTCAGTGACAATGGATGGCCGTGCAAAAGAAACAGCCATTTAATCAAGTAATTCTGATACTTTAATGGACAGCGTAAATGGAGGAACGAAAATTCCACACCCTGGAAAGCCATTAAGAGGCGCTGTGACAGTTAAATCCTCCCATCTTAATTATTGGAGGCAAACGATTACGCAGTTACAGCATATGTATTTCCAAAAGAAGGTGGGACTGATATGCATGTTCCTCCATCTCTAGGTAGTTGGATCCATACTTTGGAAGGATTTATTGAATTGTGGACAGAATTTCAACAAAAGGGGATTATTGGATTTTTTTGCCTCGATCAATTAATCAAGATCCATTAGAAAATTTTTGGGCAAGTTCTGCAACAAGGTGGTAGAAATGTAAATCCCACCTGTAGTGAATTTAGAAATGTATTTAAGACATTATTAATTAGAAATTTTGTGAGTTCACATTCAGTTGGTGCAAATTGTGAAGAAACAAGTGACACTTCGATTAGTGCAAATTAAAACTTTTTAAACTTAGCAGTACTACCTAGGAGTAATTTAATTGAATTTAATTTAGAAAGTATTAATAATCATATATATATGTTACCTGAAAACTACGCTGAAAGGCGATTATCTAAAATGCTACAGGTTATATTGCTGGATATATTAGTCAAAAACTATGTAGGAAATTTAATTGCAAGATTTTGCCTTATTCATATATTTGAAGATAAAAATCAAAATGTAAATGAATAGTTACAATTTACTTTTGAGAAAGATTACAATAAATCAATAAAATTATTAAAATACTGTAGGGTAACATTTATAAAAGCATTGGTCGTATAATTAATTTGACAAAGTTTTTGTTAACCCATTATTTTTAAAAACAATGTCAAAAAATCAATTCTTTTATGTTTACAAAATCATGTCGACTTCACTTTTATGTGTGTATCATAAACAAAGTTGATTGATTTTATATTTGATTTTTGCATTCAATTTTGTTTGTTTTTATTTTAGTAAATCTGTCAATAGAATTATATCCGGTAAAGATGCCCGCACTAAAACATATAAAAATCCCATTTTATTCAGAGCAACAAAATATAAAAACAAATAAAAATTGTATAGATATCTTGGGTTTTTATTTGCAATAATCTTGTTATTGGTAACTCAATTTATTAATGTTCAATAAATGTAATGTATTGAAATATTACAGTTATTTGTATTTTGTAAGGTTGCAAAATACAACTAATTGTAATATTTCAGTTCCACTATAAACATGAATAATCAAATTGAAAACTCGCGCTCACACCGTAATTGGTGAGTGCACATTTCGCTAGATGGCGTAAAATGACTTTATTAAAGTTCCCTAAGTTGCTCTTCTAAACCCCCCGTATTATATTATCTATGGTTTATGTATCGTTTACGTTTCCGGTTTGTGTCAACGGCTCGAAACGCTGGATCAACGCGTTATTTTTTATTTTTGAATGTTATAACTAAGAGTGGAACATGGACATGTTAGATGTCGGGGTTTTGCCAAAATCGGCAGTCAGATCCAAAGACATCTGCTTGTTACAAAAAGCTTAACATTTCGTGTCGACGTGAGTTAATGACGCCACAAAGAATATATTTCTAATAGTTGAACGAATAATTCTCGTCCAGAAAAAACGACTGATGATTTTTAATCCACTATCTACACATTTTGCAATAGAAACCAAAAAATTTCAATTGGAGGTCACAACACCTTGCCCAAATGTAACTGAATGGTAGTCGTCGATCTTTCGTTTCAACTGACTTGCCATTATTTTCTAAAATCCACTTTAATCTGAATTCCAATTGCATTTGTCTGAACAATTGTCACTTTCTGAATTCCAATTAACCAATTTCAATCCCATTTAAGTAATGCTTTCTCAATTGTACAATAGGAAAACCTATAGCCAGCTTCAAAACAAAAACATCAATTATCTATAATAAATGTCCCCAATATGTGGTAAAGCAATGTCGAGGCAATGATATTGCAAAAATTTCAACAAAACATTTATTAAGTTACGTAGAACTATAAACAATACTGCTTTAGATATGATAACTCAAAACGCAATTAACTGTACCCTCAAAAAAAAAAGAAATTTATTTGAATTATAATATTAAATGCTTCCTATTACGGCAGTATAGTTTAACATGGTTTAACGACAAAAAAATAAGTTTAGTTTTTAATTCATGCTTCTTATTTTGAGTATTTCCCCTGTATGCTATGTGCCTCTTGAGACTGGTTTAATAGTTCAGGGTGATGACCATCTCAGAAATTTATCCAATTTCGTACAGTTGTAGATAGGTACAAAGTAGATACTTTCCCAAAGTTGGAACTCTTAAAAGTGATTAGTTTTGAAATAAAATGTTTATAACTTTTATCAAAATTTAGGCTGCACATGCATTTTTTTTGACATTTCCGTGAATAACTTTTAAAGTTTTAGAGATAATCAAACCAAATTTGTCAATTAAACTAAGTTTTGTACAAGGAATTCAAAAATTCCAACCCCAAGTTTCTAGCACCAATACTTCCTGAGATATCACATACATCCAGGGTTCTATGAAGGGCCAAAAATACCCATGTAGACATACAGATAAATTCACGGAATTTTTATCAAAAATAGAAGAAAGTATGAGGGAATCTACCAAGATATTTTCAAATTGATGTTTAATTTGCTCGTTTGAATTCCTCTCAATTCTAGTACAAAACTAAGTTTCAATAACAAATTTGATTTGATTATCTCTAAAACTTTAAAAGTTATTTACGGAAATGTCAAAAAAATGCATGTGCAACCTAAATTTTGATAAAAACAAAAAAAAAATTTAATTTTGAAAACTAATTACTTTTAAGAGTTCCAATTTTGGGAAAGTTGTACGTAACACATATCTACAACTGTACCAAATTGAGTAATTTTCTGAGATGGTCATATGAAACACCCTTGTCGAGTTGACATTGAATGACCCTTCTACACACCTTCACAAACATTGCCAATTTAGCATTCAAAAACCATTCTATAAATACAGATAATGGTAGGGCTTTCAATACAATACATACATACATATATAATAGTAGTAGTAGAATACAAATAAAAACATTTACCTACGTGCTGAACAAAGTCATTATAGAAACTGTTATAATAAATTAAAACAAGAAAAACTTTCTTACTCTACCTTAAGTACTGTGGAAGGATCAATGTCGAACAAAGTCTGTAACTGCTGTGCAACCTTCTCAGGATCTGCATTTTTCAAATCAATTTTATTTAACACTGGAATTATAATTAAATCTTTGCCAAAAGCAAGATAAAAATTAGCGACAGTTTGTGCTTGAACACCATCATTTGCATCCACTAACAAAATAACACCTTGGCATGCCGACAATGACCGAGAAACCTGCCAATAATCAATCATACACATAATTCAATACCTTCAGTTACATACTTCATTCGAAAAATCTACATGACCAGGAGTATCCATCAAGTTCAACAAGTAATCGGATCCTTCATAATTATATAACAGAGATGCACTTTGTGCTTTCACAGTAATTCCTCTTTCTCTTTCTACTTGTAATTTATCTAAGACTTGCTTGTTTTCACTATTTGGTTTGATTGCACCTGTGGTTTCAAGCAACCTATCGGCTAATGTGCTCTTCCCATGATCAACATGGGCAATTATGCTGAAGTTTCTTATACGTTCAATCGGTATATCCAAGTATTTACTTACACATTTGTTCGAATCTTCTGTGCTGTATTCATTTTTAAATAAATTGCTTCTAAAAGTGAAAAAAATTGAATGTGAAGGTTAGATTTCACCAATGTACCTACATACATTACTGGATGTGAAAAATGCCTGCTCTTTCTCCACTTCAAAAGTTGCTTTATATTGTTAATTCTTATACATTTTCTTAAATAAATCATTGTTAGAATGTTTTTATAATGTTAATTAAATGTGAATTTTAGTTCCAATGCACATATTAGTTCAAGTATGAAAACGAATACCATGTTTTCTTATGCAACATTTTATAATCACCAAAACTTTAATATGACTTTTTTAATTACTTAATACTCTGTTAATATCTTCCAAATCTACCTTAAATATTGTTAATTATATCCATAATTTTATTTTACAAAAAAACTTTGGGAACTGCTCCTTTACAAGAAGTAAAATTTGAGAGGTTTCTGTTATGTGACATTGGAACTACTGCGAACCAAAATAACCTAACAATTAACTTTTAATAATTTATTGCGTTTTTTAAGGGTATTATGTATTAAAACTACTAAAATGTTTTCCCTCACGTTAAATAATGTTCGAAATATGTGCGGACGCAATTGTTCGTATTTTATCAAGGTTGGTGGTAATTTGCAATGCAGAATGTTTTCTGCCAAACCACCCCAGAGACCGCTTCAAAAAACTACAGACGGAGAGCAGCCGAAAAAGCCGAAGACACTACCAGAACCTAAAATAACTTTAATTTCTTCAGACGACAACATCAGCATAACGACACTTGCAGAAGCACAACATATATCAAAACGAAGGGACTTGAAGCTTGTGAAAATTTTGGACATTGATAATAAAACGCAGAGGCCTGTGTACAGATTGATGACTGGGTCTGAATATCATCAGGAGGATTTAAAACAGAGGAAGAACAAAGCTAATAAAACAAGTAGTGCGTTAAAGGGTGAAAAGTTGTTAATGATTAGTTCTCAAATAAGTAAAAATGACTTAGAAGTGAATTTCAATAAAATATTAAAGTGGATTGCAAAGAGGTATGAAGTTCGTGTGTCTATAAGTGGAAGTGATGCTAAATCAGAAAAAACAGTAAGTGATTATTTTGTTATAAGTAGATAAAATAATGAGTTTTATTATCATACACATTTATCTTCAGTAGAACAATGTTTACATGGAGATATAGTTTTCATTTGTTGTTTATATTGGTGCTTTGCCGTTTTGCATAACTGATATTTTTTTTATTATTAACATGCTTTCATTTTTGCAAGTGGTGGTGGAGTCGCTGTGGAGGTTCTTTGTTTGCCTACTTAACTAGAAGTCAATGGTGCCTGGAGAGCCTTATTGAATTGAGAGTCTTATGTTGTTTAGTAGAAAAATCAATTTAATTGTTTTAAGTAGGGGCTTAAAGATGTACTCGACATGTACTGATCTTATTCACAGTGT
Source organism: Abscondita cerata (assembly GCA_030710515.1). Classification (NCBI taxonomy): domain Eukaryota; kingdom Metazoa; phylum Arthropoda; class Insecta; order Coleoptera; family Lampyridae; genus Abscondita; species Abscondita cerata. The sequence continues at coordinate 143,013 of JALBCR010000917.1, read as the reverse complement.
AACTTCATTAGAATAGAATATCGTCTTTTTAAAGGTTTTCCAGCATAGCCGCAATTGCTAGTTGTGTTATTTATTATACTATAAGAAACTAGCTGGCCCCAGGCTCCTGGGAGCCTCGCGAACAAAGTAACACCGTTCCCGCAAGTGCGTTGCCTATCCTACCAATGCAACAGCACGCCGCGATATACTGAACACTGGCCCAGTACTGAGTATGCTTGTCTTAACTTATATTTTTGTTATCACCTCGGTGAAATTCAACCTTCTACAGCTAAGCCATTCGAAAATTTGCAAAATTACGAATCTTATGTTTTGTTATTCATGTTTTAACATAATACGGTTCCGGAGTTATAAAAATGTAAAAATTACAGTATTTCGTATTGACAATGTAAAATTACTTGAAAAAATTTTTTAAAAAGAAAAATTTTATTACACATTATGCGACAGGGGCACAAAACAAACATTTTTTTTAAATAAACTTTTTCTTTATCGATTATAATTTAGAAGTTATGGCCGTTTTAGTTTTTGATTGAAATTTTTTCGAAAAAGTTATTCGCTTATAACTTTTGAAACCACGCGAGGTAAAAAAAACTGAAACGCCCGAAAATGTTTATTTTTTTATCCTCGTAAGATTCTTGTCGAATTTTGAAAATCGGTCCGAAAATAAGCGAGTTGTGGTCAAATTACGACTCAATTTGTTTGAAATTTTTTTGACTATTTTTAACATTTTTTTAACCTTGAAGATGCCCTCGTACAAAAAAAAATCGAAAAATAAAAACACATCTTTTGTAAACTCGAAACTTTTTTTCGAAACGAAAATATCTCGAGCCGTTTTAATGCGGGACGAATTTGAAAAAGGTCGATTTTCGCATCGAATCTGTTCCTAGCAACGTGATAATTTTAAACTGTAAAACTAAGAAACAATCGTTTGAATAAAGCATTTTAAGACGCTGTTAAGCACACTAAACTACACAGGGTGATCTTTGTAGAGGGGGCATTAAATGTTTTTTAACTTGCAGATAAATCAAAAACTTGAAAATCGGTCGCGGTCATAATTGATCATTTTCATTCTATCTAAAATATTTTTAGACTTTTCTTTATACTGAGTTTGTCAAACGCTGCTATCAACTTTCTTATTTTAAATATAAACCTATAATTCCTTTTACATGAGTCGATTGTCCACAGAGTTTATATAACCTTAATTATGTTATCTTTATTCTTGACCTTTTTGACATATTGCGGTGATTGCATTATGTATTGAATAAAATAAATTTATATTGTACATGACCATGAGGCTCTTTAATTATCATTCTGTAATTTACAATATCCCAAAGTCTTGGATTCATAATAAAACGTGGTTTATGTTTTAATAAAATTTTAATTTCAGAAAATAATATAATCGAACGTACACTTTTTTACAAATATGAATAGCAATGTATATAACGTTACATACACGACATTTTACGCAACTAATAATATTCCGCTACAAAAATTTAATTTCTTTTTGATACAAATTTAAATGTTCTAAAATTAGACCATTTTATACGTGACGTGCTACATGCGACCTTCGACGTGTTTTCGATAGTGACCTCTTGACCTTGGATCGTTTCCTTCTTTTTAGTTGTTGTTCTCTTTTTTTTTTTTTTTTTTTTTTTTTTTTTTTTTTTTTTTTTTTTTTAAATTTTTTTTTTTTTTTTTTTTTTTTTAAAAATTCAAAAAAAGAGCAATTTTTTTTTTTTTTTTTTTTTCTTTTTTTTTTCCCGTTTTGTTTTTGGTTAATTTATTTTTTATAATATAAAAAAATATTTTTATTTAAATTAAAAAAAAAAAAAATTTTTATATTAATTTTTTATTTCACTTAAAAACAAAACCAACACCCCTTCACTTCCTAAAACCTTTTCCTCCCTATTTTCATTTACTTTAATCATAAACCACCCAAACTAAAAATTTTTTTTTAAAAAAAACCTTTTATAGCTTAGTACTAAACATTATACAGGGTCACTGATAATTGGATACATTCCTTTGGAGATCTGATAGAACAAGAGGTAAGGAGTAAATTTAACCCTAATATGTATTATACAAAACTCAATGGATTTTGAGATATTTCGATTTTCAATTTTTCTTAAAAAAGTTGATGTTAATATGTTAAAATGTAATTTTCAAAAAATTTACGCCAACTTTGTGGAACTTTTTTGATGGAATACTTGCCCAACACTATGGTCTTCCGTATGGAATAAAAAATATCCCTTAGCATTTCCATCATGTGATAATTTCAAAGAAAAACTTGTACAAAATAATTTTTCAAAATCAGATGTGATAATTCTTTGAGGTTTTTTCAAATAATTCTCAACGCTTCTTGCGTACAAATTGTGTTAAAACTTCCTTGTTGCAATAGCTATCGAACAAGCTGCGAATCTTACAACAAACCCTTAACAGTTCAAAAAAAAATAGTAAAAATGAAGCAGTCGACGGAATTTATTTAACTGCTGTCCACCATTAGACCTTATACATAGAAGTCAGCTGTAAATTAAATTAACAATAAGTACATTAGTACTTAATTTTTATAAATCTTGTTCAAAATGGGAGCCCCTATTACGTATACACGCACGGCAGCGTCTTCTTATTTCTGTTTTGCCACTCTGGTGGTCAATGTATTCCGTATGGATGCGGCAGCGTCGACTATCCTTTGTCTAAGGTCAAGCCTTGTATTGACTGGGGTTGCGTATACTATATCTTTCATACGACCCCATACAAAGTAATCCAGAGGAGTTAAATCTGGACTTCGCGCTGGCCAAACTATTGGGCCTGCTCTTCCAATCCAACGGTTAGGAAACGTTCATTCAGCAAATTCCGTACCGTCAGCCTATAATGCGCTGGACAACCGTCGTGCTGAAAAATCATTCGCGCTCTGGCGGCTAAAGGAACATCTTCTAGAAGCTCCTGCAGGTGATTTTCTAGAAAATCTTCATAGATCTCTCCGTTTAAATGTTGAGGTAAAAAGTAAGGCCCTATTAAATAGCGGCCAACAACTCCCATCCATACATTTTCTGAAAACTTCCTTTGGAAACTAGTTTCCCTTATTAAATGTGGATTGGTTATGCCCTCGCGATTAAATTTAGATTCGTCCGTCCATAAAATGTTGGTTAAGAAGTTTTCATCCTCTGCATCTGAATTTAACATAAAGCGGTAGAATTCTAATCTCCTTCCAGGATCACTTTCATCTAAGCCCTGGACAGGGGTATAATGGTAAGGATGGCATCCAACTCCGCGTATCGTAGACCAGACTTTCCATTGTGACGCACCAGTTTGCCGCGCCACTTTAGCAGTTGAAGTGCCTGGGTTATCCTCAAAATGGATTAATATTTCTTCCTCATCATCTGGTTGATATACGCGAGGAGCACCGGCGTCCACTCGCCGACGTTTCACTGAACCATTTTCTGCGACATTTCGATATGTCGTACTAAATACACGAACATTCGGTGTGCGACGGTTTGGAAAGCGACGTTAATATTCCCGACGAGCTTTTTCAGCATTCCCATCGCAATATCCGTATACAAATAAGCTGCATTGCTATAAGCGGCTATTTCAGTTAAACAACAATAACAACGAAAATCTGCAACTTAATACAACTAGTTATAACGAAGAATCTTCAAATATGAACTTAAGACTGTCAAAAAGTTATACGAGTGAAACGTCATATTCTACCTTCAGTTGTTTATCCGCCCACTTCACATGGAAAACGTATAAGGTCTAATGGTGGACAGCAGTTAAATAAATTCCGTCGACTGCTTCATTTTACTACTTTTTTTGGAACTCTTAAGGGTGTTGTTGTAAGATTTGCAGCTTGTTCGATAGCTATTGCAACAAGGAAGTTTTAATACAATTTGTACGCAAGAAGCGTTGAGAATTATTTGAAAAAACTTCAAAGAATTATCACATCTGATTTTGAAAAATTATTTTGTACAAGTTTTTCTTTGAAATTATCACATGATGGAAATGCTAAGGGATATTTTTTATTCCATACGGAAGACCATAGTGTTGGGCAAGTATTCCATCAAAAAATTTCCACAAAGTTGGCGTAAATTTTTAGAAAATTACATTTTAACATATTAACATCAACTTTTTTAAGAAAAATTGAAAATCGAAATATCTCAAAATCCATTGAGTTTTGTGTAATACATATTAGGGTTAAATTTACTCCTTACCTCTTGTTCTATCAGATCTCCAAAGGGATGTATTCAATTACCAGTGACTCTGTATATATTTTTACATCTATACATTAAAAATATGACTTCATGCAATCACTGCAATATGTCATTTTTTTAAAGTAGTCTTTGTAGTAGATTATAACATTTCTGGAGCAGTTGGCTGGAAATATAGGTTTACTCCTGATGTTCTACTGGTGGTTCAATTTTGTGCCATATGGGCACAGGCAATTTTCAAATATCAATCAAAAATGATCAAAAAGTCAATTTTTTCAAATGGCACCTTCTGCTTTTATTAAAATATATAGATATACACAGATAAATATTTTTGCAACTTAAACAAATTTTCTAAAATTTATTCATCATTATTAATAAAAGGATATACCAAATTTACATGGAATTTACCTCTTATTTTGTCCTTATCAATATTTTTTAATTCATAGGTTGTGTCATTTATTACTTTGTTTATTCTATAGGGTCAACAGGGTAATAGTGAAACACGTAAAATTTGGGGTAAATGTGAAATACAACTTTATATTTCTCATATGCAAATATAATAAAAAATTATCAATGCTAAATAAATCATTAACGTTTCCTTTACATTAATATGTATTTTTATTCATTTTGAATTAAGTATGCGGTTTGTGCAAAATTCAAAGGGCGGCGGTGTAAAATGTACCTTAAAAAAAATCACATTTTGTCCGAAAACTTTCTCCCTAGCTTCAAATGTAATTTAAATTATCTTTCAAAACTGTTTATGCATACAATAAATAAGTTAAGTAAAATGTATAATTAATCATATTTATTAAATAACAATAACTATTAAAAATAATTAACGATTAAAAAATGGGAAAATATGAAACATTTGTTAGGGAAAATATGAAATGTTGCCTGGGAAAAAGTGAAACGAAAACATGCAAGTTTCTGCAGGATTTTTCATATCGCAACTTTCGACTTACATACATTTATTTAGTTTACTGCTTACTTTTGAAGGGTTAACATAATATAAAAACAATGCCGAGAAATTATATCAAAAAACCGAAAAAATATTCCGATGACAGTGTTAAAGCAGCCCTTGATGACATAGAAAAAAATGGCATATCGTTGGAAGTTGCAAGTAAAAAATACGGAGTGGAAAAAACCTACTTATTTCGAAAAACAAAAAATATTCATCAGGGTATACAAGGGCGATCAACAGCATTATCAGCTATTGATGAACTTTCGTTACCTGAAAACTTAAAAATAATGGCAAAGTGGGGTTTCCGTTTCCACTAAGTAAAACTGAAGTAAAAAATGTGGTAAGTGAATTTGTTGAACAAAACAATTTAAAAACCGCTTTCGGGAAAAAGGGGCCAGGGGACGATTGGTTCACGTCTTTCTGTGGTAGGCATAATTTGTCCTTAAAAAAACCCGAAACATTAGAAGCTATTCGAAGAAAAGCTACAAGTGATCCGTACATTATTTATAATTTTTATGATTTATTGGAAAGCGAAATAAACAGTTTAGAATTGGCAGAAAAACCACATAACATATGGAATCTAGACGAAACTGCGTTTAATTTAGATCCCTCAAGAATAAAAGCTGTTAGTGAAAAAGGAAAAAAATTACACCGAAACATACAAGGTTCCGGGAGGGAAAATATTAGCGTGTTAGCTTGTGTCTCCGCAGCAGGCAATTTATTGCCACCGTTAATTGTTTTCCAGGCTGCAAAGTTATGGACGTCTTGGAAAGGTGAGAATGATCTCCCAAATACGTTTTACTCATGTTCAGAAAAAGGGTGGATGACAGCAGAAATATTTCAGAATTTCTTTTACAAGTTTTGTGAAATGATAAAGAACGACCATTAATTTTAGTATTTGATGGACATTTGTCACATCTTGATGTGGGCACTTTACTTAAAGCAAAGAAGAAAACATCACAATTCTTAAGTTACCACCGCACACCACAGACCTTCTACAACCCTTAGATAAATCTTGTTTTCGGCCCTTAAAATTAACGTGGGATAAAGAACTTATATCTTGGCAACGTGAAAATCAAAGAAAACTGAACAAAAACGAGTTTGTTAATTTACTTTGCAAAATTTGGCACCAAGGTATAACTCGTAACAGCATAATACGAGGTTTCTCTTCTACTGGAATTTATCCGGTAAACAGAGACGCGTATCCCACCGATAGGTTAGATAGTCAGAAACTTTTGAAATATAATGAGGAAAATTTACAAAAACCTAAGACTTCGGAAAATCCGGATATGAAACTAAACGAGCAAACAATACACGAAGAAGTACCTGCAGAATTTCAACCAGTACCAGGTTGCTCAAAAGACAATCAGTCAGAGTTGGATTTAGAATCCGGGGTCTCCACTCCTTGCTCTACTCGATCTTCTGTATCTTTTGAAGATCTTCTGTTGACTAAAATAAAAAAAACAGCACCATCAAATAAGAAACGAAGAAAAATTAATCCGTTTGGTAAAGTGGTAACCAGCGAGGAATATCTTAATGAAATTAAACAAAAAGAACTTCCAAAGAAAAGTAGAAAGAAAAAAAAATGTGTAGAACCAACTGACAGCGAGACGAGTGAAGATAACGTTGAAGTTATGAGTGATAGTGACAGTTTAGTTGATGTAGATATTATTGGTAACAAGGAAAATGAAGTGGAATTACAAGATGTTGAAAACATGAAAATTGGTGACTATGTTTTAGTTAATTTTAAAGGTGGAAATCGAAATGCGTCTCTATACAAATATGCATGCATTATCTTAGAAATTACAAAAACTGAAGTCCAAATTCAAGGTTTAAAAGCATTGATGGAAACAAACAGGAATTTAGAGTAGTAGAAAATGATATTTCGTATGTTAACAAAAAAGATATAACGGCTTTACTACCCTTTCCAGAAATAGTGCGAACTGGATCTGATCGTTATAAGTATGTATTTTCAAATTCTGTTCCCGTATGTGAAAAAATTTAAAACAATTTTTGCTCGAATTTTTGTGTTTTCTTATATTCCCAAGGTTTGTTAAAATTTTTTAGTAGTTAGGTATTTCGAATAAATATTATGTTGCTTTCTAGAAATTACTTGATTTGAATTTTCGTTGAATAAATGTTTACTAGGTTTTTTACTTCTAATTTGTTTTAAAAAAATATTTAAAATATATATGTTATATATGAATTCATTGCATTTTTTCTCAATCATTTCATTTTTACCCTCCAAATTGAACTTAGGCAGCAGGTATAGCTTTTAGAGTCAAATTTCACATTTTCCCAGTACTGTTTCACATATACCCCAATTCCAGGTAAAAAGTGAAACATGATTTTATTTTTTTTAAATACAAAAACTGCCGTCTATTGGAAAAAATCACATGTCAAATGAAAGACTGCAGAAAAATACATCATCTAATGCAAATATGGCTTGTTTATGTATTGTTTATGTATTTTTTTTTTCGAAAGTTTTAAATTTCATTTCATTATTACCCCTGTTGACCCTATAAACTTTTATTTCTTCTACCTTCTCTTTTCTTTCCTCAAAGTTTTAATTCAATTTCTTTTTCATAATCATATTGTATGTGCGTGCTTTTACACCACTTTTACCTTTTTTATTTACCACTTATTTCATCATAGATATCTAATTATTCTACATTTATTTCATCATAGCAAAAAATAATGTTTGACTTTTCCCCACCACTTTATTTCATGAGACAGAGCAAAATATCTCAAACAAAATATATAAATTGCTAGTATTTGAATAATCATAATGGCTTTATTTGAAATATCTTTCAATGTGCATATTATGTTTTCTGATTGGCTATGAGAATTGCGCCACCTAGCGGCTATTTTCTGAACTCGAAAATAATTTCCAGCAGTTTTGTATTGTTTTTAATCGTGAAAAAAGTATCACTTTTATCATGATTTATCGTGTAAAAACTGTAACTTTCATTACACGATACGAAAAAAATACAAGCGGTCGAAAATGTTAACTTTGTGTATCTCTATAGAAATCGTTGAATTGACTGTTTTTCCTAGTCGTACTAGGAGTTCAAATATTCATGGTCGGCGCGACCAAGTCAAAATATACGCTCATTGAAAGCATTTATAGAATTTAAAATCACGATTTGTTTATCTGGTATTTATTATTATTATTATTTAATATTTGAAATATCTAATAAAAATGACTCAAAAAAGCGAAATAACGAAATTATTAACTGTGGACGAGATTCCCAATAATTTTGGGCCTTCTTATAGGAGTTGAGGAACAATAGGGTCGTCAATGATACAACATGTTCTTAATAGCCATTGGCTGTAAGAACATGTTGTAATCGTGACGTTCGTGTTCCTCAACTCCTATAAGAAAACCCAAAATTAAGAATCTCTTCCTCAAGTAATTCAAGGAGCTTTAATACTTTTACCAGAAATTATTAACTAATTACTTAACGGCTACCCCTAGAGTGTTTAACTCGAGCCGCCAATGTTCATGTGCATGACATTCCCATTTCCCAACTGTCATTGTTAAAACGAAATGCAACGCATGTAGTAAAAAACAAAAGCGCTTTAGATACAAAGATTCAACTCATTATTGTCCCGCTCGAAGATAAAATAGTGTATATCATTCAGAGTAGAAGTAGGTCTTTTTGTGGTGAGCCCAGAGGATTGACGGACGAGACGCCAGTCGAGGCTGGCAACTGCGCGAATAAATATTATTTGATCTGTTTGCTGAATTTAAATTTGGCGGGATCAAAAGGCCTTTGTGCGCAGCCTTCATAATAACTTGCGCGATCTCAATTTGCTTCACTTTTGGAAAGTACAATTGACGTTCCATATTATTATCACAGTTACTATATATATTATTGGTTATGCGTCATCTGCAGTGATAAATGTTAAGTTTAGATAAGTGTTTGAAAATTTATTTATTTGATTACATTATTACCTATTCGTTCCATTTTATAATGATTTTCAGTATATATACTAATATTCCTAAACTGCGTCACTATCTTTGGTTGAATTGTCTGAAAAATGCAGTATTCTTAGAATCAAAAGAAACTGGTCTCTGGACATAATTTTTCCAAAAGCGGGTTTGTGAATCTTGATTTATCAGTTTCTCGGGACGTGTCATTAGGAAACGTACAGCAAAAAACAAGTGAAATTGTCGGGGATTTATATCAGCCCAATTGCGTATTCTTGAATTCTGTGGCATTCCTTTGGTATGTTTATGAAAACATATTCATTACCACATTGTGACATAGGCGGGTATATTCGGCAACCGCAGCCTCTTTATATTTTGATTGCGCTCTAATGCCTCCGCTTCATTAACGTTCGTTTTTTCCGCTCATATACTCATATATTCCTAAACCCAAATTTCACTCGCATATACCAATTACTAGTACACTTTTACATTGTCTCAGATGAATTATTTTTAATTAAAACCAATTATTTATTTGACTTTGTCGTCCTATTGTCATAGAAATTCTTTTTCGATTAAAACCTCCTACCATACGATATTTCTCTTAGGCACTCCCACTTTCAATGCCTTCTATACAAATGATAACTATAAATCCAATGTCCTTGATTGCAAGCATTGCAAATACATACTGTTTTATCACTTGTAACGTTTAACGATACATACTGACGAAAAATTCTTCCGTATTACTTCCGTAATTCACATTTATCATGCTAATATTCGCCTAATTAATTTACAATCTGCTTTCTGAGAAGATGTTTTTTAAATTTTAAATTTAGATGTAAATTAATAAGGAAGTTTGAGCATCATTACACCTAACGCTCTTCGGGAAACTAACTGTAATTGGACAGCACATGTATTGATTAAAGAATTGTTAAATTGTTTGATATTCTTGCTGATACAGATACAGTCTTCAACGTATCAAGGAGTTCCGACCACTTAGAATATAATTAGCACTGATGACGATACTTGTTTAAATAGGATCTTAGCTATCCATTAGAACCTTTATTATGAAAAATGTCCTTTAGTACTATACCTACCATATGATTTTTGATTCTTAATTAATTATTTTTTATTTGTATGAGATTGTACAGGGGTTTCTATAAATGATTATCTCATCTCATCGATAAATGACGAAAGAAATGACAGATGATGACATTAGCATAAATTAATTCACTGTCAGTTTAAGCGGCAAATTTGCATTTTTAAAACACTCACCTGGTGAGACCATCATTTATAGAAACCCTGTATTATGCTACACGGAAATAACCTATATCGTATCTTCTTCTTCAGGTGGTGTCTAAGTGTCGGAGATTGGCAATCATCATTGCTATTCTTGAAGCGGCTGATCTAAATTATTGATTCGTTTTACAATTATACCACTGTATGGGATTTCTTAACAATGAGTAGCTCTTCTTCCTCGCTTTTTTCTCTTAGATTTTCCCCTGTAGTATTATTTGAGGTAGCTGATATCTTTCTTTTTCTCATGATGGCTTCAAGGTACTGTAGTTTTCTTTTCTCAATAGTAGGAATAATTTTCTTTCTTTTCCATTCTCCTTATTGCTTCCATATTCGTCCCACCTATGCTATTTTTAATATCTTTCTATACATCCATAATTTAAAAGCTTACACATTTTTTGTGGCTACTTTCTTTAATGTCCTTGCCTCCATTTCGTAGAATAACACTGATGGTGTATAACATCTCACATCTCATAAATCTTTATTTTAGATTTAGTTGTATATCTCTTCCACATAGTATTCTATATATTTTAATAAATGCTACCCCTATTCGTGATTTGTACAAATAATAACCGATAATAACTGAACACCAACATATGTCACTCTGGTACCGTGAAATTTTAATGCGGCTAATTAGGTTGTATTTGGACTTGGACAAATTACCTAAAAAGTCTGCTAAACCATTAATTCCCATATTGTTTCAATAAAGTGAAATAAATTACAACAAAATTTTAATCCATATATTGAAACCTTTCAGCCATTTCATAAAAATTATTTTCCAACTCCCGTTCTTTGGTGTTGCAATTTTCATCTCAATCACGTTATCTGGTTCTAAAGTCGAATACTTTCTCTTACGTTTTGGTTATGCATAGAGCAATTGTTGCAGCATACAAAAACAATTAGCTTATGTAACATTTTAATCCTTACATTTGCTTTCAGGAGAACATCTACAAGTTCCTAGAAGATTCTTTGAAAAACAATACCAGGTTTCTTCAAAAAAGGGTGAAAAGGGAACGATTTGAGGTTCCAAATCATTCCTCTTAAAGAAAAAGAAGAACCGCCAAAGACCTTATGACTAGAGTCTGCAAAAATGATGAGTGTGGTGGGAACATTAATTATAATTAAGTATTTTTATTAATGAAATTATATAAGTCTTACACAAATAGATCAAATAATACTAACACTAATGATAACAAATACTGATAATTATAATAATAAAAATATTTTTTTAATTTTGATATTCTAAATTTATTGTCCATTTATATACGATTAAACTATTTGAAATATGAAGTAAGGCTATGATATGGTATAAGTACACACAATATTGTTGATCTTACAAGAACAGATTTGTAGGTTAGAAAAGTTGTAGGTATTGCTCAATTGAGAGGTGTTTGGTATATTTGTTAACGTAGGGGACATGCCAATAGTTGACAACTTTTTTGGTCAATGCGGTAAGAGCAGGGGTCTCCTTTTCCAGACACCCTGCGAATTATTTTCTGGTTCTTTGTTGTACCGCTTCGGGTCCACATGATTGACTGCAAGGTGACCACGCAGACCACTCGGACATTTCACAGTAAATACCTTGGGTATGTGATGTTGCTGTAGGCCAATTTGGGTAATTGTCATACATAGAATAATCTGGAAACATATAAGTTGGTCAAAATGTTTAGGATGTGTATACTAAATATGTACCAGATCCTGCAGGTTTACACTTAATCCTACATTTCTTTGTTTTCGACAGTACAGGGCATGGTTTTCCACCATTTGAAGACGGAATCTATAGTAAAGTATTCTGTTTAATAAGTACGTAAAGCATTACAAAAATAATGTAAATTTAATTTGCCTAGGATAGTGAGGAAAGTAAGGTTATGGTATGCATCTTGTCAAAAGATCAAAACAATACAATTTGGTAATAATAATAATAACAGAAACCCATTCAATATTGTCTACACATCGATAGTATTGAATGGGTTTCTCATTAAGATGATTACACAACCTTGACGTATACATCGATGGTACCCATGAAACGCATTTTCAGCATTTGTTCTATCTATCAAAAATTACCAATGTATAAAATCAACTCGTGGTTATTATAGAAGATTAATATATGATTAAAGACCACTGTTATCAATAGCTTTATATATATTTTTAGATGAAACATGCAGTTTCGGATAAATTTTAACATTTAAGTTAACAGATGCGGGTAATACACAAGAGGTTGATTTTTACCGGGTAATTTTTTGGGACTCGAACCTATTTTCCATTACAAAATTATTATCGAATTAAGGGACATTGGAAAAATCGCTCCACATTGTGTCGCCCTTAATTCTTGAATACATTTCATGGAAAAAGGTTTTGGTCAAAAAAAAGTACCAGGTAAAAAATCAACCTCTTGTGCATAATAACAACCGATAAAAATACATAACGGATGCTCAAAAACAGGTATAGTTTCATATACTCTGGTATTGTTTTCATAGTATAATCTCACATCGAATCTTACCAAAATCTCACGATATTTTTGTTTGTATCCGTGCCCGCACGTTCCAGTGACATTGCAAGGCGTCAATCAGACCAACCTGATACTTTGCAATTCTGCACCTCACCATCGGGATCGTATATTTCATTGCTGTTTTCTTCGGTTTGACTTTCAGAATGGACCTGTGATGGTTCAGAAGGTGTATCTGTAACTAGAAAATTTGGTTCATGTAGAGTTTTGAAATTGAACAATACGAAAAGTATTAGTGAAGTACCACAGTTAGCAGCAGCGTCATTTTGCACTTGCATATTGTAAGAGAGCACCCCGAAACGGTAACGCCTAACTGCCGCTTCTGAGTTGTCCTGTTTGCTAATAATTCCTCTGATAGAGCAGCGTGCAAAAATTTAAATTTTATTCGAAGAAAATTGACTCACACTATCATACTTTGGTATTGACCACAAACTTCGTTGCATCGTGCTAGCGATTTAAAGTTGTTGTAGTTGCCTTGGCATCCACTATAACTAAAAAATGTTACACTTTCCGTTCAAATTGTCGAAATACCATCTATCTTCGTTACTCTTACATGGACCTACGTCTTTTGGCAAGCTACACGCAACCGCTGGGTCATTGGTATCAGGAAAATATTGATAAATGGCTTTGAATATATTTACCAGCTTCGGTTGTAAACGGTACTTCATCGCATGTCGGCGCATCATCCGCGAAGCACTCCACTACTTCCACAGGGTTTCGGTTAGCACAATCGTCACTGTAACGGTTATCATCTCCTTCGTCAGGCTCACCCTCGGGAGAATTGTATTCGTCGTACATACTTTGAGCTCTACTTTGTCTCATAAGGAACTGACGCTGATCGCCAGACTCCAATGACAACAAATACCTTACTTTAACACCTTTACCACAAGTTGCAGAACAAGAGTCCACGAACTCAATGGCGATCGGGACAATTAGGCGCGCTCTGTTGAAATTAATAATGTAATTAATACGATAGAAAATATATAACAAATACTTCTGGTGCTTCTGGTTCCTCACAATCGGGACTTTCTCCATTGCATTCCAAGTTTTGTTCTAATATGGGTGGATTTTCTTGACCAGCTGCGCATCGTTTTGCCGCATTTCTGTTTCTGTATCTTCGACTTCTTGTTTTTGTACCAATTCCGCAAGAAACGCTACAACTGGACCACTCACCCCAATCTGTTAATTTACACCTAGGATCTTCATTTTCCGAAGCGTTAGGATCTTCGCGGCAATATTTTTGAAATCCTCGACAACTAGCCCGTTCCGTTAACCGTAAGCGGCAACTATGATGGTTTCCTTCGTTTTTGTAACGTCTTTGCCTGTATTTGATTCCTTTCCCACAAGTCACCGAACACGTTGTCCAAGCTGACCATTCAGTCACCTCGCAATTTTCATCTCCATACTCGGGATAATCGTATAGTTGATTGCAGGTCTTTTCATACAATCGTTGTCTAGATAAGTACAATTTTGCTAAGGGTTAACAGGGGTACCTTGCTCATCATAAAATGGAGACCTTTCATCGTTTGGACTGTTAGATGTTATTTACGAATCACCCCTCTAGGATGAGTAGGCTGATCTGGAGACTATCATTTATTATTAACTTAGAATTACAGCAACACAATAACTTACGTCGTACGTTAAACCTTCATCAGTACCAGCGTCATTTGGATATAATCGCAAAGTCATGGATTCTACCCAAGAACAGTTTTCTAAACACAACTCTAAGCTGGAGACGCCAACAAACCAGTCAGGCGAAGGATAAATCATTGAGACCAAAGACATCAGATGGTGTCGGTTATCGACTCGAAACACCGCAAAAGTTTTTCCAGTCACATTCGGATAACCAATTCCTCTAGCTTTTATAATAGTTCTGATATGCTCGCTCTAAAATTTGAAATTTTGAAGAAAATTTGCTGTAAGTTAATAACAAACTAGTACTTTAGCTTTTAATTCACTTTCTAATGTTCGCGTGCTTGCATTTTCAGCAACTTCACGCAATCCTTCACTAGCCATGTCACCGTAATTCCAAAAAAAATAGTCAATGGTATGAGACGCTCCGATAACATCGCTGAAACGCGTTCTCAAACGTCCGATGGAAAATCTTTCGGATGGGTGTTTCTGGACCACAAACCTTCAAATGTAACCTAAAACGTTGCCATTATCTTAAGGTTTAAATTAAATTTACAACTTCACTTCGTATTTGGCTTCATCACACGCGCAGCAATGCTGAAGAACGTACGGTTGAGAATCTCCGTTTCGTTTTCTTCTTTACAAAATCGTTTTGTTAAAGAATTTCCTTCGTTGTACCAAATTTCTCTTGACTCAACCACAACGAGTTTAAAAGCGACGCACCCGTTTCTCCTTCGGGCGCTTTCCAATCGACCTGTGAGACAAAATAGAAGTAAACAGAAGCTGATTCTAAATAAAGATTTACCTCAACTTCTGTTTTCGGAATCACGTTTGTGTTTGTAACAGCATTTGGACATTTGTCGCTAAATTTTGTCAGCATATTCCGAAGTTGAAATGTTCCTACAGAATAGGACCTGATCTACGACGGTTTCTTTGAGATATCGTGCTCGACCACCAATAAAAAGTCTTTAATTCGATGGTCTCCTCGTGTTCGGATAGTTACTGAAACAATACTTGGTAATTAGTAGTTGTAACAATAATCATAAATATTAATATAAGAATATGTAATTACAAATAATTATGATTTTTAAATTAGAGTATGATAAAATACCGGGTGATTCAGTTTAAGTGTTCGCGGTGTTTTACTTTTTATTTTATGGATAAAGTACCATTAACCTATAGATTTATAAGTGGCATGTTAAACTACACTGATGAACTACATAAGTCAAAATTATATTGACTATAGGTATGCCAAAGTTATGATAGTCAACTTTTTTTTTGTCAAATAACAAAATGGCGATCGATCAAAGATTTCAAAACAAGATATTTTGAAAACTATTGTGTTAGGTATTATAGCATTTGTCTGAAACATTATTTTTGATTTGTTCATTTATAACAAAGTAGGCTGTACGAAAGCGAATAATAAACCTCCTTCAAACTTGGAGCACGTGTTTTCTAGGTTATACGTTCAATGTTTTTGATCGTGCTCTTTTAAAATGTCTGTATTTATTATTTCATCTTGAAAAAGCATTTGCATAATTAGTGTATCAAAATGCATAGTTATCAAAACTCTGAACTTTTTGACTAGATGTCCAAATCGCCAGTAGATGTTTGTCAAAGATTGGAATTCACTCAACAATTGGTTGGAATTTCAATATATTACGTCATGCATTATAAGAAGCTGTTCTTAAATTATCGAAGAGTAGTTAAAACCTCTTCCTGTCGGACGGTTGGTGAGGATGTAGCTTATGTAAAAAAAATTCCACTACATTGGGAACATTATCCTCTTTGGAACATTTTCTTTAATTGCATGTGGTGGTTCCTACCTTTAAGAATCATATCGTACCTCGATATCTGAGGAAGAATTATCACGAACAATCAGTTAATAAGATAGGTATCGTGGCGCTTGGGCTTTATTTTTATGGATTTACGTTGTATTTAACAACTCGAACGGAACGACGCTCTACCGCAATTTCAACGCTAGCCAGGCAATCTGCTTATCAATTCCTAATATTATTTAACTTCTCGAACTATCTTAACTTTTGTCATACCCCCAAGCAAAAACACCAATAACTATGAACTGGGGCTCCAAATAAAAATTTGAAAACGGAAAAATTCTTTGATTCAATAAGTTCTAATTGCCGTTTTTGGATGTTACAGCTTAGTATTAACTCTCGTAGCAAAAATTAATTTTCTTTGAAGGTATTTAAGTGGCTAATTTTTAGGCAAAATAAAAATTAAAAGGAACCAAATGTTATATTTTCAAAACAAATATGGTTTAACAATAAATATTTTCTATAATTATAAACAATATATTCAAGAATAGAAATGTTAATACTTTATTATTTGTTATTCTCGCTTATTTATTTTATAATTATCGCAATAGTATTGGGCCTCTATAGGAAGGTTTTGGCAGGTTACAATAATTGTAAATTTAATTATTAAAAAAATCGTACTTTTAGTTGCCAGCTCAGCGTCGAAATGTCTGCAAATAAAAGTACGAACAGTTTTTAATTGTTACCTGCTAAAAACCTGCCTATAGAAAGCCCGACTCTATTGGGAAAATCAAAAAGTTATCATAAATGATAATACTTTTTAAAAGTTACAGGTACAAGAATGGTTTGATATATGAAAATTGAAATTTAGTCAAAAACCCTTTTTTACTCCATATCTTCTAAATTTCATTAATTGCCCATAATTGGGGGGTTTATGCGAGGGTTTCCAAACTGAAACGTTTAACATTATTTAGTTAGTGCGTTATTTATAATAAAGCAAAAAATTTTGTTGGTGGCCGTTCGTAAACAACGAAACGCGATTTAAGAGTGTAACAGAAATTAATTACGTTAATTACAAAGCGCCAATGAAAAACAACAAACGCTAATTTTTTATTTTAAATCAATCGACAACAAAACAGTGGTGAAGATATTCTTCGATATTTAACGAAATTCATACCTCTGCATGTGAGTTTTGGATTTGATAAGATTTTCCTTTCTACAATATCAATTAGAATTTTAACGATCTCTTGATTCCAGAAGATTTGAATTCTTCCGATACAATAACGAACGATTTGTAGCGATAGCAGCGGCTTTAATCTATGCTACTCAATTCTTCCAATACAATAATGAACAATTTGTACCGATAGCGGCGGCTTCCATCTATGCTATTCAACATCTGAATTAGGTTGCGACCTACAGATTAAACGAATTATTGACGACCAACGATATGTTATCGATCCATACAATTTCGATAACCAAACCTTATATCTTTCAAATATTCAACGAACTTACAATAAATTCTAAAAAATTTACAAATGCTTACTCTTTTATTTGTACTGAGTGTACCCATTATATTTTCCCCTATTTTAAGAGCTTATAACTTTTAAACTTATAAAGACAGATAAATGCGGTTTTTACTGAAATGATTCACGACATAAGTTTTGTTTGGATTCATTAAACTTTAATCCCCACTCGCGGTTAGCTAAAAATATAAAATGTCAGGTTTTAATTTTTTTTTATTGTTTTATTTAAATTTAACACCTTATATATTTTTATCGAGGCGAAAGCTCCTTCTTTTAGCTATCTACCAGTAAATTTTTTTAAAATAGAAGCAAAAATAACTGAATAATTCATGTTTAAGCATACGTCTACAAAATCAGTAGTAATCAAAAAAGCATACTGCTATTCTATATTTTGGCTAACCGGAAGTGAGGATGAAAGTTTAACAAATCCAAACAAAGTTTGTATCGTTGTGAAGCATTTCAGTAAAAACAGCATTTATCTACTTTTATTAGTTTAAAAATTATAAGCTCTTGAAATAAGGTAAAAATATAATGGGAAAGAAACCCGATATTAAAAAATTTAAGAGCTTTGACAAACACGTCGTGTTAACTTTTACGACAGATCAATGAATGATCTACAACTGCACTGACGTTTTGCGCCAAAGTTTTTGATAACGTAATTAAATACCAAATTTCAATAGGCGAATCAATAAAGTTTCTAACGTATGGGTTCGAGCGAAAAAATTAACATAGGCGTTACAGTTAAGAAAAAGATGAAGGGGAATCAAGCGATTCTGAAATATCATTGGACGATGTTAAATCTATCAGTTGTGACGACTTTGGAGAATTAGAAACTGCTTCTGAAAACAAGATTGAAATTGGCAACTATGCACTGATAAAAAACTTTTGGATGTTTACCTCTTAGTCACTATAGAAATTGTTTTTGTTAGTAATAGATTTTTTTGTTCCTCAAAGGCGCTTTTTAGTAGTTAAAATGTGTATTTTTTGAAACACTTGTTTAACTACTATACACACATTTTTAAAGATTAAAAGATTAAAAAGGATAAATAATGAAATTATGTCACTTATTAACCATAAACGTAACCTTTGGAGAAAATAGCGGTCGAATACTAACCAAGATTTTATTACTCATAGAACTTTCTCAAACTTACTGAAATCCTCCATCAAGACCCCCATTAAGAAATGTTCAGATAATCACAAAAAGTTATATAAATATGTTCGATCAACTTTGTGCTATAAAGTTAGTATTCCACGTCTGCGACAACCTGTTGGCAAACACATTTGCATCGGTTTTCACAAATAAACTTTCCAACAACATCTTACCAGAAATTAAGCAAATCGCATTCAAGATAGTCTCACTGAAGTCACGTTCGATGTCAATATGGGGTTGCCGTCTTAACCCCATCCCAATCAACACAAATTCTACATCCGCGTGTTACGTAGCGAAACCGGAAATAAAAACATACGATTGCAAGTAAGCAAGCGCGGTCAGCATTTCTTAACGGCCTTGCTTCACTAAGCATTTTTATATGTGCGAAGTAGGTTGCACATATAAAACGAAGTGAGTACGATAACAGAAATCAGTTAAAACCTAAGTTTAAAGTACAAGTTCAGTTTAGACCAGTACAGTTACAGTCAAATAATGATTGCAGCCGAGAAGCCAACAAGTTAAGAACCAGTCAAGTAGTTACAGCTACAGTGAAGATCGGCCGAAGTTCGAATCCATCGGTCCAATTCATTCCGCCTTCAGCGCGATATATAATACCACGATATCAGGTGACACCGCACCGCATATAGTACGCCCTAATTACTATGTGCGGACCTACAACGTTTTTTAATAATTGTAGTTGTCATTCAACCGCATAGTAGCCATGTCCATTATTTCCACCGCCTATTTATATAAATTGAATGAACATTGTTTCATGTACCAAAAACTTAATAATTCATCAATAAGTTATATAGTGGATTAAGATTTTTAATCTCCTGATGAAGCATAAATGTGTTATGCGAAATATTGGGTTTTTAATATAAAGGAAATTTTGTCTGAATCATATCAAATAACTGGTCTATTCCCAAAGAACAAAAATTTTTTGATTAATTGTAAATAGTATAACCCGATCACGGTATGTCTAATAATAAACGCTGCTAAACCGATCCGAATGCGAATTTTTTCTCTGATTCAACCCGGCGTTTAGAATATACACTTCAAACGCCACATCAAGAAAGTCCAACAAAAACTACTTGGCTTCAAAAATAACTCTTTACCTGGGATCGATAGATTCATAACACATTTTTCTTAAAAAAGTTTGCTGACATACTATCCTATATGCAACATTATGAATCGCCCATTCGAAACATCGACGGTACCAGATCTGTGAAAGTAGTATCCGTAACTTTGCTATTTATAAAAAAGTGACAAAAATGAACCCGACTAATTATCGCCTATCAACACTCTCAATCAAAACACCATAATACTACTTGAATTAACGTTAGAATTGGACAATCTTTCTCGTCGGAAAAGTTCCTTAGGGATCGATTCTTGGCCCTCTACTGTTCATTGCATACACTAGTGATTTACCACATCATATTAATTGCAAAGAAAGCTTTTTATGCTGATGATACTCCCAAAATTTATGGTAGCTTGATTACTAGAACATTACGCTTTACAAGGAGATCTGGACTGTATCAGCAGGCGGTGTTGTGATTGGTTACTTCCCTTAAACGTATGCAATTGTGTTGTTTTGCACCTCGGCAAAAATAATCCGCGATTTCAGTACTTTCTCCACGCTCAACTTCTTGGACCGGTATCGTCGTACGTGGATTTAGGTATTACAGTGACGTCAGATTTAACTTGATCAGATCATATTATAAAAACATGTAAACCGTGTAACTAACTCTATTTATATCTCCTTCAAAACATTAACATTCATTAGTTGACTAATCAATATGAATGCAGAGTACATGGAATTCGTAAAATGAATTGAGAGAGGTGTGCGCTCTCACAAGTCATAACATATTAATAAGAGATCTCTAAAAACTTTTTTTTAGCGCTCATCTTAAAGAGACAATTTAAGTTCTTATTTGCGGCCGTAAGTATCACTTTTTTGTACTCATTGGTCAAAAAAAAGTAAAACGGCCGCTTCGTTGAATTACGATACCCATGCCTCATTGCAATAAAGTATAATTATTGATGTCACATAGTTTTTATTTCTGTAAACAATAATATCCTTAAGATTTGCGTATTTGTATTCGTTGTCTTAGATGGATTTCTGCAAAAGTGCATATTATTCCTATTCTGTATCTATTGTATCAACCAAAGATAGAATATAATTTGAAAAAAAAAAACTGAATAAAAATTCTTGACAATGTCAAATTGTTTCATTCTTTTAGCATTCGTACGTTATTTTTTTAAAGTGAGCGCCTAAAAAGCGTTGTGTGTACCGCGGCTGTAAAGGTTTTTCGGCTTTTTCTGATGTGACAATCAATAATCAGAGCGGTCGAAAAAACCTACTTTACAGCCTTGATAAACAAATAACTATTTTTTAGATTTGTCCGCAGACAAAAAGTACTTTTTATTCATTAAAAGTAAAATTTAGTCATCAAAAGATAACGTAATAAACGTGTCTTCGAGGAATGTTTGCTGAATTATTACTGTCGGTTACGTCCAAACGTGTGCATGTTATCCTAAGAATGACCGAATCTACATTTTTTAATCTCTGTTATAGCATTCTATTTTATATATTTTGTGCAATTAGGTGTTTGTAGTTACGCACTGAACAAGTTTTCGTGAATACTTTACAATTTTATTAATTAAGAATCGTTTTTTCTTCCTTTTTTATTGAATTTATTATTTTGCCAGGAAGAATGATACTTCTAGACCTTTTTATTAATGGAAGACTTCTGAGCAGATGGGCACTTTTAACATAAAAACAACCAGTTTCAGTGAATGGCGACGTTTCCAAACCTCTGGTATGCGAGTACTTCTTTGAGCCATCTGATCTGACACCAGCCCGAAGAAGCACACACAAACAAAGGTTAATTTTGAATAGCTACAATAATTTTTTTCTATCAAAAAACTATTCTTTTAATATCTATAAAGCAATCATTATATTAACTGTTAGAACTCTTACAACAGTTAAAAGTATACAATAATGACTAAAATTTTCTACTTAGGAACTACAAAAAAATTAATCACTAAAGGCATAATTTTAGTAACTGAAAAATAAAGTATTTGAGACTAAAGATCACTAACAATTGAATATTAACAAACAGCTTTGTAGTGACTAAAGGTTTGCCCTAAAGATATAATTCCATGTAGCTAAAGGACAAACTTTGCTGGAGCCTATTGTATGCAGATTTTTTATAATAGTTAATAGATTTCTGTAGATGACAAGATATTTCTCTCAATGTGTTCTTGTTAAATCTCTGGAATAGTGATTCACTATATACACAATAAAGTTTATGATGTAGTCAAACTCTAAACTCCGTCTCAACTGGTACCGCAAGAATCTCTTTTATGTATACTTTCAGTTATAACTTTAGTTTTCTTTCCGTTAAATGATTATCTAAAACCTGTATCAAATAAATATTCTCAAATTTACAGTAGTTACATAGGGGTCAAATGTACCCCACTACTGGAGTACTTTCAGGACGTTTTAAGAATTTGGAATTAATCACATGAAATACGCAATATAATGGGACAAATCTGTGTACAATAATTTTTTAATCTATATGTACGATGGAGGGTATAAATTTGGTGTAGGTAGTAAAAAACTTTATGTAGCGGTTTCAAAATGTCCATTTTCCAATATTTGTGAAATCAAATTTTATTTTATTATCAGTTTTGTTTGGAGTGCATAAGAATTTTGTTTAATTGAGTAATAAGTACACCTAGATCCTTATATAATATTTAATTTTAATACGACCGGTTTCGAAAGACATTAGTCTTCCATTATCAAGTATGTCTAAAATATAAAAAACACAGTTTAACAACAAGCACAGATAAATTAACACTTAAATAAACAGACAAAATATGACTTAAACGCAGCTTTAAAATTGTTGATTTTATGTTACAGTATTAAAATGTGGTGGTCTGACATTAAATAGTGATATAACTATACAAAACCGAAAATTGCCGAAAATAATTTCAAATGGTACATTGATAAGGAAATATGTTAATATTAAAACTAACATCTATGCAACTTATTTAGCATTCAAGTTTGTTGAAATTTTTTTTAATTGTTGGAGAATATTTTCTTAATAAATTCCCCGTTAGGGAAGTCTAATTGGGAGTTAAGTAAATTGTTATTACCACCTATGATGGCAATGTAAATTTGTTCCAAATATTTCGAGACTACGAGAAAATCAGGATCAAGATTACGAAGGAAGAGACGCACATAATGTTTTTACGGACGGCCAGAGACAATCACATCATACCCAAGAACTTCAGTTTGAAGTCCCCAATCCAGGGTGAAAGAGCACGCAAGATTGTTGAAAGAGCTAGCTTGGCTCTGATTAGATTGCAAATCTACTATCATCGTTGGAAGAAGGCCACACTAATCCCGAACGCTACACTGAAATTCGAAGAAATAAAATTAATCATCTCGGAAGAAGATTTAGCACCGATACTCGAAAAGATTGACACCGTCTGTGACAAGATTCGAGAAACACAACAACTGGCTCACAACAGAAAATGGTCAAATCTAACTTGAAACCAACAAGAACCAACCAATACTCGGAAAGTACCGAAGAGAATCATTGTCAACATTTCCTCACATCCATTATCAATCACGGAACTTCACTTTTGAAAAAAGGACTT
This sequence comes from Abscondita cerata, assembly GCA_030710515.1. Taxonomy (NCBI): domain Eukaryota; kingdom Metazoa; phylum Arthropoda; class Insecta; order Coleoptera; family Lampyridae; genus Abscondita; species Abscondita cerata. The sequence goes on along the minus strand of JALBCR010000917.1, from coordinate 119,372 downwards.
AATTTTGCCGTTACTTGCAAAGAAGTTCCTATTCTCGACATTGTGAGTGCTGTGGAGACCGCAAAGTTAGAACCGGTACAAACAGAGGAGTTCAAGTGGAAAGTCCGGAGTCTACTGGAGAAGAAAAGGAAAGAACAAAGCAACATAACAAAACGGGAGATATCGGTCCTTAAAGAACTACAGAAGAATAAATCCATCAGCCAGCTGGCAAAGGAAAAGCAACAGTAATCATGGATTCCCATACATACGAAATAAAAACAGACGAGATTCTACGACAGGGAACTACCGACGCTTGAAGAAAGATCCACTTCCAGCCTGGAGAGGAAGGTCTACCAGATATTGAAGAAATACGAAGAATACCTTCCTTCGAGAACAAGGACAACTCTTACGCCACACCACAGCAAACCACCGCATTTATATGGATTACCAAAAATACATAAAGACAACATGCCGCTTTGACCAATAACTAGCTCTCGTTATGGACCCACATACCAACTAGCCAAGTTCTTACTTCCAATTCTACGACCACTTCAAGATGGCAGCCTATCGTTTGTGAAGGATTCCAGACATTTCGTAGAGATTCTTGAGTCTATAGAACTACAAAAACGAGATCGTTTTGTCAGCTTCGATGTAGAAAGCCTCTACTCTAATGTTCCGGTTGAAGAATCTTTAGAAATTATTCAGAAGAAGTTGCTAGAGGACGAGGAATTACATAATAGAACTTTGCTACCGGTTAAGGGGATAATGGAACTTCTACAATGCTGCCTCAGGAACTCATATTTCCAATTAAAGGACGAATTCTTTGCACAAGACGACGGTCTTCCTATGGGTTCGTCTCTCTCACCGGTAATCGCCAACATCTACATGAACTGGTTCGATGTCCAAGCACTGGAAAAAGCGAGATTTAAACCAAAATTATGGCTCAGATATGTAGACGATAATTTGGAACTATAGCGACCGTCAGCTAGACCTTTTTCTACACCACCTGAACAACATTAAGCCATCCATCAAATTCACCATGGAGAAAGAAAGGAATACTCACTACCATTCTTGGACGTCCTCGCAAAAGAAACAATGAGGATATTGTGACATCAGTTTACAGAAAACCAACTCATACCGGCCAATATCTGAATTACGACTCCAATCACAGTGGAACAACAAAGAAAGGGATTATTAAATCTTTAGTCGACAGAGCTCACAGACTATGTAATACAGAGGTAGGACTACAAGAAGAAATCAAGAACATCAGAAGAGACCTTAAACAAAATGGTTACCCGAAACAAGTGGTAGAAACTGCTCTACAACTCTCTAAGAACCAACCAGCCATGACCGAAGAGAAACCCAAAACACTACTCAGCATTCCATATGTCAAAGTTATCTGAGAAAATAAAACGGATAGGAAGAAATTATGACATTAACACGGTATTCAGATCATCAAGAACTATTGGTAGCATGATCTCCAAAACTAGACCAGACAACAGTCGTGACTCCAAGAATTGCATCTACGAAGTCCCATGTGAATGCGGCCAGTCATACGTAGGGAAACTAAAGACCCTTAGATATCAGGTTGAAGGAACATAAAACCCATACGCAGAGAGGAGAGACTTTGAAATCCGGCATTGCCCAACACTCCTGGGAAAAACATCACAAAATGAAATGGTCGGAGGCAAGAATTATACACCGAGAAGAGCACTGGTACAAGAGAAAATTTAAAGAAGCAGCGTTTATCGAAAACAACAAGAATGTCTTTAGTCAACCCAGCGTAGAGATTAACAATGTGTGGAAACCCTTAATTAGACGCCTGACTAATCTTCATGCTTCACTAACTTTGTATTAGTATATAAGTTACAGTAGTCTTTAAGTTTGTTAGTATTCACCTGAAGACGATTGCAGATTCAATAGCAATTGAAACGTTGTGTTTATTCTATTAAAATAAAATATAGACAATGGAAGTCCAGAATAGTGTTATTATTTCAAACATAACATTGTCTAAACCATTCAAACGTACGTTAAAAATATAATTGTTTTTCTTGTAAGGATGCAAGAGTTTATGGTTTATATCTAATGAACAAGAATGGTCAGTATCCAAAATATGTTTAGCAAAGTTAGATTTACTAGGTTGTTTGAGTCTAATGCATCTTTCATGTTCTTTAAATCTCGTAGCATATGATCTTTTAGTAGAGCCTATGTAAAACTTTGGACAGTTACCACATTTAAGCATATAAACGCATTTACAATATAAAGGTTTAAATTTATCGGTAATGTTTTTGATTGTATTTAAGGGGCTGACAGTTTGAAAACCTAAGTGAATATTGAATTGTTTAAAAAGTGTGGCGAAATTATTACTGATATTATTGAAAAACTTAAAACTGGCAAAATTCTTAGTCGGTGACACGTTTGCTTCTGGGTTTATTGACAAATTTGTAGATAGCTAATAGCTTGTAAATTGTTTTTGTCTTTGTAGCCATTATTAATTGCTAAAATTCTTATTGTCTTTAATTTTTTTTAATAAAGTTGTCATAACTTAAGGAATCGAGATTAGTCTATGTAAATAAACATTGAAAGCTGCGATTTTATGTGTCCAGGGATGATCAGGTTGTTGTATATCAGAGTATCCACAAAGGTAGGTTTACGATATATTTCAAAGGTTATTGAGCCTTGGTCCAAATGTAAAAGTAAGTCTAAGAACGGTAAGCTGTTTTGATTTGAAATTTCAAATGTAAACTGAATATTGTTGTCGAAAGTGTTAAATAAATCTATTAAATCATTGATTTCTTGTGTTGATCCATTGAAAATAATTAAGATGTCATCTACGTATCTTCTATAAAACAAAATCTTTTTAATTAAAACATTATTAGTATTTAGAATTTTGTTTTCTAAATAGTTCATGAAAAGTTCAGCAAGGAAAGGGCTTAAACTACGAACCCATGGCCAATCCGTCACTTGCAGTATATATTGTTGTTAAATTTAAAGAAATTTTGTTTCAAGCAGATAGTAAGTAGATTGAATAAGAACTGAGATTCTAAATTATTCAGCTCAGATTACGATAACATTTCTGTATCGATGTTTAGTACTTGATCTAGTGCTAGTGGAACTGATGGGAATAAGTTTTGGACGTCTAGAGACATTAACCGGGCTTCTTTGGGAATTTGTTTGACGTTAGATAAATCATTAGTAAGTTGTTTAGAGTTCTTGATGGAGTATTTTTTAAATTTATGTTGAGACAAGTTTTTAATGTAATATTTAGCCATTTTGTTAAATTGTACGTAAGACAATTTGTAAAGTTCACAATAGGTCTGACTGATAAACCTGAATTCTTTATGTTGTAATAGTTGAAATTGTTAATTTTGTGAATTTTTGGTAAGGATGTATAACATGGGAATATTATGTCCTGTGGGGATCAAATATTTAACATTTTTAAATTTATTGGGAATATTCTTGTTAAATAGTGTGTTTAATTTACGTTTTATAGCACTAGATTTGTCATTTCTATTAATTTAAATTTCTCACAGTTCACAAAATTGTTCGATATATTAATGTAGTCGATTTTGTTCATGATTACTAGGCAGTTACCTTTATCTGATTTCGTAAACGTTAAATTATTTTCTATACTTCATTTTTTATCTCTAAGAAGGTTTTGAAATTAGGATTGTTTATATCTGTAATTTTTCGATTTAATTAGAAGTTTACATAATTGACTCTTAAAAATGGGGTCATTGTCTAAATGTGGGAACGTTCCAGGATATTCAAGCATTCTGCTAAGTTGATGTTAAAGTCTCTATCGTTGATATTTTTATGTGCAATGACTTTTTGTTTACAAAATTAATTTGGTCTACATTGAAATTCGTTTTAGAAAAAATTTAAACATTTGTTGAAGAATTATTATGGTTTGTTGTTGCAATAATACTGGGGGAGGTCTACTAAATACCGATTTTAAATTAATGTCTTAATGGCACAGAGGCAAAATTTTGATTAGCTACAGAAATGGTGATTTGTGGTCTGATTTGTCTCTGCTGGTAGTAAGTCATACCTTGTTTTACATTAACATAGTTAGTAAAATTATTAACATTAGGTTTTGTTACAATCAATTTTACCGTAGTCGCAATTTATCCCATTTAAATATTATTAATCCGTACCTGTATTTAACAATAATCTTTTCAAAGTGGATGGCCTTCACGGCCAAATTTCGAACGATTTACTTACTTATCTGCCCGTTTTCGTTGCAAAAGCAAGAGTGTAGTTATGCCATTTTGTGATTTTAATTTTGCAAGGTTTAATTAATGCAAACCGAAGTTTCGGATTTAATCACTATATTTGTGCCACTGAAACGAACGTTTTACGTTCAATTTTCATTCGGTAGGATAAGAAGAATATCACTCCTTTTGTTAATGAACTTGCTTTCTTTCTGTTTTTTTTCAATGCCACGAACATCTCGGTGAGTAATTCTCATTATATCCCAATTTCTATTTTTGTGTATATTATTAGGCATTCTGTGGTATCCGACAGTTACACATGTTGGAAATTTTAGTTTTGAATTGGTACCATTACAATTACGCTGATATCAGTGATAATCACACAGCACAGCGGTAGCCGCTAAAAATTTTCCAATCTGCGTCATCTACAGCATTTCCGAGGATCATCGGACACTACCAATTTCGGAACAGAGCAGATGAGTACAAGCTTCAACGGGCCATTTTTTTTGTTTAGTAATGATTTTTTAACATTATTCTGCACAACAAATGTTATAGTATAATTTATTTGATTTTATTTGTGAATTGCGACGAAAGTTCGAACCGATCGGGTGCAACAATTTAATAATTTACTTTAATATTGTACATAAAAATACTGTTATCTATAAATGTGGTCGAGGTTATACTGCATCGTACCTTTTAATTTCTTTATATTAACTGGTTTACACTCCAGAATTATTGTTGTTTTTGTTTGATATTTTTTTGCTATATTAAATCAATAGAATTTTCTTTTATCGTTTATTATTGAGATTTCTAAACTACACGTTACGTTGGACAAAACATTACGCAACAAATTTTTGGGGGCTCGTCCGGGATCTCAATATAAACAAAATCATAAATATTCAGTAATAAGTAGGTTTCTGTCGTCATCTATAATTGCAGTTATCGTGAGTTTACTAAACAAACTCCGTATATTTGATAATTTAAATTAAAGTAACAGAGTAGCAAATTCTCTCTCGTTTATCTTAAAATTTTGATTTACTAAAATGGCGGCAAAATACAAAATTGCACCAAGTTATCTTGAAGTTGATGAACTTAGATACGAATTACAAATCAGGGGTTATGAGATTGTGAGTGATGTAGGTGTTATGCGAAAAGATTTTTTGAAATTAGAGCACTTAGGAGCGTCCTTAAATTATCCAAGCGCAGAAGTGGAGGATTTTTCTAAAGAAATAAAAGAATGCCAAGAAGAAGTCAAAGTTTTAGGGGATTTGGTCAATTCTCTTACATTAACTTCTTCTCAAAAAGATTTTCACGTTTTAAACACAATACTTTCTCATCTTATATAATAGGTCTAAATTCAGAAAACATTTTGTTCAAAAGGATGTGGAAACGCCACAATCGTTATCCGCAGAGGAACCAACTGTTACAAAATTAGCTGAAATACGTTGTTATAATTGTCAGGCAACTAATCATTTGGCAAGAGGTTGTACGGCTCCTCGTACTTTGCATTGTTTCAGGTGTGGGAAACAAAATGTAAAGACTAAAGATTGTTGTTTTTCGGGAAACGCGGGCGCGAATCATTGAACATTCGGTCACTGATTCCTACTTTTGAAAATCCGAATAGCACTCAAAACAAAAAGTAGAACTGAAACATCAAATTATTTTAGATTTTATATTGACACATATGGAGGGCGACCAGCGTCCTTATTTAAATGTTAGTATATTAGGGCATAAAATGATAGGACTTTTAGATTCAGGAGCATCTAAAACTATTTTAGGTCGAAAAGGTTGGGAATTTGTAAAGAGTTTAAACTGTTTTTGGTTGGATACGTTGGTATCACCATCTTGTACCGTAGCAAATGGGGAAATGTGTAAAAGTTTAGGAACTATAACCCTTCCTGTTACTTTGTTAGATAAAACTGAAAACATTAAGGTTTTAGTTGTGCCAAGTTTAGAACATACGTTAATTCTAGGGGTTAATTTTTTTAGGGTTTTTGGCATCGTTCCAGACTTGAAAAAATGTTTGGACTTTTTCATGCACAGAACCAGAACAAATCAATTCTATTTGTGCAGCAGAAGATTTAAGCGAGCAGCAAAAATTGTGTTTAGACGAACTAATACGAAATACCTTTGATAAAATGAAACCAGGCATAGGAAGAACACATTTAGTCGAACATCAAATAATTACTAAGGCACCGCCTATTAAACAACCACATTTCAGAGTGTCACCATATATTTTAGCTGAAATAAACAAGAATTTAGATTATTTATTACAGAATGATATTGTGGAAAAATCAAAGAGTCCGTGGAGTTCAAATATTTTATTAGTTCCAAAGAAGGATGGGTCGAAAAGAGTAGTTGTAGATTTTAGGGCTGTGAATAAAGTAATTAAGAATGACAGTTATCCAGTACCTTTTATTGCAGAATTCTTGATAAACTAAGAGATGCGAAATACTTATCATCCATCGATATTAAATCTGCTTACTGGCAAATACCCTTGGAAGAGAAAAGTAAGGAAATTACAGCCTTTACGGTTCCGGGTCGAGGATTATTTCAATTTAAAGTAGTTCCAATGGGTTTGGTGCATTCGGGATCTTGTTGGCAAAGACTACTTGATCAAGTTTTAGGGCCGGAATTGGAGCCGCACGTGTTTTCTTATTTGGACGATGTGGTGGTATGTACAAGTACTTTCGAAAAGCATCTAGAAATTTTGCAGGAGGTGCTTAATCGATTAATTTCTGCTGGGTTGACTATCAATAAAGACAAGAGTGAATTTTGTCGTCGAGCTGAAGTATCTGGGTTATGTTATAAACAAAAATGGATTAAACGTGGACCCTAAGAAGGTCAAGGCCGTATTAATGCGTTAAAGATGTCAGAAGATTTTTAGGAATGGTCTCCTGGTACAGGAGGTTTATTCCGAATCACTCGAAATAACTAATCCCTTACCCGGTTACTAAAGAAGAACCAACCGTTTATTTGGACCGAGGAGTGCGACAAATCATGGGAAAAATTGAAAACTTGTTTGACGTCAGCGCCTATACTCTCGTGTCCAAATTTCGAGAAACCATTTTGTATTCAAACCGATGCGAGTTTGATGGGTTTGGGAGCTGTTTTGACACAAACATATGACGATCAAGAACATGTCATCGCCTACACTAGCCGCACTCTTACGAATCAAGAAAAATATATTCTGTTACAGAATTAGAATGCCTCAGCATTATACACGCTTTGGAAAATTTTAAACCGTACGTTGATGGTGTACATTTTACAGTTATCACGGACCACCATTCTTTATTGTGGTTGTATAAAATTAAGGACCCTTCCGGACGTTTAGCAAGGTGGGCACTTCGTCTGCAGCCATTTGATTTTGACATTATCCATCGGAAAGGGAAGTTTCATGCGGTACCCGATTGCTTAAGTAGACACATAGAAGACACGAACCAGAACAATGAAATCAATACAGTGAAGATTTCCAAAGATAAATGGATTACGAAAATGATCGACAAAATAGAGGTAAATCCCCTAAAGTTTGCTAAGTGGAGAATTGACAACGGAGTTTTATTTAAACACATACAATCTAAGGACCCTCGGTTGTCGGATGACGAAAATTGGAAAATAGTGGTTCCAAAAGAAAGTAGAGAAGCTATTATACGAAATAATCATGATGATGTTAAAGCTGGACACGTAGGGATTTTTAAAACGTTTCACCGTATTGCTAATAAATATTTTGGCCAAAATGCGTAGCGATGTATTGCGTTATGTGCGAAGGTGTACAGTTTGTATTGCGCATAAACCGTTACAAAGGGCTGCTGCTGGGAAAATGGGAAGGCATCCCCGGGTAAGCAAACCATGGCAATTAATATGTGCAGACATTATAGGACCATTACCATCTTCATTGCATGGTTATAGGTATATATTTGTGGCAGCGGACACTTTTACCAAATATCCTGTGATTATTCCTATGCGAACGGCCACGGCAATAAATATATGTAAGCACGTTGAGGAATCTGTATTTTTGACATATGGAGTTCCAGATTACATAATTGTGGATAACGGAGTTCAATTTCGTTCAAAAAATTTAAGTATCTTTTGGGAAAATACAATGTACAACCAATTTTTACACCCTTATATTCTCCACAAGCGAACCCCACTGAAAGGATTAACAGAGTGATCAAGACGATGTTGGCATCATATGTCAAAGAGAAACACAACACTTGGGCTAAGTATTTACCACAAGTCGCTTGTGCCATACGTTCGTCAAAACATGAAGTAACCGGGTACAGCCCCTTTTATTTAAATTTTGGAAGAGAAATTCGATTAGAAGGAGAAATGAGAGGAAAGTAAACGGAAAATTTGAAATCAACTTTGAATCTAGAAAATCAGTAGAAGATAAATTCTCAGAATTGAGCAAAATATATTCTTTTGTGTGGAATCGTCTAGACAAAGCCTATCATCAATCGAAACAACGTTATGATTTGAGGAAGAGATGAACGCTTTGTTGAAGGACAGGAGTGTGGAGAAGGAATATGGTTTTGTCGGATGCTGGGAAGAATTTTGCAGCTAAACTCGCGCAAAAATTTGTTGGTCCTTTTAAAATCAAAACAGTATTAGGGAAAAATGTGTATTTGTTGATGGATGAAAAAGGAAATGAGCGGGGAATGTGGCATGTAAAAGATTTGAAGGCTCATCCTCCGGATTTGTAATAAAATTTGAAATTCATTCGGTTTGTTTATGTTGACGTTGGCCATGATTTTGTATATTGCTCATTGAATTGTAGTTTATAATTTTTTGTTTGAGAAATTTGGGAAATTTTCTTTTTGTTGGAGGAGAATTTGTTACAATAAATTTTACCGTAGTCGCAATTTATCCCATTTAAATATTATTAATCCGTACCTGTATTTAACAATAATCTTTTCAAAAGTGGATGGCCTTCACGGCCAAATTTCGAACGATTTACTTACTTATCTGCCCGTTTTCGTTGCAAAAGCAAGAGTGTATTTATGCCATTTTGTGATTTTAATTTTGCAAGGTTTAATTAATGCAAACCGAAGTTTCGGATTTAATCACTATATTTGTGCTACTGAAACGAACGTTTTACGTTCAATTTTCATTCGGTAATTACCGGATAAGAAGAATATCACTCCTTTTGTTAATGAGCTTGTTTTCTTCCTGTTTTTTTGAATGCCACGAACATCTCGGTGAGTAATTCTCATTTATATCCCAATTTCTATTTTTTGTGTATATTATTAGGCATTCTGTGGTATCCGACAGTTACACATGTTGGAAATTTTAGTTTTGAATTGGTACCATTACAATTACGCTGATATCAGTGATAATCACGCAGCACAGCTTGGTAGCCGCTTAAAATTTTCCAATCTGCGTCATCTACAGCATTTCCGAGGATCATCGGACACTACCAATTTCGGAACAGAACAGATGAGTACAAGCCTCAACGGGCCATTTTTTTTAGTTTTAGTAATGATTTTTTAACATTATTCTGCACAACGAATGTTATATTATAATTTATTTGATTTTATTTGTGAATTGCGACGAAAAGTTCGAACCGATCGGGTGCAACAATTTAATAAGTTACTTTAATATTGTACATAAAAATACTGTTATCTATAAATGTGGTCGAGGTTATACTGCATCGTACCTTTTAATTTCTTTATATTAACTGGTTTACACTCCAGAATTATTGTTGTTTTTGTTTGATATTTTTTTGCTATATTAAATCAATAGAATTTTCTTTTATCGTTTATTATTGAGATTTCTGAACTACACGTTACGTTGGACAAAACATTACGTAACAGTTTCTTATTTAATAGTTTTTTCTTTGAGAAACCTCACACCATTCCTTATCAATGTACCATTTGAAATTATTCTCGGCAATTTTGGTTTTGTATAGTTATATCATTATTTAATGTCAGACCACCACATTTTAATATACTGTAACATAAAATCAACAATTTTAAAGGTAATTAATTAATTAGATATTTTTGCGTTTAAGTTATATTTTGTCTGTTTATTTAAGTGTTAATTTATTTGTGCTTGTTGTTAAACTGTGTTTTTTACATTTTGACATACTTGATAATGGAAGACTAATGTCTTTCGAAACCGGTCGTATTAAAATTAAATATTATATAAGGATTTAGGTTTACTTATTACTTCAATCAAATTTTGTTTATATTTCGAACGTATTTATTACTACAAATATTGATCCTCTTTGAAACATTACAAGAAATGAAAAGAGTGTTAATGTGTTATTTATTCGGTAAGTAGAGTGATGAACGCAACTTGGTGTTTAGTGACAAAATCCTTTGATTACAGGTTAAGGGTTAAGAATGTAATAAAAAAAGCACTTGAGTGCAAACTTAAATACTTGATAGAAAACAATGTCGTCAATACAATTTACCAGAATTTCTTACTTTTAGTTCAGTTTGAAACAGTTCTGAAGAGGAAATAGGAAGAGGACTTGTCCTATTTTTTTCTGGGATTTTAATACTACAGTTTTAGTGATTAATTTGCTGGTTTCAAATTATAAAAAAAAATCGTCCACAACACTGGATCAAATGAAGGTACTCATCGTATGATTAATGTGTTTATAATCCCGTTGTCATCTTATCCTTCCCAAACTAAAACGAATATTCAAAATTACAACTTTATATAATAAATTTAATGTGTGCATTGAAGTCACGTTGAAAAAGCTGTTAAATCTGATGTAAATGACAAGACAGAGTAGTTTTAGTAAGTCACGTGGAGTATGGGAAGAAGGTTGGTCATCATATCGTAATCGCCATTTGTTCGTGACACTTGACACAGAACAATGAGATAAACTATTGATGGTGAAAATGTCATGAAAATTTTCATTTAAAATGAATTGTATATTACTTACAGTAAATAATATGAACATTCACCAAAACCTCTACAAATATTAATTAATATTTTTTTTCATATTCTACTTAGTTGTATGAATGTGAAATTGGAACCCGAAAATTCTTACATGAAATAGAATTTGTGATTTACGTTTCAATGGTTTGAAATTTCAATGCTTGCTTGTGTTTTGTTGTTTAAAGAAACTGTTTTCGACGAAATAATATCCTTTGAACTTGAAATTAACGTTGGTATAACGTGTATTTGTTTTGAACAAACATAGGTAAAATTTATTTTTCTCTTTAAAGGAACATCTTGTTTGTAATTTCAAAGAAAATAAACGCTAAAGCCAGACCTAAATAATCGGATTTGAGAAGAGATAAGCAAAGCTTTTTGGAGTAGTGTTAGGATTTATTGGAGTTTTATTGATGATGTGAGAGCTTTAAAAGTTTTGATTTATTTCAAAGAATGCTTAAAAATTTAGAACTTAAGCTTTGTTAAATTGCAGTGTAAACTGAAATGAAGGTTACTGATATCTGTTACTTAATCTTAATTAGAATCCGATTACCTACTAATCTTCATTCCTAGAATGGTAAGACACATTTATATAGCTTCAATAGTTTGAGCAATGTAAGGGGGTTCCACTTTTCAGCAATGCATGCGTCAAAAATCCAATTTTCATTATTATTCCAATGAATAATAGGGCTCACCAAACACCGCTGTTCATTAAGCGTTTGACGTAGAATAATAAAAACTTGTTCATTTTTCTCGCTAACTTCGAGTCATGATCAATAATGAAAATTCACTTAAACAGACAGACAATGAGTGGAAAAGAAGGATTTGCTTTTACTTACAGTTTTGTCAACAAATGCAAACTTATATTAATAAAAATCAGTACTTTTACGTAAGTATACGGTTTTGCTTTTCCTATAAGTATAAGGATATCCTGACCTCCAAATTAATAAAAATGACCTATTACAGTAGTGTGAAAAAGTCCTGCATCACCTCATAAAATTCATGAAAAATGAACTTTAAAGCACTTCACTCGAATGCACTTTAACCATATTCTCTATATCAGCTCTATCTTAACTAAGGACTTAATCACAACGATAAATAAAAAATCATTAAAGTAACTTAGTAAAAAATAGGCTTTATTCAAAAAATCAAAATTTGACAAAAAAAACGTATACTGCATTATGCCAAATATGATCTTATTTAAAACTAATTTTAGTGTTTAATCGGCCAACCCTTGTTTTTGACATTGACATCTTTTAAGCATGGAATTCACAAGTTATTCCAGTTCCTCTCTAGTGATGCAGTGATTCCAGGCGTCAATTAATGATTTGATTGAGGGTAACCTTTGTCGTTGGTTTTTTGTCGATATAATGTTTGATATTCTGTTCCACAAGTTTTCAATAGGATTCATGTCTGGAGATTGCGCTGGCCAGTTCAATCTGGTAGTTTCCATCCATGTTTCATCTCCATCCATGATTTAACAAGCTTTGCTCTATGGCAAGGTGCGTTGTCATCTTGAAACTGAAAGCTTTCTTCGCCAAACAAATCTTTTCCACTTTGCAGCATTTTATTCTGTAGTACTTCGATGTATTTTGTGGCATTCATCATTCCAGAGACGATATGCAGCCGACTAACTCCTCGAGAGGACATGAAACCCCACACCATAACTGAGGTTGGATGTTTAATTGTTGGAATGATACATTTTGGAGTAAATTCTTCCCCTGGAAACCTTCTGACATACGTATTTCCAGCATGATTATTGATGTTAAAAGTTGATTCATCACTAAATAATACACTTTGCCACTGATCTGTTGTCCACTTTAGATGTTCCTTTGCCCATTTCAAACGGTTCAGCCTTTGCTTCTCGGAAAGCAATGGTTTCTTACGTACTTTACATCCTCTCAATCCAAAACTACTTAATCAGTTTTTTCCTTACAGTGGAAGTGCACACACTTATACCTGTAGCTTCACTCCATATTTTTGTTAACTGGGTGGAATTGAGACGTCTATCTGCAAGGCTTGTTCGTCTTAAGACAGCAGCATCTCGATCGGAGATTTTCTTTGGTCGCCCACTACGCGATTTGTCGTCGATTTTTCCAAACTCATTATACTTTTAATGAAGCGAACTACTGTAGATTGGTTACACTTTACTAAAGACGCGATTTTGCGACTACTAGCATCTTGGTTATGGCGAAAAATAATTTCAAACCGCGTTTGGTCTGATAATTTCGTTTGCTTTGGTTTAGAACACATTTTAACTTTCTACACGAAACGCAAAAAGAGAATAATGGCTTCAAGTATTTGCAGCCCATATATCCTCACAATTTAACGGATTTCTTTTCTTCAAATTTACTTTAAATAGATTTTAACGACATCCCTTTACGACCTAATACATATACTAATTTTGGTATTCTTTAAAATATGGCGAATTATCCGGTTATGATTAATTATAATAATGTTATTAGTCCAAAAACCATTGTAGTCATGGATGATGCATGACTTTTTCACACCACTGTACTTATATACATAAGCAAATCCTTGAAAAACTACTCGTTTGACACTTGTTTATGCGTTAAAATAAGTTGTATAAATGTTTTTCCCGGTGGTGCGTAATATCAAAATGTACAAAGAAAGTCGACAAGACTCTCGGGATCAAGATTTAGTTAAATTATTCCGATTTCTAGCGAGAAAGGTTCAACAGAACATTTCCTGGAGAGACTGGGAAGACTAGAAGATGAGCTCTCGTCCCAAACACCAAAATGAAGATATTTTTAAGATATATGTCTGATCAAGGTAAGTCTATTATAGTTTTTGCGTATACACACAGAATAACCCATCTGAAATTAAACAAAACCGGTTTGCAAACTTTGAAGTTTGTGTTTTTTTTTGTTTTTTGCATTCAGGGTTTCAAACTGGTGTTGCGGAGGACATCGGCAAGAGCCAATCTACTGTGTGTAACACGGTGAGATATGTAAGTGACAAGATTGTGGAAAAGCCAACATCTGGATCATTTTTCCGTCTCAAGTTGTAGACCTAAATGCTGCAAAGGAATCTTGGCTAGATAATTACTAATTTCCAACAGCTATTAGTGTTTTAGACTGTACACATATTCAAATAAAAAAAATTGCAAAAAATCTGCACGGCGATGAGTACATTTGCAAAAAAAAAATTTCTCAGCATTAATGTTAAATAATGTACAAGCTACTTGTAATGCCAATGATGACTTTACAATTGTCACTGTTGAATGGCCAGGTTCTGTGCATGACAGCCAAATCTGGAAGAATAGCCCCATATCACAGAAAAATCTGACGATATGTCGCAGAATGTGAATGTTTAACCATGCAATGTCACTAGCTGATCAAGATTATGCAATAGAAAATTGTCTTATGACCCCTTTCCGAGATTCTGTAACTCCTAAAGAAATTGATTTCAATACGTTACTGAAAAAAAAAGAGTCATAATTGAAAGATGCTTTGGTCAGTTAAAGTAACGTTTCCCCATTTTACAAGGAACTGTGCGACTGACGGTAAGAAGTATACCAAAAGTTATACCTGCTTGTTGTGTTTTTACATAATGTGGCAAAGTATTAACGACGATACAGTGTTAACCGATGTTGAATAAAACTTATTGCATGAAGATGAGAATGTAGTTAATGACGTGGACGACATCGTTCAAGTGAAATAATTCACAGACAATAAACCGTTATTATAAGTACATATTAAAGTAACATGGCAATTGGACGAAATTTGGGATACTGGGTATATTGATCAGAAGAAATTGAAATATTAACTTAGTTTTTGTTTAATGTTAGAGGGCGCCACATACAGTGTTGTTCCTGAATTTAATTAACCATAACTGTTTTGTGTCGCATTGTATGTCATTTTTGACTAGGCAGACCTATTCTTTATTCTATTTTACATACAAAAGGTACTTTTAGTGTTTGTCGCTAAAATCAGCCTTATAACATAGCACATGACATTAAAGAAGTAGTTTTTTCGCTTACTTTTCAAAAACTTGGAAATGATGCAACGTACAAAATTTCAACGCAGATAGGTCTGCCTAGTTAAAAATGACATACAATTCGATGCAAAAGTTATGGTTAATTAAATTCAGAAACAACACTGTAAGTTAAACCCTCCAAAAATTAACAAACTAGGTTAATATTTCAGTTTCTCGTCATCAATATACCCAGTATCTACAAATTTGTCTAATTACCATGTTGACTTAATTAACAAAAATATAAGCAAAAAACAAATAAAATAGTTTTTGGCCGCCTTGTATCTCATAAACTAAGTCGTTGCGGACCCATGATCATATGAGCTTTTTAACTTAAAATTAGTCAAAGATTCAAGTTTGCTTTACTTGTACTAAATTAACAGCTAAATGCAGGTGACACAACCAGTTTATCCAATAAAATCATTACAAAGAAATCAACGAAGTGGTTGACGTCGTTCTTCACTACCTTCTCTTGTGGAACGTAGTGTGCCCTATTATGTAACTTTTGAAAAAATGAAAAAACTAGGGGCAATGTATATTGACAGATTTTTTGCTTAATAGATATACGGTGAAACCATCTCTACGAGAAAATCGGCAAAATAGATAACGTTTGGTGGCATAAAATGTAACTGTAGGTACACTCATGAAATTTAAAACTTGGACACCACAATTTCTGTAAACAAAAGTTTGCACATTGTGAAGCGGGCTTAAGGGTATCATTTACAATTCTAACAGCAGGTAGTCTCAGCAGGGGTTATCTTATAGAAGGACTGTAGAATGAATCATTACACTGAGCACGTTTTAGAAAATATGTAATTTACGTTGCTTACTTAATTTTTTTCTTTAAAGAATATATTTGAAGGTATCGCTAATTAAACACCATAGCTCGATTAATTATCGAATCAAAATTTTGTTTAGGAAATGTTTACAAAATAAAATTAGAAATAATTTTGATTTAAAAACGTCTACAAGCAATAACTTTTAAATTAAATCAAAAACTAAACATGGTTATTTGGGTTGACTGATTATTACTTATTTTTAAATAAATCTAACCTACTAAAATCATTAAACTCTCTATTCATAATATTTAGTCCTTACAAAATGTATATTTTATGACGTTTCATTTTTTTCTGTAGTTAATATAAAAAGTGAAAATAAAAACTAAGGCAATTCTTATTGTCAACAAATATATTTAGTTTTTTGACAAGAATTTATTACATAATTATAATTAAGATACCAAGTTATAGTTTAAAATTAAATGAAAACTTTTTTTAAATAAAGGTATTACTATATAAATAAATATAAGAAATCAATAATGGGTGTGACCTCCATTATTATTGATACATTCTTGGAGGCGTCTGCTCATTGACGCTATCAAGGTATCAATATAATTAATATTAATCGTTTCCCATGCGGTATCAATGGCTGCAATTAGTGCATTACGGTTTACTGGTATAAAATTTGGCCCTTGTTGTCTTCGGATAACAGCAAGTATTCGAGCCCAAACATTTTCGATAATGTTAAAATCTGGGCTTTTTGCTGGCCAGGGTAACAGCTCCAAGTTATTTGCTTGTATCCAGTTGCGCACAACCTGCGAAGTATAGGGTCATCATATCCCGATAGTTAATTATCGAATGTTCCAAGAAAATATGTGTAAATAGTAAATGGAATCTACTAACGTAACGTTAAGTCGTTAATTATAGTTACATAACTCTCCTTTCATAAGATATAGTTCATATTAATATGCTTATTGTAAAGCTTCGTACACACCTGAACAACAAACCGAGGAACAAACAGAACAACGAACCGAACGGCAATCGGAACATTAATTTGGACGGTGCTACGTACGAATTTTAGAACAGATTCGCAAGTCCTGATTGTTCCACGAACGGTTTGCGGCGTTCCCGCAACTTGTCGGTTTTTCTCCGACATCAAAGAAAATGCGCGCGAATGCGTTTGCAGGTTTGGACGAATCTAAACAAAACGGCGAACAAACTTATGCGGGAGAATTAAATTATTTATTTTTGTCCTCCCTTTTGTGGGTTTGTTGTGTTTTAGGTAATATTATGGAGTTGACAGAAGAAAAATGTTTTAAATTAATCAGTGTTTAAGAATGCAAGAAAAAATGATGTCCCTATTAGCATCATTTGGGCGGGAAATTTCAAAATAAAAAAAAAGCGAAGTAAATTATAATTTTTACTCTTCTTTGTGCGTAAAAATTTGGTTGGCACTATCTTCTTGTTTTCCGCAATTTTCTCTTCTCAATAATAAATATATATGAACTGAAAACTACTGAAAATAATTATGGGAACAGCACAAACGTTCCGTTTGTTGTTCGGATTGTGGAAATCATAAAAGATCGTTTGTCGTTCTGTTTGACTTTCGGTTCGTTGTTATGTTTGTTGCTCGGTTTGTTGTTCAGGTGTGTACGAAGCTTTACAACTTAAGCAACAATTTTTGGCGAATAAAGATTAGTTTGTGATGTAATATTAGAAACACAAATTTATATCATATCAAATTTATGACAACTTAAAAACCAAGAACGTGTATGTTATTGCTAAGAAATTATTAAGGAAAAAACGCAATTGCAGTGTAAATATTTATAATTAGATATTTTCGAAAGTTTATAAGTCCTCTATTGTCATATTGCTCTAAGGGTTGTTACATTGGTTATTAGAAGTATGTAATAAATAAACAATTACCTACTGTTTGAGCTGTTTGAGAAGGGGTAGTGTGAACCAATAAATAAAGTAAGAAATGTAAATTCCATTTTAGATTAAAATTTCAAGTGTTGTGAAAATGCCACCTCATCTCGGTGCTGATTTGAAAGCGCGGATTGTTTCGGAATTAGCGGCGGGCCGTAGCGTGCGTGAAATTTCACGTATGTTAGATATACCAAAAGCACCGTAGGGCATTACCGAGTAAAATGGAATCTTGAACACACTTTGGAAAGAGCCATCGGAAGTGGTAGACCTAAAGTATCTACACGTGCTCAAGATCTCGAGTTGTTTCATTACGTAACAGAACAACCATTTGCTACATACTCCAGGGCTATAGCAGATACACATTTTCCCGGATGCCGTATAACTGCACAAAAAAGATTAAAGGAGATGGGAATAAAGAAGTATAATGCTGCTGCGAAAGAAGTTCTCAGTGACGAAAATATGAGACGTCGTCTGGAATTTGCAAGGCGATATGTGAACGAACTTTTGGAATTTTGGAATCGAGTGATTTTTAGCGACGAAAAACGTTCAATAGCCGCAACGATGGACCACTAAAAGTTTTTAGAATGGAAGGAACTCGTTACGAAAATAATCACATGTCCTAAAAACGAAGTGGTTATTTTTCTGTAAATGTGTGGGTTGGGTTAGCGCGCGGGGTCCAGGAGTTTGTTGGGCTATCGATGGACGTCTTGATTCTGCTGCGTATTTAGATATTTTGGAAACTATTATGAAACCTTCAGTCGAAGTGTTTTATCCAGACGAAGATTATATTTTCCAACAAGTAAGTATTCTTATTTCACTATACTTTCTCCAAAAATAGTTCGGGATCTGTTGAATTAACATTTTCATAATGTATTTTTTGTTGTTAAAGAACAACGCCCCTATTCATACTTCGCGGGTTGTGCGCAATTGGATACAAAAAATAACTTGGAGCTGTTACCCTGGCCAGCAAAAGCCCAGATTTTAACATTATCGAAAATGTTTGGGCTCGAATACTTGCTGTTATCCGAAGACAACAAGGGCCAAATTTTATACCAGTAAACCGTAATGCACTAATTGCAGCCATTGATACCGCATGGGAAACGATTAATATTAATTATATTGATACCTTGATAGCGTCAATGAGCAGACGCCTCCAAGAATGTATCAATAATAATGGAGGTCACACCCATTATTGATTTCTTATATTTATTTATATAGTAATACCTTTATTTAAAAAAAAAAGTTTTCATTTAATTTTAAACTATAACTTGGTATCTTAATTATAATTATGTAATAAATTCTTGTCAAAAAACTAAATATATACGTTGACAATAAGAATTGCCTTAGTTTTTATTTTCACTTTTTATATTAACTACAGAAAAAAATGAAACGTCATAAAATTGAATAGAGAGTTTAATGATTTTTTTAATAACTTACAATAATTAGTAGGTTAGATTTATTTAAAAATAAGTAATAATCAGTCAACCCAAATAACCATGTTTAGTTTTTGATTTAATTTAAAAGTTATTGCTTGTAGACGTTTTTTAAATCAAAATTATTTCTAATTTTATTTTGTAAACATTTCCTAAACAAAATTTTGATTCGATAATTAATCGAGCTATGGTGTTTAATTAGCGATACCTTCAAATATATTCTTTAAAGAAAAAATTAAGTAAGCAACGTAAATTACCTATTTTCTAAAACGTGCTTAGTGTAATGATTCATTCTACAGTCCTTCTATAAGATAACCCCTGCTGAGACTACCTGCTGTTAGAATTGTAAATGATACCCTTAAGCCCGCTTCACAATGTGCAAACTTTTGTTTACAGAAATTGTGGTGTCCAAGTTTTAAATTTCATGAGTGTTCAGGAATAGTTATTTGGGTACCTAGCCGAGAAAGAATGTTTTTCGGGCCAAAGAATGAAATTGAAGACTGAGGCGTATCCGAAGTCATCTGCTTCCAAATGCCCTGAAAATACTTTTTCGGCGATGTACACACAATGAAATGTTAAAGGCATCAAATTCTTTGTTGACGGGTATTGATGGTAAAAACATCTGGAAATGTTTGCCGACATCGTTTTTCTCGGCTAACCGTGAAAAATTATATTTTTTTGGTTATTTAAAGACTCGAAAATGGGATTTTCTACTGGTGTTACATAAAAACTAGAGGTGTTGATATCTAACGGATGTTGATTTTTTCTTACAGTTTTCCAACTCAAAATCAAATTTGGAAACAAAAACCTAGCAACCGAGTAAAGTAAAATTAAAAGTAACTTAAGCCCGGTTCCACCAACACGATTTAAACTTATGCAATGTTTAAAAACTTAGATACAGTTGTTAAAACCATCGGAACGATTGTTTTTAAACATAGCTTAAGTTTAAGTCAGGTTGGTGGAATCGGCCATTAATATTTGATTGTGTTACAGTTTTAAACTTTTTTTATTGGAAATTTAGTTTTTTAACCATGCACTGGTAACATTTAAATTAAGCTTGAATTGAAAAAATATTTTTTTCGTTAAAAGCAGTAAATTTAGACTTGTACCTACTATTTTCTGAGGCTAGTACCTACACAGCAGGTTGCTATTAGCACCGGAACAAAAAGTACGTTTAAAGCCGCTCTAAGCAACAAATAATAAATAAAAGTACTTTTACGTTCACTCGTGTCAATATTAAGCAATATGCTTTATAATAAATTTATTGATACTTTTTTACTTCTGTATAAACGATGTTTGAATAAAAAAATTGTGTTCAGAGTAAAAACAACTCTTTATTTATCATTTGGAGCAAACGAAACGTCGGCAATTAAAAAAGTACAGGGGTCGTTTAATGAAATAAATTCCTTCCGAACTTTCCTAGAAAGGTGCATCTAGCGTTGGGGAACTACAACTAAACCATTACCAAAGATAGAAGATCAGTCATGAATCGCCAGCCACATGTTTAGCATTTTGGTCTTATCTATCGTCATTGCTTTTGTATGTTTTTTGATACTTATGTCCTACTACTTTTCTGAATCGAGTAAAACTTAAAAAAAATGCTTAAAACAATTTCTTTTTATTTTATCAAGCACTTTGGTCTTTCCCACATTAAACTAATTAAAGCAGTTTACAAAAATTAGATTCTTTGATCATTGATGCTAACGAAGCGTTGGCTTAAATAGCAATCTCGAATCGCCTGCTGTAAATTTGCAAACAAACACCAAAATCACTGTTTCGTACTTTTGGGATACAATTGTGCAGATACGGCTGTCGATCCAAAGGTGTACAAGTGTACATACATCATCTACGACAAATGAGTTTGGTGCATCTATTTTATGAAAAAAGTTTGACATTAAGTTATGTCTAAAATGACCATTTTCTAAAATCGAGGGGGGTTGAATTTTTAATTGGTTTGATTTTTATTATTAAAAAATGCTCTAAATTAAAATTGTTTTCTTATATTTAACAAAGGGTTTGTTTTACTTTCAATTTAGTTAAAGTTTAATAATTTAATAATCAAGATATTAATAAAACAAATAACAGTCACTAATATTTTTAATTGTTTTTTTTAAACAAATTTTATTAGTTTACAAAAGCCGTCTTTGTTTCACATTAGTTTAGAAAAAATTCAAAAATTTTACATTTTGTTACTGTTTATTACTTACATTATTGTTCCTTGTTGATTAAAACAAATTACGAATTCTAAAGTAAATTTCGAACAACACAATTTTTTGTTTATTTATATGTTATACACGGGCACATAATTCCTCAATAATTGTCAAAATATTGATTTAGCCTATGTTATTTTGGAAAGGAGACTTTTGTAACGGATATTAATGTGAATTTCTTTTCATAAACTGTCCTCAGAAACAACACCCTAAAATATGTTTGGCTTCCTCGACTGTAAACATGTAATCATGCATTTTTTAAGTTAGCTGTATTTGGAATTTTAGACATCAAGTGACCTTTACTGCACGAGTGCGGTATAGTGATTCAAAATTCAACAACTTAAAAAATTATTAAGAAGCAAATTTTGACTATCGTAGTAAAAAATACAAACAAAAACATCATTTCTATTGTCATAAACTGTAGAATCATTAGTAAAATCTGTTTTATTTGACCTTAAATAACTATTACTAATCCTTAATTTCACGTAATTTAACGTTAATTTAATTTAAGTGGATGTAAACAACCCGTAACTGTGTCTAATTACTTCGTTTACTCATTATAAAGCTTAACACGATTTACCTGGTATAAAACTCAGACAATCTTAATAAACATTTAAAATTTTTAGGCTTAGATATAGGTACCTACCTAATTATTTTATCAAACAAAAAGATTTTAATGCCAGTATAAAAGCTACTTTGATTAGCAAAAAAGGTCAAACATTATTTTATTAAGTTCACATGGTATCAAATTATATTAAGTTAAAGAAGCCTTCATAAAATGTTAATGTCACATCTAATTTATATTAAACTTAATATTAAAGAAGACAATGATGTATTTAATTAAACTGCATTGCGTTTATTTACCATAAAAAAGAAATAAGTTGCTGGGCCGAAACTAACCTACGCTTGTATATAAATTAATTAACTTCCTTTTAAAGTGTTATTAAATTTGATATTAAAAAGTACACAAAACGAACAACTAAATTAATACAGCTTCATAATTAAACACGGGACCTTGTTTTTTTTTATTATAAAACAATTAAATCCTAAAAATACTTAACAAGTCGTAAATTACTTTTACATGTAAATTAACTCAATTTCTTTTACCTTAAATGTTGTTACAAAACTAATTAAAAACAATCAAAAAAGCTTTTGTTTTATTGAGAATAAAACCTATGGCGCTATATACAAAATTTACAACACTAAACAAAAAGATCAATACAACACAATTTTATTAGCCTAAAAGCAATTTTAAGTTTGAAATGTTTTAAAGTCATTAATGTTTGAAAATTTAATTTTAACGGTTTGTTTCACTTATAATAAACTTAAAGTTTTTATTTTGTTTTCCGTGTTGTATGTGGAAGAAAACTTATTGGTCAAATCAATGGTGTACGTACATCACTTTTGTACGTTGTTCTTATATTCTAGATAGAACGCTTTGCTTTTGAAATTTTTTAATGTTTTACTACTTTTAAACAGCAATTTTCAACTTTTAAATAGTGTTTTAAATTCTTCTAGACACAACTTAAAATTTCTTTGAAATTTGTATTTTGTTTGTGTAACCTACAATTCAATCAGTAAAAACGCGTAATTAAAAAAATATTATATTTAAAAAATACATGGAAATTGTACAAGTAGGTACATTTAGCAAAATTTTAGTAGTGTAATAAATTTTTAGGACACACGTTAAAATATTTTTATAAATTAGGTATGTTCGCCGGTAAAAGCGATCTCCTTTTGATTGCCAACAGCCTCATTATGAGAGTGGAAAGCAGGCAGAAGTTAGGGCAATGTCTTGTCCTAGAAATGAGAAATCATCTCCAAAGGCGGATGAAATGGCAGATATGCATTTCGTATATGGCCGTGCTAATGGAAATGGATTAAGAGCTCAGAGACTTTACGCTGAATTATATCCACAAGGAACATTACCCCATCATAGTTATTTGCTCGTATTCTTCAACGTCTTCGAGAAGAAGGAAACTTTTCAAGAAGTACTGTCGATTGCGGACGTCCTCGAGAGGTAAGAACTGTAGCACTAGAAGAGGCTGTTCTTAATTTAATAGAAGAATTGCCCGGAAACAAGTACAAGAAATATTTCCCAACAGTTAAATGTGAGTAATTCCACAATATTTAAAATTTTGAAAGAACAAAAGTTATATCCCTACCATATCCAATGAGTTCAAGCGCTCTTACCTAGAGATTTTCTACCTCGTTTAATTTTTTTGTCAATGGATGCTTCAAATAATCATACAAGTTCTGCAATTTCTATGTCGTATTTTGTTTACTGATGAGGCAAACTTTTCACGAGAATCTATCCGAAATTTCCATAATAATGACATATGGGCCAAAGAAAACCCACACGAAATTGTTGAATCTAATTTTCAACACCAAATTTCATTAAATGTGTGGCTTGGTGTCATTGATGATTATTTAATTGGACCATATTTTCTACCAATAAGATTAAATGGAAACGAATACAACCATTTCTTCGAAGAAGTGTTGCCTACTCTTCTTGAAGATGTTCCTCTACAAATTAGGCAAGAACTATAGTTTATGCATGATGGCTTCCTGTCCATTTTAGTGTTATGGCTAGCCGGTTCTTAGACGAAGTGTATGCAAATCGTTGGATTGGGCGAGGCCCTCAGAACTGGCCTGCCCTATCTCCAGAATTGAATCCGTTGGATTTTTTGCATTTGGGGTTTTCTTAAAACGCTAGTTTATTCAACTCCAGTTAAAAATATCAATGATTTAAGGGATCGTGTTATTGCATCATATGAGACTATTAGAAATACCCCGGATTATTTTAAAGAATACGGAATTCAACGAGACGAAGAGTAGAAGCGTGCGTTTGATCTGAGGGGTGTCATTTTCAACATTTATTGTGAATTTTGTTATTAATATTTTGTTACCATTGTTAATTAGTTTGTTTTTGTTGTTTTAATAGTAATTAGTAGTACAATAATTATTATTCAATTTATTTTTGTATTTCCTAATTTACAACATTTTTGACTAAATAAAAATGCCATTATTTATTCTGCAGACTGTTTTAAGTACTTACGAAACTCTCCAAAAACCAGACAATAAAACTGTTTATCATTATGACACTTGCACCGGCCTACTTTATTTTTTTAAACAAACGATAACCCTCTGAATGTATGTGAAAAGGAATGGTAATATTTTATTTTTTTTGTATCAAACTAAGAATTTTGAGAAATAGCGAAGACATGAAAAGTTCAGTTTGAATCCGTCTTTTAAATAAAATTTAAGTAGAAAATGTAGACTATTAAAAGTTCTGAGGCAAAATATTATAAGGGTTAATTTTTTCACCCCTTGTATAAACTTTGCAGTGTTACAAAATGTCCCAAAAATGTCACTTTATTAGCATCAATTATCTGCAAATTTCATTCTTCTAAGTTCTTCCATAGTGGACATATTAAATAAAGT
Organism: Abscondita cerata; assembly: GCA_030710515.1. NCBI lineage: Eukaryota > Metazoa > Arthropoda > Insecta > Coleoptera > Lampyridae > Abscondita > Abscondita cerata. The sequence continues at coordinate 94,503 of JALBCR010000917.1, read as the reverse complement.
TGAAATTTAGAAACGCCTTTGTATAAAGGAGATGAATCAAAGACAGCTACCCATGGAAGAACAACAACAAACAATACCGAAATTAACAACAGAGACCAGCAACAAACACCTCAAAATGGAAAAAAAGGAAAACAAATCATGGATGACTCAGGAAATTCTAGTCTTGATGGATGAGAGAAGACGAGTGAAAGACAAAAATCTTGTTAAATATAACAAAATTCAAAGGTTAATCAGACAAAAAATTAAACAGGCCAAGCAAAATGACATACAAGAAAAATGCTGTGAAATTGAAATTCTCGAGAGGAGATATAATCATTTTAACTTACATAAAAAAGTGAAGGAAGCAGCTGGACTACACAAACCTTATCTTATCGGTAGATTAGTGACAACATCATAGTAGACAAAAATCAAAAAATTCAAACATGGAAGGATTATGTCATTTCTCTTTTCAGTGATAACTGTAACGTTCGGTTGTTATTAATATGGTTAACACACTTGAACTATATCTTTTATTTATTAAGGTACAGCATGAACACTACTTGTAAACACTACAATACAATACTTATAATAATGGAGCCCATTTGCAGTTTAACTTCATCAGATGAAAGACAATAAAGCTCCTGGTCAGGATAATATTCACCCAGAGATTTTGAAGATGTTTGACAAAGACGGTACGATGGTTTACCGGAATCTTTAACCACATATTTAGCATTGGAAACATAGCACAGATGTGGTTAAAATCAACCTTCATAACACTTCCGAAGAAACAAAGTGTCAAACACTGTTCGGACTATCGTTTGATCAGCCTCATAAGCAATCTCTTGAAGATTTTTTTAAAAATTATTCACTAACGGATCTACAGACTATGCGAAGAACATATCGGACGAACACAATTTGGGTTCAGGAATGCGATGGGAACCAGAGAAGCACTCTACTGTGTTCAAGTGCTATTCCAATGATATCGTGATATGAACTGCGATATTTACGCTTGCGTGTCATACTTATTATGGATAAGTCTATTAAAGCAGTTGAATATGCATTTGAATTGGGAATAGTAATTGTCGCTTTTCCTCCTCACACTTCCAACAAGTTACAACCACTTGACCTCAGCGTGCATATGCATGGGTCATGAATAATTCCGGCCAAACCTTTAACATTTATTGCATCGCAGAAGTACTGGGGACCGCATATCCTAAAGAATTTAGTACTAGTAACATAATCAGTGGTTATAAGGCAGCTGGAATATTCCCGTTTAACAGGAACATATTCTCTGTAGAGAAGAAAAAAAAAACATAAAAAAAAATAAAAAAATATCATAATTTTTTTTTTTATTTTAAAAAAAAAAAATAATATTTTAAGTTAATTTATTAAGTTTAAATAAAAAATGTTCTTTTCCTGGTTAGCTACAATAACTGAGAAGGAGAAAATCCAAATAGTACGGAATTCCCCGGAGAAAAAGTCAAATTAGAAAAAATAAGGTAAAAAAAACGTAAAGTAAAAGAAAATCTTTGTAGAGAGCGATTCTGATGAACATCAAGGCAAGTCGTGTATCAAGATGAAGATGATAAAATGACATTAGGAGATATTGTTGGCGAAGAAACCTTCATCCTGAAACACGAAGCAGAGCAGAGACTTAGCAATTGAGGATTATGTTCTGGTTCAATTTCCAAGGAAGAAAGAGCGAACACAACATTTCATTGGAGAGATTTGTTCCAAAGACCCAATTGACCCAGAGTTCGGAATAAAGTTTTTCAAGCGTATTGGAGAAAGTGGCCAGTTTGTCAGCGAATCTGAAGAAACTTTTGACGTCATTGAGGAGGATGTTGTTGTCAAACTTCCTATACCTATAAAGTTGAGTGGGTCTAGTCGAACAACTGGCCCATTGTGGTTTGAAGTAAACTTTGATAATTATAACGTAAAACAGCGTTTTCATAATAAACACATATTTTCTTTCAGTTTTTCAGTTCAGAACAAGAAAACATAATACGTTTTTCAATATGTTTTAAGGTACAAGATGAGTTGTTTCGAGGTATTTTAACATATTGTACCTTGGAACAATTTCTTCTTTTTCCACTGAAAATTGAAGATGAATAATTTGTTATTTTTTTGAAGAAAGCTAAGTATAAGCCATTTACATTCAGATATTCAGTTGAGAATTTATGTGACAAAATCTTGAAAGTGTTCCATGGCACAACAGTCTCCCCTATCTATTTCCGGTCGTTTCAAAGCATCTGATCTTCAAAATAATCCACGCATATAAACTCCAGTGTAAATTTTGTTACAAAATACATACAACACAGTTAATATTTCAAATATACTAAAATGGCTTGAATACATTAAATATAGATAACAATCCCTTATTGATAAAAATAATAATGTATTACTGAAAAGCATTCTGATCGATTGAAAATGACACGAAAAAAAATACGTACACGAATATGAGATTGTTACAATCTGCAAAGATATAAGAAACGAGGCAAGTTAGAAATTTCGACTCTCTCAAAAAATATTTCAGATAAAAAAGAAAAATTAACTCCTGATCAAACTTTAACAGATATTATACAGTTTTGCTGGAGTTAGAAACATCCCTCCCGTTTGTACTTTTATAACTTTAAAGTTAATCTTTGAAATAACACAACATGAATTTAAAGTCGTTAATTGATTCAAAATACTTTTTTTGGTTAAATGCTTTACTTAAAAACTTTAAGGATGTAATACTGAAATAGTTGCAGTGTCTATACTTTATTTTCTTGACAGAAATGAAAAGCACAAACATAATAAATTTTTATTTCTTTGTAACAAATAAATTTAAATACATAATAAGATTAATAAAAGTTTATTTAAGAAATAAAGTTCTAATAATATTCTGAAAGAAAATAAGTTTTAAATATAATCGTTTCTAAGGGTATACTAATTAAACCTGTAAATTCTATTAAATTACAATCTTACTAAAAGTATAATACTTTTCTTTATATTATTTCCAAACTGAAAGCTTTTTATAAAACAACATATTGTTTTGAAATATTTCAATTACTGGCAACAAACAGCAGTTGTGCTTTTGAAAACAAATAATGTATTATTGAAACTTTTTAACTGTAAAGATACAAATACAACTTCTAAGAAAAACTTTTATATGAAGTTTTTGGAACCGATGTAAAAATATTATTTAATATATATAACGCTACATAACTTTGATTTTAGATGAACAAAACGTTGAAAGCTTAATTAATGTTGGAAATAAAAAAAAATGTCGTAATATTTACGCAGACAAATAATATGAAATCGTTTATTTCTTTTATTTCAAAGGGAATGAAAAATACATGTTTTTTTATTTATGAAGAATTGATTTTCTGTTCGCACTCTTCTAAAACGTTTTTAGCATTTACATTTTCTGTCAAACGTAAGTAAGTGCGTTGTCGAGTACTAAAATTAACGTTTTATGCATTATTTTCCTTTCTTTTAAAAATTTCCATATAACAAAACCACAAACAGCTAACTGAAAACTTCCATACAACCTAGTTATATCTAACACCCCTATAAAAAATTAAAAAAACAGTTGATATAAGTTTATTGAAAGACTTTTTGGTAGATGTTCCAAAAAAAATTACAAAAAAAACCTTACAAAAAAAACATTTCAAGTTTAAGAAAATATTTAACAAACGAGAATACAACACAATAGAAAAACTTATAATTGTATTGTAAGTTAAAGCTCGGAGGTAACTGAAGCATATCTTTCGATTTTAAATGGATGCTGAAAATTAAATTCAAGTTTCTTTAATTTTTCTTGAGAAGAAACGCACAAGTTATATGTCTCACATTATGAGAATTGACGCAACAACGTATTGAATTTTATCTCTCACAATTTCTTGAGATTTATTGCGCCTGCGTTCGTAATAATTTTTTACAAATGCTTTAGAAAAAGATAAATAATATTAAGTATTAGCAATTTGTTACGTTTATGTTAATAAATATTTAAATAATGTGTTAGTACGAGATTTTGCAAAGAATGCTTAATTTAAAATGGTTGCATTATCCCAATATTATGGAAAATTAGAATGATTAAAACACTAAATTACCTACGATTTTCGTTTTTTTTCTATTCTTATTTTAATCTAATTCTAAGTATAATTTAGTTTTTACTTTTATTTGCTACTTAAGCATGGTAGTTAGTAATCATAATTTCATTGTATTCTTATCTTTAACAGTATTAATAATATGTGCACTTTCATACTTTACGCTACTGCAGAAAATAGATGACTCCTGTGCTCTACTTTATGTTCTAGAAAAGTCGTCTGTTTTCTTAAGAAAACACCTAAAGAGTATATACATGTTTATCTGTCGATTTAAATACAGTAATTGTAGATGCCGAGTTTATTGTAATCGTGCTTTCTATTAGTAGTCGTGGGTGATTTCAAAAAATTCGTGTATGCAATCTTTGCTAAAACATAACCAATGCATTAGTTTTAAATAACGTGTGCGATTAAGAAGAAAGAACATTGCTACAAAGCTAAGACAAATGCGTATAAAAAACTATGTCAATATGGCCGCGTCGAGCAAATCAGGTGCAGAAACTCTTCCTTGTAAAAAGTGTAATAAATTAGCAAAAATTGGACGTATTTGTGTTAAATATGGCCCTATCTCACATGTGAGTTGCACAGAATATTTAAAAAACATTGTGATAATTGATGATAGTCTAATCAACTGTTGCGATTCCATTCGTATAGAATCCAACGTTGACGTGAAGGACAGCTTAATAAATAAGAATTTTGATGGCTTACTACTAAAAACGGACAATAATGTAAACCTTCACGTTATATTCTACATTATTAAATAGAATGATCAATTAATTGACGATCTAAGAGACAAAATGTTTTATATCAGTCAAATGAATTTACTGTCCCTCCAGAGGAACGTATCACTATCAACAAAAGTACCTTCCATCCTAAACAAATACTTAAATTTGACAAATTTCTGAATGTTACAAATTGGGAAATGCTATACTCAATAAACAACATCAACCTAGTTTTTTTGCGATCTCTTTAATATACATTTTCCTCTACATACTAGAAAAGTTAATTTCTTGTCCAAATGTTGGGTGAGTGAAGACAAAAAATTTCCAGTCGCAATTTAATCTATTCCTTCTAAAAAACATATTTCCTAAATTGTCACATCATTAGGAGATATAAAACTTTAATGTAATCAATTAACAAAAGGCGCTTTTATAAAAAGAGAATTACTGAATCGGCCAACAATTCCAAAGCTATTTGGAATACAATAAAATCTGCCATGGGTAAAACTTTTGCAAAGAAACAAAATATTTCCATTGCAATTTAAAATAAAACCATCCAAATCCCACTTAAGTTGCACAAAACTTCAACGATTTTTTCTCAAATATTGCATCACAAACGGCGAATAATAACATTTGAAATGGTACTTCTGACAAATACCTTATGTCAATCAGTCGCAGTATTTCCTTTTACAGAGCCAGAATTATCAAATATCTTAAAAATAAATTGAAAAGGAAATTTTTCTCAGGTCCTGATAACATATTATTGATCACTAATTATTGACATACTTTTAGCCCTTGACATATCATATGAACTTATCTTTTAAACAAGATATTTTCCCAGACATCTTAAAAACTAGAGCTGTCATGCCTCTATAATAAAGACATGTCAAACTATAGACCAATCGTAATGATTTTTGTTATTTGAAAATATTTGAATACTCTATGTTGAATAGGCTTCAATCATTTATTTAAAGATATACAATTTTATCAAACAATCAGTATGGTTTTCAAACCAAGAAATCTACTTTGATGCTGTCTATTTATTTTATTATAATATTGTTAGTTGTAAGAAGCTGGAGAATACTCTGCAGGCATTTTTTGTGACTTAAGTAAGGCAATTGATTGTGTTAATTTTAACATACTATTATCAAAACTTGAAAAGTAAAGCATTAGAGGATTAACGTTAGACTGGATCTCATCTTTTCTAAAAGGATGAAAATAATTTTTTTCAATTAATCAGAACAGCAATGGTATTCAAAAAACTTTTAAATTAGAGCCTTTAGAAGTTACAGTAGGTGTACCTCAAGGATCGGTACTTGGACCAATATTATTTCTATTTTACATCAATTTTTTAGAAAACTATCTCCCAGAGAACGTAAGTTGCACTCTCTATGCTGACGATACATCTTTAGTAATATGCAGTAATTCAAACACACAGCTGCAGATAAAATGTGTTAGTACACTTGATATTTTATCAAAATAGTTCTCCAGCAATTTGTTGATTTTCAATGGTATGGAATCGAAGTATATTAGATTTCACAGTTATCAAAATACTAATGATCTGTCTTTGAGAACAAAAATTAACCATAACACTATTATCAAAGACCATTGCCCTAAACTCATAAAAAAAACGAAATTCTTTAGCGTTTCTATTTAGAAATTTAAAAACGTTATTAAGTTTTCCTCAGTTTTTTAATGACTATCATGCCTTAGTAGCCTCCTCCTTAAGATACGGGATCATTTTATGGGGAATATCTAGTAATAACGTTTTTAGCTGTCAAAAAGAATAATTAGAATAATAGCAAACCTATCTAACTCTCATTCGTACAGAAATTTTTTCGTTAATTCACAAATTATGTCAATGACTTGTATTTATATACTCGAAATATGTAAACACTTATTTCTTCATTCCAACTATTATTCAAAAAACCATGATATTCACAGTCACAATCTTCGTAATAAATACCAATATAGATTGCTACATGGCAAACTAAATATTGCTAAAATTACCCTCAGTTATTGAAAAAAAATTACCATAAGCTGCCTGATAACATTAAGAATTGTGAACAATATAGTAATTTTAAAACTAGTCTCTTCATCTCTCAACATATCTAGTCAAAAATTGTTTTTATAATCTCGCAGAGTATTTTAATGCTTCATGGATCCATCTCTAAATAATATACAGATATTCCAAAACATTTCTTTATATATATTTTCAATACAATTTTTTAAAATGTTGTATAAGTTTTATATTTGCAATACAAATATATATATATATATATATATATATATTTAAATAAGTTTTTCGACATCTAGTGTCGACTCGTGAAATATATATATATATATATATATATATATATATATATATACCTGCAATTATTCAGTACCAAAAGTCGCGAAAAATTCATCTGAATCTTTTCACAAATCAGTAATTAAATCAAAATATACTTTATTTCTTGTACAACATTGTGTTTTACTAATAAGTTTTTGCCAACTTAAGATATAATCTGGAGTGTGTAGGATAGAATCAGTACTGATTATTGTACTCTCCCTTTTTGAACTTACAGCACCTCCAGTACGTTAAGTTCCCTGATGAATCTCAGAACTGACTTGGATTAAGAGAAGTAATTTCTTTCAGTTCGAGAGTAGTGGTCACACCAATCCATGCAAAATGTTTGCCAAATCGGTAGTGTTCCGTCAGCAAGCCCGTGAGAATTCTTAGATGGTTTTTGTTGGTTGCTAAGTAATCTCTGCGCTTTTTTTAACAAGATTCTCAATCTGTTACTCAATCCGTCATGCTATTAAATCCAAGTCATAGTTACGTCGGCTATCTCTACAAGAATTCTGCTGGGGCTACCTACTGTGACGAAAAGGAGGCAGGTTAAATGATCTTTTTCATCTGCAAGACTGCAGGTGAAAAATGCGCCAAGTGCCCGTAGAAAACGCATCTGGGTGGCCTCGACGATGACCCACCACGTAGAGGGCCGTGGCGGCTAAGACTAGCAAACTTAGTAGTCGAGACACGTCTATGATCTATATTACATCTATATAACCCCTGGCAAACGGGCCTTTAACTCCTGCAGTACGGGGGGTAGCACCCGGTAGTAACCGGACCCCGCTTGACTGTGCAATGAAGCTCTCGGCCACAGTAGCCAGGTCACTACGTCAGGCGTTGAAATTATAGTTTAACCACGCTAAGACCTTAGGTTAAGGGTTTGCCCGATCACTTGCATCTCATCCAAATTTTATGAGTTGTTGCTGGCAATCCCTGTGATGGCTGGCCTTGTAAACACATCCATCACAGGAGCGAGTAATTATCGATGTTGCCCTAGTGGCACAGTTACCGAATCCAACTGGGGGTAGATCTGAGGGACCTCGTTGGTGCGTGCTCAGTACCCGAACTTTACTGGTTCGGATCTTGGGCTCCCTCGAACTCCCTGGTTCTAAAACTAGACTTAGACTGATCGCTAGTGTGCCGTTATATAATTGACATACCAGAGAGAACCAAGGCTTTGCCCGACGCTAGAAACACTAGCAACAGACAGAGAAAGATTTGAGTACGTGGGATGGAGGTTTTTCGTCTCTGTTCTGGTTGCTGGATGCTTCGGAGCATCCTGATCTAGAGTTACCGACTTAGACACTGCGTAGTCCTCTTGTGTCGACAAACTTTAGATTTGGGCTATTTGACGGATAGAGACCCTCGATGTTAAGCATAACTGAACCAGCAATCGAGGGTAATTGCAGACTTCATGCTTGGTTCTTGACACAGCCCTGTGTCCCTCCCGGCACATTACCGTCGGTGGACACAAAAACGACTGTGGAAAGACCCAGGCGGTCCGACCGAGGTGTACGTGGTGGCTGGCCATTAAAAGGCTACCTTTTGGCTTGCGTGCAAGTTGAGGGGAGGCATTGGTGGCCTACTGCTGGGAAAACCTAAAGCTCCTTGACGACTCATTGACATTTATTCTGTTACAACAGCTTTCCCATGGGACCCATCACATAGTTGCCAGGTTGTTGTTCATGCGTGAGCCGCTCTGTCTTAAGTGGGCGCTCTGCCTTTCCGAGTGTGCCTGCGTATTAGGCCCGGTACTCCGTGGAGAGAAAAACAACCTTCTGTAGCTGAAGCATCGCCGCGTTCCTGAGTTCCCAAGTAACAAAGGGGTAATTGCACTAGAGTTAGGGGAGGTTGCCTCATGTCGGCTGGCTTAGTCCCAGATAAGGCTAATGTACTCTCCGGTTCGAGACTAGTTGTGGACAATCGAGCTGGGGTGTATTTAAAAAAAAACGCATTTCAAGGCCAACGTTTGAGTTTTGGTAGACAGACATAAATAGAAAAATTGTAGGGAATAAAATTTTACATCGATCAAGAAAAAAATATACAAAGTACTTTATTTGATTTTATAAAATTATTCTCGATTACAAAGTTTGATATTCTTTTTCTCATACCCTGTATAATCGATGTCAATTTTTAAATCGAGGACACTTGGGTCGTTACCGCACTAAGTGTCAATAAAATTTGAATTTGATATTTCAAATACAATCCTAAAAAACGTGAAATATCTGAAGGTCGATATTGACCTAATTAAATGTTTAAAAATTGATATCTCGAGAAGTATCATTTTTTGAATAAAGCTCGTATATGTCATCATACTTTTTCAAGTAGATTCAGATTAAAAATATTAAAATATATGTTTTATTTAAACTATCAAGGTTGACAGGTGGTCCACGAAAGTGAGACTCCGTGTATAATTGGAAATATTTTTGAATTGTAGCCACTGAGGAACCTAAAATAATTGTCAAAACCGATTATGAAAAAATCTACTATTTGTAGGCCTGCTTACTACACGGACAGGCTGTATAAAACGTAATTGTTATTTTTGAACAATAATTTTTAATCCTTCTCAACAATTGTTTCTGTGTTTTTCTCTTTAGTTTTCTTACAATTTTTTCAAGATTATTCTTTTTTTTCAGCGAAACCTGTACATTGAAATATTGTGACATTTATCTCCCAAAATGTAGAATTGTTTAATGTTCTAACTTCAATTAAGTCTTTTTTTTATTCTTATGTTTTCTTACTTTTGTCCTTTTTTCTTCATTTCGGAAATCTTTGGAGAATTAAATTATGCTCCTTCAAATTGTTGTAAATATTTGTGTGTCCAATTTGAATATCATTTTTAAACTTTTCCATCTGTTTGTAGAGTATTTGTCACTTTTTTGCTATTTTTGTATTTATGTTTCTACCAAATTTATATTGTTTAGTTTTTTTTGAACAGTATCCCGAGTTGTCACTTTTGCTGTTCTTGTCACATGTTTTCTTTTTTTTTCTTAAAGAATCATTAATAACTTTATATATTCATCAGATTTATTTTAATATCTTATATCCTGTTATTATATCCTTTTCTATTTTTTTTATACTGGTGTCAGCAACTCATTCTTTTCGGTCCTTATATTTTTGTATTCTAGTTATATTGTTGAAATTTTTCTCTTTTACCATCTCTTTGTTTTATTAAAAGCGTATGTTTTATCTTCACTTGTATATTGTTATTCTGTTCATTTCCTCTCATTTAGCGTTTAAAATTTTGTTGCATAACAATATAATGAAAGATATATTAAGTGAAATGGAACCTTGTAAATTATTTATTGAATCGGAACAAAGGAAGTATAATTAAATTTAATCAATAAAATTATCATCAATTCCATGTGTAAGCATCACGTGTTTCTCTAAAGAAAATAATTTAGAAAATTTTGGTACTAACCTAAGAAACGCGTCATTATTAATCTCAACTCTAGATTTTTTCGGAAACAAAATTTTTTCCGAAACGGATTTGTAAATGTAACAAATTTTTGACTAATTTAGTGTTGGTGTGACATTAAGACTTTTATCAATGTAGAGCGTGTTTCCGTTTAGTCCCACAAGCTTAGAATAAATACATTTTTAAAATTTCTATAATTGAGTGTGAAAAAGAAACACTTTTGTACGGTTGAATTGAATACAAACTAAAAATTTCCAACATTATAAACATATGGAGTATAGGTACATACTTGGATATACTTCTTGAAGGTTAAAAATCTAAATGCATATAAAAATCGACTTTACATTTAATTCAGAAGTTAATAAAAAAAAATACTTAAACAAAAAAAGTAAGTTTTTATTTTCTTACTCTTTAAAATTAATAGTGTATTTTGCAAATAAATGAGACCTTCTTTAGATAAAAAGATACATTATAAAACCACTCCAAAGAATTAACATTAATAAAAAAATACATAAGTAACACTTTGTTAAATGGAGCTTTAACTTGTTTGTGTTTTGCATTTAAGAAATTCGTAATGCGAAAGGAAGAACAAAGAACGAAAGATAAATGATTTTTGACCTACTTGACAAAGTAACTTTAAACAACAGTGCGACTTTAATTAATTTAAAATTTTAATTTACACTCTCGTTTCTGCATTATCCGTGTTCGCGAAAATCTTGTCACATTATTTTACGGTATTTGAAAAAAAAATCAATAACGGTAGATAGAAAATTTACAAAATTTGTGTTAATAAATCACTTTCTAGCTTACGCTATTCTTCGGTTCTTCGAGCAAGTTTAATGACATTGTCGTAAATAAATTGCTATGTATCTTGAATACCGAAAAGCTGTGCTTGTGGAAATCTACACCCTTGATTATATTTATCCATTTTTGTTTTAGTTTCAATACTAATGATTATTTTATTTCTTCATATATTTGCACACTACTTTTTAAATGCTAAATAATTGACACAAAGAAAATTATAAAATAAGGACAACAAGAACAATAAGAATTATATTGTGTATTTTTATATCTAACCATGTTTATTATACTAGTTTTTATTCAGTGAAGCAAATATTTTTTGCGTGACTTACGTGTATAATGCAACAATATATTTGACACCTATATTTTCTAGAAAAAAAAATAATTTGAAATATCTTCCATGTTTCATAAAGATTTGTCAAAATAAAATACGGAGTATTAAAAATAGTTAGTTATGATACAAATGTATGGCTTTTATGGACGAGTTGCATAATTTAAAACACGAGTGGTAGGCAAGTGTTTCAATCCCAGGAATACACACACGTTATAACTAACATTTGCAATTTATAACAGGTTGTCAACAAAAATCGTTACATAATTAAAGTCCCATTTAATTCAGGTTATACGTTTACACACAATTATATATTTTTACGATTTATTTAAAGTAGCCATATACAGAATTATTTATTAACGTGATAGTTATTGGATGGACGTAGATAAAAGTAGATTTTTTGTTCATTCGTTTTATGTAGTATTTGAAAATGCAATTTTCTATACTTTTAGCACACTAGCGAATAAATGCACTATTATAATACAAACTACGATTTTCTGCATGTCATTCATTACAAATTGATTTGGTAATCAAAATATAAAAGCCGTAAAAAGCTTAAAAGTATGTCCATTAGTCAATATTTTAGTATTGTTGTAATTTGATGAACTTTAGAGTTTATATTTTGAGTGTAGTATCCTAAAAAAAATTTTAACCTTGCTCTTGTTCGATGCAATATTCGTGTGCTTTTTTAAAAATATAAAATTTATTAAAATTGATTACTTAAAAACGGCATTTGTAACCTTAAATAAATGGTTGGTCAGAATGTGAATAAGCCAGCAATAAAGAAATATTTTAGAAACATATTAGAAAAACCATTTAATCAGATATTTCATTTAGTACTTTGGTTTGGATCCAAATTTACATTTAACTTTACGTCAAGTACTGACTATGTGACTTGCTTGTTACTTAATTCATTAACAAGGAATATATAGCGATGTTTTAAATAAAATGCATAAGATCATCAGCACACATTGTCCAAACTATGACATCGGTTGATTTAGGGTGCGGTCGGTACAACTTGCGAAAAATTGAGTCTACAAATAGGTACCTCAAATTCACAACAATTACAATAAAAAAATAGTCAGATGTAAAATTGAGCTATAAACTATTCAACTTAGTTCGCAAAATTTTGCATTAGATAAGAATAACGTAGCGCAAGAAATTTTAAGAGACAAAGACATGAATGAAGCGGTAAAAACAAAGGGGAAGACCCTAAATTAAAATAAATATCATTAGCTAAACAATAGAAATATAAATATGTTTTCCAAAAATGCTTGCAAAGCTTAAATCGTCCTGAATACGATGCCGTAAAACATGTGGCTGACTTCTTTTAAATTATGGTTCATTAAAATAATTCTTAAAAGCCGATGTCAATAACACGATCGGCTTTGGGATTGCCAGGCTAATTCCATAAAATCCCAGCTCAAAAACTCTCAATGCTAACTATACACTCACACCAAAGCGGTTTCCGCGTGGTTGACGATGTGATCATCAGCACTCTGAAGCGCCCGTATCATTTTCTAAGCCTTGATCTATCCATTTGATGCGGTGTCGCTGGGAGCTGTTGAGCAAGCACTCGAACGCTTTGAGTTGATGCTAGTCTGCAGAAATTCGTGATAGGTGCTATACCCCAGCCCGCACTTGTGTCCACGTGACTGCGATTAGAATTAATTTTACAACATTCGCTGTGGTGTTATAGGGGCGACCCCTATCAACTATTTTCTTCAATCTCGTGTTAAACAAGCCAATAGAAAAGCTTGAAAGCACCGGCTCACAAATAACTCCGCGCAGGAATCTATATCTATTTGACCGACCGGAACGTACAGCCGTTGACCGTGGTCTTAACCTACAAACAATCAAGTGTTGCTCTAGTTGTTCGTACGGTGCCGGTAAAAAGGTGATATTCACATCGATCACCTCCATGTTCTACGTGGATGGTAAGCCTATTAAATCACCACTCCCTCCGGAGTGGTTTAAGCATCTTGGGGCTAAGTACCGTAATACCGGGTAGGTAAAACCCACGCTTGACTCGGTTAAGCTGCGGCTGAAAAAGTAGGGCTCCCCTCAGCCAGCTTAGAAGCTGGTTTTGTTGAAGCGTTTCTTTATGCCTAGGATGTTGGCGGAACTGTTAAATACTTGGGTGACGTTAATTCTTCTCAAAGGTGCGGATGTTTGCATCTACACTCCAGTTTGCTTTGGCGAGTTAAGAGTTCCCGCGTTCGCGTTTCAAGTTTCTAGACTAAATGGGATTTGGCTCCAGACCGACTACACCACCGCTCTCGTAATGACTGTGCTTGAGGTTAATAAATTTCGGCAGAAGTTAGTACGTTTGGCAGTGCGCGGCGGTGGAACCACGCACAAACAGATAAGGAGAACTTAGGGTGAGAGATTGGAAAATTCATACTCAGAGCATAATCTGATTCAATGCACCAATTTCGTATATTCAAGTTGCTGGAATCACAAACCCCATTTTATAGAAGTGCGCGGAGTTCATTAGGGCAATCCAGCTAAGGGGAAATGTTTTGCCTACAAAGGGGATACTATCTAACATTTTAACATGGGTTCTTACGGAAAAACTCCTGTAACTGTGATATGGACTAAAACGACGACTGATCAAAAATTCGGGTTTAGTAGAGATATTTTACAAACGCTTTAAAATTCATCAAACGTCTTGCAAGTCGTTTCTTATGTTTCGGAAAGACTTTATTATTATTTGATCAGTTAATGTTGCTAACACCAAAATTCCGCTCCTTAGCATTGCTCACTCCACAGACATATGCAATGCCACCGGTACTGTGTATTCGACATTGGGGTTCTATGACAACGTGGTAATAAATGAAACCGTAGAAAAAGAAAATAAAATTTATTGTCTTGTGTTTTAGTCATTGAGTTTCGCTTATGGAACTTATAAAACTTAAATGTAACGCAAAAAATACTCAGTCCTCAAAAAAAGGAATTCAAATTAAAAATTGAAATTATCTTAGAATTAACCATGCGTTGATACGTTGTCATGAAGAATACAAAGTCGTGAAGGGGTTTGCAATGGCCAATGTTGTCTTCATACACCAAATTCTCGTATGTTACCATAAAATGTATAACCATAAAATTTGGAAAAAAAACCCGAATGAAAAAAAGCACTCAGTAGAATCAAATACGAGAATATATTGAAAAATTCTTAGCCTACTATAGAACCAAACAAAATTTCAATGTCAAAATATTTTATTACTCAACATATTCTCCTCTTACTTGGATACATTTATTACAGCGAACCTGCAACGTCTCTAGACCTTTAAAAAAATGTTTCTTCTTGCTCTGCAAACCAGACCTCCACAGCTTCTATTACCTCCTTGTTGGAAGAAAATGTACGACCTTTTAAACTTTTTTTCAGTTGAGGAAAGAGGTGATAGTCGGACGGAGCCAAATCGGGTGAATAAGGGGGTGTTCTAGTAATTCAAACCCTAAATCACGAATTTTTGCATGGCAACATGAGATTTGTGTGCAGGGGCGTTGTCCTGCAAAAACAAAACACCTTTGGATAGCTTTCCGCGTCTTTTCTCTTTAATATTTTCCCGTAGAGTGGTCAGTAATGTCGAATAGTAATCTCCAGTTATTGTTCTACCCTTATTCAAAAATCAATCATGATTACTCCATGGCAATCCCAAAAACTGAAGCAAGAACTTTTCCAGCAGATTTTGGACACGAAACTTCTTAGGTCTTGGAGAACCAGAGTGTCGCCATTCCATCGATTGTTGCTTTGTTTCTGGATCGTAGAAATGTACCCAAGTCTCATCCATAGTAACAATTCGGTTTAAGAAGTCTACATCGTTTTCAAATCGAGCACAGATCGAACGCGATGCTTCTACCCTTGCACGCTTTTGGTCAACATTCAAACATTTGGGGATCCATTTTGCAGCAATTTTTCTCATGTCCAAATTGACGTGAACCATATGATGAACGCGTTCGTATGAAATATTCAGTGCTTCAGATATCCGTTTTAGCCCAATTCGACGGTCTGATAAAATCATGTCATGAATTGCATCGATATTTTCGGGGACTGACACAGAAACTGGCCTTCCGATCGGTCATCATCTTCAATGGAAAATTTACCTCTTTTGAAGCTTGCATTCCAATTTTTGACGGTCGCATACGAAGGACATTGATCACCAAGGGTATTAAGCATATCTTCGTAAATCTGCTTACCTCTTAACCCTTTTAAATACAGGTACTTGATGATGGCTCGATACTCCAATTTTTCGATTTTCACGATTTCGGTGGACATCTTTTTTCATTTAATTTATTGCGTGACTCTGGCTTACTTTTTTGACGTCAAACTGTACACTGACACTTCTAATAAGTTATTGTTCGTTGCTATGGTAACGCAATATTTTGTTTATGCAAGGAACTGGTCTAGGCTAACTAGATATCAATATATCCTCATACTTCAAAAAGAAACCCAAAAAAAGAACTTACCGCAAACTACGGTTTTTATATACTCCAAAAATGATACCAATTGATTTGTAATGCGTAAAATTCAAAAACCGCGATGGTTTTATCAAATAACACAGATGGAGAAGAAAATCCCGAAAATGGCAATTAAAATCAGCATCCAAATCTAACTTTATCCCCAATCTACGCATCAATTGGAATTGAACTTAAAAATCAGTTCGTTTTCAACGACGTTCGATACAAGAATTCCCAAAATTTTATTAAAAAATAATAAGCAAGTGAAGAGATGAAAGAATAAATGGAAAAGATAAAGGAATAGATGAAATAAAGTGCCAGACTTTGGAGAAAAAGTGCGATAGTTTAGAGAGAAGAGTAGAAATTTTAGAAAAAGAAAACAAAAAGAAAAAATTTGGTATGAAAAGGTAGAAATAAACGGAGGAAAAAAATATAAAAAGAAATGGAAGATATGCTAAAGGGAGGATTAGGAATGGAAAAGAAAATTAAAAAAGCCACAAAAATAAGAAATGGTAGTGATAATAAATATGGGAAATATGGAAGACAAAATAGAGATGCTAATAAACAAAGGAAAGTTGAAAGGCACTGAAGTGTATTTAAATGAAGAAACAAAAATTTAGATGCAGATAAGTATAAAAAGCAAAACAAAAGAGGGAAAATGTGGGTGGAGGAAGAAAAAAAAGATGGGGAAAAGATAAAAAACTGTTACCAAAAACTAGAAATATCTAAGGGAAAGAATGCCAGATTAATTTACATGGAAAATACATTATGCAGAAACAAAGGAAAAAGGAGAAAGGCAAACGGAGGAATTATAATAGGAGTAAGAAAGGGGTGAAGAGGAGAAGAAAGAAAAAGGGAAAAGGTTAAAAAACATGATAAAAATTTAAGTAAAGGCAGAAAATGGAGAGAAGTATAACATACTAACGATTTAAGAAAAAAAGAAATAATTGTAGATTCTGTGAAAGAATCGAAAGAAGGATGTTTCAATGTTAGAATAGGGAAAAAAGAGGAAATAATGGTAAATGGAAAGGTAAGAAATAGGGAGCTCAATCGATAAAAAAAATAAACGGTTGAAGAAGAAAATTAGGAGAAGTGTTAGATTGTAATAAACGAAAATATGGAAGAAGGGATGTAAACGTATATAAGTGAAAGAGGACACTCAGTAATAGGGTATGTACTAATAAATAAAAAATTAAGGAGGAAAAAGAAATGGTAAAAGCTGTACATAGACTTCTATCTACAGGTTGCATTGTTGATGGGCATATTTGACGCTTGCAGAATGGATAAACTCGTGAATATGAGATTTACAGATGTTCGGGATATGAAACCATATATAGCTGTTGAGATTCATGTAACTAAAACTGATAAAGGGAGAAGTTTTAATATTATTGAGGAATTGGAGATGAATGCATTCAAGTTAATAAGACATTATATATTACAATGATATAGGGTGCTGGGTTACTAATATTAAAATTTGCAATAAAGATTTATTTAAAAAGATCTTTACGTTGGGTCGCAATGAAACTTTGAATCTTAGTTTGTAGTAAAATAACCCCTAATCGATTTACCTGTCTAGCTCTTAAATCTTGTTGTTTATTTAACGTGTACAGCCTCCTTTCTCCCACAGATCGGTTAAAATAAAACAGCTGACTGAACACACAATTTTTATATTTATTAATTAGTTCTCCACAGCTACAGTTGACAATCAAAATCTTTACATGAGCATTAACTAAAATTTCGCGGTCTATTTAAACTACAGTACGCCCCCACCCCCACCTTTAACTACCTATTACTGTAGTACGCAAAAATTAGTTTACGCGCGTAACCAATGATGTGAACTACGGCGCAGTGAACTTACGTCTAATGGATATTATTTAACAAACACAACGCGTTTAGGGACTTAAAACTAATTACAATTATGATCTGACCTTGCTAGGATAACTCAGGTATGTTCGCCGATCTGCTCAGTCTCATACTTGTTGTCGTAATTCTTTTTCAGCTACGATGCCGACTATGACAATGTCTTGATTGTTACTCCAGGCTTCCTCGCGGGCTGGTGAAGTTTCGTTGCACCACGTGCTAACTACTCTCGCTACTTTGGTAAGTTTATTTCTTTTTTTCTTTTAACTTCGCGTACTCCGATTTCTCTTTACTTTTTTTTAGCTCACAAATCTCACTTAATTACTGCACACTACCATAATGCTCTCATCCCTGGAACGGCACATCAGGGGAACTTCATCTTACTACTCGTCAACTCCGGAATGTTACTTCGAAGCACTAACTATTTTGTATAATGTTCGGTGCTGCCTTTGCGTGCACTCACGCCTACGACTATTCGAAGAAGGGACGCGTCTTTTTGAAATACTTATACCCAATAATGTCACATAACTTCACAATTTGCACTTCCCCTTAACCTATAATTTTGAGGTTAAGTTGTAATCAATTTTTAGTGTTTTTAAATCGGCGCACTCATATTCAATCCTTTTAAGCTTACACACAGATTCCTTGGCCCAAAACACCCTAATGTACATGTTTTGTGCATGCTCACATAATTTATTCTTACACAATTTCCCATCTCGGACCTAACTTATCTGACATGGATGAACATACGCAGGAATGCGACTTTATCTAGTTATCATAGCAATTACACCTTATGACTATAAACAAATAATATCTGCTTGCCCTAAATGACAATTTTTCACAACATTTTATCTAATCGGCAGGGTTTTCCCTTTTTTGGTAAGTATTCTTAAAACTAACAAAATTCATTGCATTGTAATTTTACAGGGTCGGTTGAGAACAAATATTGGGACTAATTCCTCTACATGAAGGCCTAATTTACATCTTTTGTAGTCCGATCTGCTTAATCAAGAATGCTGTACAAAAGTATTCATCCCAATATCTTTGCGGTCCGCAGGCGTGTCTGATGATAGATTTTTTTTGGGACTCCCAGGAAATCGTTGTACGTATCAGCCGGTAGGTAAAAATACCTTCGGGAGTATACGTTGCAAAATTGCAACATATTTGGGGCTGCCAGATGCTACAAGTTACACAGGGCATCTACTGAGTACAAGTGCCACCCTCTATTCTGATGCTGGGGGTAGCATGACAAACTTCATGAAATTGGGAGGGTGGCAGAGTCAAGAGAATATGTAGATGACAGTCACTGCTAGAAACAAACCAATGGTTGTCTCGTAGCTGGTGTGCGTACATATAGAAAAGTGAGCACAGTTCCAATGGTGGAAAACGATATTACAAGCAAAAACAAGTCAGTGGATGTTCAAAAATCTATGTATAAAGCTGGTGTGGACTTTTCTGGCCAGTACTTTTATTTCAAAGAATAGTACTTATTTTGGACAATTATTAGGGAATGACGTCTACACAGATAGTTATTATATGTTCTCTGTTCAGGACACCTATTCTTGACATCAGGAGAGTCATTAACAATATTGATTGGCAGGACCTGGAAGAAATTGAAGTAATCAATAAAGTGCATAATAACACAGGTGTGGACGAGGGTTTTAGAGGTTGAGGTCAAGAGTTCAGAAATGATGGTAATTAGTTTAGAAGTTACAGTTATAACTAGTTATTGCTTAAAACATTATTTATCTTCAGGGTATTTTCCTCTCGGTTACTATGTTTTGTGATTTTGTTTATAGGAGGGTTTGGGGGTAACTATAATATCACACAACGTTTCGCCTCTTATGTGGGTTCTAATTATAACAGTTTGTAAATGTACTAACGCAACACATTTACACAATGATCTGTGTATTGTGTAAATGTGTGCGTTCGGTTATATTTACAAATTAATTTTATAATTACGGTCTGAAGAGGCCCCCACATAGGAAGCGAAACGTTGCCCGATATTATAACAGTCATTTAACTACCCCCAACCTCTTCTAAGAGAAAAAAATCACAAACAAATAATTTATCTTGTTATATACCAATGTTTTGTTTTACAGTTTCTGAAGAAAGAACCTTTAGATGAGCATTGCCAATCTAATGACATTTTAATTACAAAAGTGAAAGGCCACAATTAACTAAATCGACACGTCTACAAAATTCATTATCACTGACCGAAAGTTTTCTAGAAATAGATTAAAAAACAAAAATTAGAAAGTAATTATCATAAACAAAAAAATTGCTAAGAATACAATGTGTGGCGGCATACATTTTGCCACCAACATTAATTTAGCCATACGTTTAGAAGTTTCACAATTTGCATCAATAAAATAAACAGTTTCATCATATCTAGGTCGCACAAGAAACAGTCTTGCATAATATGTAAAGCAAGCAAGTTACAGTTCATAATGCTGCAAACGCATCAGGCTTTAGCAACACAACATTGGGTAAAGATAGTAAAGTTAGTAACCTAACACTTTTAACCCAGAGTGTCCATGTGCCACCATCTCCTCATCTACCACCTTGACGCCTACAAAATGCTAAAGTGGTGGCCCTATAAAAATACCAAAGTAGTGACAACTCGAGGTATGACAATGATGGAATGGTACGCATTTGACGCCATCTGGATAGCACAGCCGCCAACCAAAACGCAAGTATAGACGCAAATTTTTCTCGCTTGCTTGGCTCAACCCTCTACAACCGCTTCTATATCAATTTGCGCGCCGCCATGGATACCATCAACAACACTACGCCTGTCATAGCTGGACCTTTAACCGTTACGCCCGTCAAGGACACCCTCGACAACGCCACTACAACTATTTCAATAATACGAGGACCGTTCGATATACTATCTACCTGAGTATGAAAAAAAGATCAAAACAGGTAGAAGTTTTATATTTTTCAATATAATCCCCTCCAAGTTCAACACACTTTTCGCACTTTTTCTGCAAGAACGTTATCCCGTTGAAAAACAATTCATTTGATTTCTCTGCAAATCAAGCTTCCACAGCCACTTCCACCTCTTCATCGCAAGAAAATCGGTTTCCACGAAGAAATTTCTTCATGTTTCTGAACATAAAATAATCGGAGGGGTCTAGGTCAGGGCTATAGAGCGGATGATTGGTTGATGAAAACCGCAGGTTTGAATGGCGGCTTCAGCTTTTGCGACGTGTGAACAGGCGCGTTGTCGTGCAACAGCATGACTCCTGCTGCAAGCTTTCCACGCCTTTTCTCCTTTATTGCCTCTCTTATAATGCACGCGGTTAAAAATTTCCTTTGGCTTCTTACCTTCCTTAGTGAGAAATTTTATCACCGACCTCTGTTCTAAATCGAGCAATTTCTTGCCAACGTGAGATGTTGACGCATCCGCTATCTTGTTACACTGGCAGTTTTGATCACGGGGGGTTCAAAGCCTACTATCTCCCTCAGTGCAATTGCAACCACCGAAGTAGATAATATATTGAAAACTCCCGTCTTGTAAGATCTTTATTTGTTCAAAATTTTTTTTTTAAATTTTTTTCTGTCAATGTAAATGGGTCTTCCATTTCCAATATTTGGCACACATAATTAGCTTGCTCTTCTGAATCTTCCAAATTTTGTATAAATACATGAACAATATGGATTGCATCAAGATTCATTATGAACAATATATAATACATACAGAAAAATGTCAAGTCAATTTCTGTTTTCTCCTACTACGACCAATAGAAAATAATTTCTCACGACATTTAAGGAATGGGAGGTGAAAATGTTTCAAGAATAGCAATAGCTATTCCAAAATTACGGTTGCCATGTTAGAGAGTATTATTTGCTAGTAAGTGTCCTGATTCAGGATAATTATCACTGAATAATTATCAAGTACGACATAAACGTTTTTTAACCAAACTTACAGTTTGGTTACTAGGATCGCTATTCTGTGCGGCGTCGCCGTCGTCGTCCGTTGCATGGTGTCCGTTGCAGGTTTCCCGGTGATGGAGATTAAATTTGACATGTGATTTTTTCGACGCTGATTAAGAAAATCACTAGCATTTTACAATCTCCACCAGTTTTTGATGAGCCGTACATTAGCGGCTTTTGGGTTTTTTAAAATTGTTTTTACACAAATCAACAATTACTTTCGCTTTTTCGCCCGAAAACATTGTGATATCCGAAAGTAATTAATTATTCAATTAGACTAGATAAACCAATGTATATAATCTTATATTTTAGTATACTAAATTAATATACTTATATCGTTATTTTCTGAATTCTGTTGGAAGTTTATTGTTTTGACAATTAAAAAGTACTCAACCAAATTAAATAAAATCGATTGAAGAAGAACTCTAAAGCATCGAGACGAAACCGTAAAAACCTTTCTAGGAGATAATATAGTTTATTTTACGTCCTAATTATAATTTTTGTAACTCGAAAACTAAACAATAAAATTTAAATAAGCATATAAATTGAGGTTTTTACGATCGGGGTCAAATGTTTAAACAAGAACGTTCCGTGTTGCCAACGTTTTGCGCACTATTATAAGAGGGTTCGTCAGAACCAATATTTCAATAGCTTGAAAACAGGAAAAATGCCAACGTATAGTAATCAATTTGTACGACAACTCTTATCTTAAAGTTAAAGTTAAAGGCTCATTAGAAAAATGCCCGCAAATATAAAAATTTAAAATTTGTTACCTGTAATTAGTAGTCTGAAGTGAACCTTTAAATCGGCGGTTATATATTTAAAATAATATCACTGCGTTCAATAATTACGTAAAATAATTCATAATTTAAAAGGAATTTGACGACTATCTTAAGACAAAATTGTGTAAAAAAATCTTAAAACCAATTGATATACCGGGTACTTCTCGACCAGTGGGCTATTAGACGTTATGTGAAACTACAAATAAATTGAAACTAAAAATTTGAGGACAGAGCGTTTCAGAAGAGTTCAATTTAATGAAAATAATGACACGGTTGCGAATTCTACTCGATATTTTACTTTTAACATTTATTGACTCTAAAATTAATATTATTTAAGTTATTTATTTCGATGTTAAAAAGTATTACACAAAATTATTCCAACATTACTAATAATAAAGGTCTTTATTGCAAAAAAAAGTATACAAAAAAAATAACAATAAATTGCAAAAGGCGAAGTTCATTGGCAGATTATAAATAAGCACTACCAGTGTCTGAATACGTGTAGGAAAAAGCTATACATTACATACTTAAATGACTGGTGATAAATAATTTAAACTTTGACGCGTTGTATTTTTTTAACATTGGTTGGTAAGGAGTTGTAATATTTATAAATTCTATCAGAAAAAAGAACGTTTGAAGGCTTCCGTAGAATGTGATGGTGGCGTAAGAGATCTTTTGTCTCTGGTATTTAGTAACGCTTCCTATGTCAAATTCCAATAACTAATTTTCCCATTAATTCTTAGTTGCTTTTAATTTTAATGTGATTTATGTGATCTTTGAATGATCAAATCTAGACAAAATATAACTCCTAAATCAGTAACAGGGATCCAGAATACAGTCAAACTTTATGGGCTTAATAATGCGATGAAATGTAATCGACAAACACTTACTCAAATTTAGTTCCATAACATTAAAAGAACACCATTTAGAAAAAGCATTATTTATTTTATTTATTTATTTAAATACAGCCGCACAACAGCAAAAGCCAATTATGGGCGGGAACAATAACATACAATACTAAAAGAAGTCGAGTAATGTAAATGTAAAACTAATTAGACGTAGGTAGTATAAATACTATGATACAGATATAATGTAAAACAAATAAAAGCAGTAATGTTAAACGAGGTAGATAAGGTAAATCGATCAACCAACTAGGGAGTCGCTACTGAGTGATTTTATCTCGGTTATAAACGTATAAAAAATTTCAATTTTACGTAGAGCACTGCTACCGCATACAGAGAAAATAGAATACACACGCGTACGAGGAGTAAGTAGGTAGAAGATGGTAGGAAAACGAGACCCAGGTCCAGGAACGGAATACGATAATTTGGCCAACAATTTAGGACAATCGACAAGATAGTGAATAAGTTTGTATAGAAAGAAAAGAGAAGAGGTGGCACGACGCCTACTTAATCAGAAAGGTTGAATCTAGCCAAAAAATCAGATTGTGGAAAACCTCCAGGAGGATAAATCTTATCAACGCGATAAACAAAAAATTTTAAGAATTTGCGCTGAATGTTCTCCAGAGCGTGGACCTTATACGTAAGGTTCCATACTAACAAGGCATATCCAGCCGAGGTTGAATGAGGGTCCTGTACAGCAAAAAAAGTAAGTCAGCGCTTAATAAAACCAAGAGTTTTATGTGCAAAGGAAACAATAGATCGAATGTGCCAACTAAACAACAGAGACGAGTTAAAAATGATTTTTAAAAACGCTAGAGCGAGTAAAAATAATTAAAAAGAATTGGGGACTTGACGATGTGGCATTTAGAAATGTTTAGATCTAAGCGGTTAGACCGACATCATTTATCAAAAAGATCAAGCCCTCTCTGAAGCACCAGAGCATCAGACATATCACGTATTACCTAAAATATTAAGTCCTTCTTGAAGCTGAAAACAGTCACCTATAGATCTGATTGTTTTAAAAACACACTGGCCAAGAAGATAAAGGATGAAGAAAAAAGATAATTGTTTAACTTAAATGGTTTTGGTGTCACTGTTCAACACGCTCAAGATCAAGTCCTAAACCTGGATAAAGTGTTAAAGAAATCAATGGTAAATTTGTCTATTTAATTAAAGATAACGCAAAAATCCAATTATCTCAGAAACATGTATTGTTAAGTATACCTTTTTGACAATAAAAAGATAAAATTTGCCAACAGTGTTGGAAATCAAAAGAATAAAAGTACCTATATATTAAGGAAACCAAGAAAAATTTCTGCAATAACTCCTCTACAAAAGCAACGAAGTATAAATTTTTGTCAACGTTTTCAAGAAGATAATTTTAGTAATGTTTTTATATTCGACGAAAGTTGTTTTCAGCTTGGCGCAAACATCTAAAAAATCCTATCAAGAGGAAAGGTTTTGCTTTATGCAAACTTAGTCAGATTATGTTGAAAATAGAACCTAATTAAAAGGTTGTATATTTGACAATTGAACAATATATGAGAAAGGTTGCCAACTGCTCCACAGTCACAATGATTCCAATTCTAATTTTATGTAAATGAGAAGGAAATCTTCCATGATTTAGTTTTAGCTGTTTAGGTTGATATAAAATACCGACTAAAGGTAGGATTTTTATTGTACCAATAATGAACTGGTGTATATGTGGATGTATTTCATAATAAAATGTTTTTGAAGTTTTACCATACTCTTGCCATCTACGTTTCCACATAATACGACATTAATTCTTAACATACGAGAAAACACCCCCAACTAAAGGTTATCGTTATGTTCCCAGTTGTTAGTTTGATCTTTTGCTATATTGTCTACTATTAGATTACCTTTAATATTGTTATGAGATTTAAACCATAGAAAGCAAATACTAATGTTTTGTCAAATAGTAATATAAAGATATTCTATAATCTGACGAATGATAGGATTTGAAAATTTATTACTATCTCAAAAGTTTTTGATGCTTTTAAGTAAATAACTACATTTTTTAATACAATTATCTAAAGTCCACTTAATTGCATACAGGATATGCTGCAAGGATACTTGATAAGTAGTTAAGCGTAAATGAGTACTTAAGATCAATTAAAAGTATATATACCGCACTTTCTACTAAAGATGGAGTTTTGGAATTACAATAAATTTCGTAATGTAAACCGGCCCTTAGACGTTTAAGGTTCTTTTCTTTAAATAAACTTTTAAATCTGTTGATATCATTTATTACAATTATTTTAGAACGTACTAGCAATGGTACTAGTTTTTGAAGTATCTTTGTTATAACCGGCCATGTTTGGAAAAACAGAGTTTTGATGTGGTTTTAAGGTGCGTATACACCAACGCAACATAGATACTATTGTGTTGCGCATTTGAGAATAAATTTTAACAACTAACTAACTATTTACACCAGAATAACTTTGTTACATTATGTTGCTACTTGTTAAGTTTCTATAAAGTTGGATGCAAATTGTGGGATGGACTGAACGATACAGTATTAAAACAAAATAAACTCAAAGTGTCTATAAAATACAAAAATATTTTACAAAAGGCTTCAAAAATCTTCTACAGTGTCTACACTACTGAGAATCCATCAACATGTGAAAAATATATGACGTAATGATGATGGCAGCTGCTGCTAGTGTCATGATTAGTGCCGATATATCTCGAAAAAGAAAGTTTCAGATACTGGGTTTGTCCAAGTTTACAAAAGCAAACTCTCAAAGTGGAAACGAACTGTTGAACAATTTAAGTAATGAATTTTATTCGGTTGTATAAAATTAAAAAAATTCCAAGAATATGGTTCAATGACGCTTGAAATTAATCACGTTGCCATGAAAATTTCATGGTAAACGAGATGCCATAAAATTTTGTGTTTATAATTTAATTTATTTTCCACTTGTATATTATTGATTGTTTTGTCTGTATAAACCTGTTCATTACGCCCTAGGGCTATAAAAAGCGGGTATAATGATTACGCCCGCTAATTCCTACTAATTCTGACGAAAATAAAACACAGCAATTTAGAAATATTTTTAATGCTCATAAGCTCATTTTTGATCCTTAAAATTAAAAATACAATTGGAAAATGATCCATTAAATTAGATATTGCCTTCAAGCGAAGAGTTCTTAGGTCTAGTGAACGAAGACATATTCACAACATTGTTGGAGGTTTCGCCTTCGGTTACTTTGGCTCCGGCAATCATCCTAGCAATTTTGCTCTTGGACGCGATGCTGTCTTCTATGTACCCAGATGCCACTGCATCAGTCTTCCATTTACCATGTCTCTTTAATGTCAACATGTCAGCACCAGCATCTACCAGCAGAGTTGCCGATGTACGGCGCAGGCAATGTCCTATTGACTCTCTCGCATCTGCATAACCTAGATACTTTGCCACTTTTGAAGGTATACTCCCGAACGTGTTTTTGCCAACTGGTGGGGCCGTACATCTCCCATTCCGGTAGCACAAGAAAAAGCGCCGCCCCTTTAGTCCTTTTGGACGCAATGCTGCATATTTCCTATATATTTGCAAGGCACTCATTTCGTTTTCCTCGACATTATTAAAACTTTTTGAACCGCCAATCTTTGTGTATTGAATTTTTATCACTACAACGGCTCCTCGGTCGTCTATATCGTCTATAGTTAACCTTACCAACTCGTCCCTTCGCAATCCACCGAACACGCCCATCACTAGAACAACCTATAACATAATCATCAACATCATTCAGTTAAATGTAAAATTCGTGCCGTGTTTACATACTTTTTCCAAAAGGTACATGTCGTTTGAAGCATCCTTGAAAAATTTTAAGACGTCTTCGCGTTTTAAAATTTTAGAACTTTCTCGGAATCTATCCTTTTTGAAGTTTGTTTCAGGAATGCCTCCAGCCGGTTGAACTTTCCCTTGTCTAGTTTGTTGTATACTAATAATGTGGCCTTCAACTTGGAGTATTTAGACCATAAGGAATTCGGGGTAAATAATTCTGACTAAAAATATATACCATTAATACGATTAATAAAAATCAACTAGAAATATACCAATTCCTAGAAATACCCCATTAAAACTGTTTCACTGACAGTTGTGACAGAATTTTCTTTTTCCAGTCTTCAAATTTCTGGAGTTCTCTCTGTACAGTGGCCGTGACTTTTTAGGAAGCAACTCCCCATCAGCTTTTAACGCTCTTTCGTACACTTTTTCCGAAATTTCGCTGTCCATCTCACGCGAGGTTTTATAATTTTTTTTTAAAATAAGCAAACAAATTGTCATAGATACAAAACAAAGTACACAGCCGCATTTCATTCACATGAAATTTTATCAATGAATTTTCAATTTCAAGTGGAAAATAAAACGTTACATGAACCGCGGGCATAATCGATGTTTATAAATCTCAGGAAAATTACAAAACCTCGGGCCAGAGGCCCTTGGATTTGTAAACTATTGCCCTCAAATATAAACATATTGATTATGATGTCCTTGATACATAAATAACTATAATAATTTTACCTATTATTTTTAATCTTGGATGGTGATTAATTATTATCATCATATTCGTTGAAATTGGTTGTGTTGAATCCTTGGGTCTTTGTTAATTAGTTAATGTTTACAATAATGTAGACATAAAACAAATTTAGTTATTTAATCAATTTTTGTCGACCGAAAAATATTTTGGTCTAGGATAAAAAATACGTTGCCCTAGCTTCCAAAATTTTTAATGAAGAGATCAAGTTTTCGTTCAGAGATTCAAACCGAGAAAGAGTTGTTAATGTTACAATCGAATAAAAAGAACTGTTTAAAAAACCAGAGCTCCTAAAATGTTGTAAGTTTTCGCGAAATGAGACTAAACGTCATATAATAATCAAAGTTTTAAAACACCTACCTATCACATAACTGGACATGATCTAAAGTTCATTCGAACATGCTACTTATCTTTATATTTCACTGTAAAACTTTTCGAGTTAATTACGCAACGCAACATAAATTTTGATTAAAAATTTATTAATAGTTATTATTAAATGAGGTGTTTTCATCTTTCTTTTACCAACACGTCCAACTTTTAAATATTTCTAGCATAATCACACAGGACTAAGATCTAATTTGGATTTCTTATTCATATTTATATGCGATTCATAATAATTCTACAAGAAATTAATTTTAATACTTTTTCAAAGTTATGTCAGTATCATTACTGCAATATTAGATGTATTGTTCCTTAGAAAAGAAGAAAATATATAAAGCAAAGTATTTGAATAGTTCCTCTTTAAAACAATTCTGACGCAACAGTGAATTTTAGATCTAACAGATGCTGGTTATTTTAATATCTTTTAAAAATATCGTTTGTAACAAAATAATAATCAGTAAGCTGAAAAATTGAAAGTTATTGAATAGAGTTATTCTATTGAATATACTTCCAATACTTTTTTATTTTCATATGATTTTGAATAATTTAACTAAATCTTGGTAAATTAATAAATATATAAAATTAATTTTTTTTAAATAATCCACTTTAAACCTATAAAGTGCTCTTTACTTCAATTTGTTAATGTAATCAAACTAATTTTCGAAATATATATGGCTAATGAGGCTAGAGCATAAAAGCCCAGTAGCGTATCTTGGTCAACTAAACCAATTTATCTAAATGATCGTTGTCTCGGTTTAAAACTGGTAAATTTATAGTTTTATTAACATTTTGTTTATTTTATGCTAGAGAAAAAATGTAATAAGCAAACATGGCTTTTAAAATCACGTAATATTTCGAATGCAACAACTAGTCCGGCTCTGCGTTTTAAATTAAATGAAACTTCTGCAAAGTGATATATACCACTTCGGGGCAAAATGATGTTTCGCGCGTGCACTTTTCTTTTTAAGACATGTTGAAAATTTACTAGACAAAGGGAAGACAATGAAATTTGCGTTTTAGAAAAACAAATAGTTTAAACAAAAGTTATAGACAATATAATTTCCAATTTTTTTATTTAAATGTCAACAAACCTTATATTGACAGTCAATTTAGGTAAAGAATTATCTTACCAAATATACCTCATGTGATCAAATAGAACTCAACAACCAACTAACAATTTTGCTTCAAAAATGTGGGCGAAACTTTTGTAGTTTAAAATAATTTTTTCTAGTAGTATTAGAGAGATAGAAAAATGTTTCTTTTTGACAATCTATTTCCATAATAATTAAAAACTTTTTTTTTTTCGTTTTATTTTATTTACCTAAAATTTAAAATAATGTATTATTTTGCCACATTATATATTAATAGTTATTTCGTATTAAAGCAACCCATCTTTTAAGTTTTCTCATTATTAAGGTGAAATCCCAATAATGTTAAATGAAATATCTAAAGAAAAAGAAAGTCAATTAGTAGGTTTGATATTTATTAGGCTA
Organism: Abscondita cerata; assembly: GCA_030710515.1. Classification (NCBI taxonomy): domain Eukaryota; kingdom Metazoa; phylum Arthropoda; class Insecta; order Coleoptera; family Lampyridae; genus Abscondita; species Abscondita cerata. The sequence goes on along the minus strand of JALBCR010000917.1, from coordinate 64,454 downwards.
TTTATATACTATTAATTTGACATCTGATATTTTAAAATTCTCTTAATACCGATTTCTTATACAATATTGACATTTAGTAACAGTTAAATTCCAAAGTTGTAATTCATATATTAGAGTTTTACAATCTGTACTCTAATGAAATTCATTACGATACAAATTTTTATTACGATACAGATTCAAACCAATAGAATTGCGACATTACGTAATTATCAAATGTTCCATGAGTAGGATATAAATTCAGAACCAATAGATAATATTGCACTTATCGACTGGTGCTGTAGGCTAAAAGTCAAACATAAATGTAGCAAATTTGACAATTCGTAACTAGTAGTAGTGCTCAATTATAAAATTAGTAGTTTCTGATTTAACATTATAGGGTCGTAAATAGTGTATGCAATTCTGTATGTAATGAGTATTAAGGGCATCCGCAACGTATTAGCAATCAGCCTGGTTGCATAATATATTTTCATTTATTATAGTATTTTTCACTTCTTAATTGCAACATGGCGAACTACATTTATTAAATTTAACAAAAAAAGTGTAAAAATTATAACCGTGGAGCAGAAACAAGAAGATGCGATCAAGTTTACTAAAGACTGTAGTGGATTTTGATGCAAACAGAAAACATAGAATTAAAATGTCACCCTCACCAGACCTAAAAAATTTGTGTGTTTTTCATAAAAATCAGTTTGAAACTAGACAGCGTTAAGTCACAAACATTAATTAGCTCTAAATAACAAATAATCATGAACAATAATTGGCCTCAGCACTTACATTACCATTCATAGTTGACTAATCAATATGAATGCAGAGTACATGGAATCGTAAATGAATCAAGAGTAGGTGTGCGTCGCACAAGTATAACATATTAATAAGAGATTTACAGTGCGGATATTAAGTCTGATCCCAAACACTCCTCACTATTGAACGACGCAATACACCTCAGAACCAATAAAAAATTAAACTGCAAAATAAAATCATTAGAATATTAGTAAATTATTTAAATATTTAATTTTATTTTTTTTAAAAATTTAAAATTTTTATTTAATTATTTTTAATATTTTTAATAATAATTTTTATTTAAAAAACCAAACTTTTTTAAAAAATATAGTTAGAATGAATACATTAAATACATTTTTGTTTTTTTTTTTTTTTTAATTTTAATATTAATGTATGGGGTGTTATCTATCTCTCCTTACACTAAAGGATAGGTACCTACATATATTTTATTAAATAATAAAAAAATATAGATTAGCTTATATACGAGGATGTATTGATATCTAGTTAGCCTAGACCAGTTCCTTGCATAAACAAAATATTGCGTTACCATAGCAACGAACAATAACTTATTAGAAGTGTCAGTGTAAAGTTTGACGTCAAAAAGTAAACCAGAGTCACGCAATAAATTAAATGAAAAAGATGTCCACCGAAATTGTGAAAATCGAAAAATTGGAGTATCGAGCCATCATCAAGTACCTGTATTTAAAAGGGTTAAGAGGTAAGCAGATTTACGAAGATATGCTTAATACCCTTGGTGATCAATGTCCTTCGTATGCGACCGTCAAAATTGGAATGCAAGCTTCAAAAGAGGTAAATTTTCCATTGAAGATGATGACCGATCGGGAAGGCCAGTTTCTGTGTCAGTCCCCGAAAATATCGATGCAGTTCATGACATGATTTTATCAGACCGTCGAATTGGGCTAAAACGGATATCTGAAGCACTGAATATTTCATACGAACGCGTTCATCATATGGTTCACGTCAATTTGGACATGAGAAAATTGCTGCAAAATGGATCCCCAAATGTTTGAATGTTGACCAAAAGCGTGCAAGGGTAGAAGCATCGCGTTCGATCTGTGCTCGATTTGAAAACGATGTAGACTTCTTAAACCGAATTGTTACTATGGATGAGACTTGGGTACATTTCTACGATCCAGAAACAAAGCAACAATCGATGGAATGGCGACACTCTGGTTCTCCAAGACCTAAGAAGTTTCGTGTCCAAAAATCTGCTGGAAAAGTTCTTGCTTCAGTTTTTTGGGATTGCCATGGAGTAATCATGATTGATTTTTGGATAAGGGTAGAACAATAACTGGAGATTACTATTCGACATTACTGACCACTCTACGGGAAAATATTAAAGAGAAAAGACGCGGAAAGCTATCCAAAGGTGTTTTGTTTTTGCAGGACAACGCCCCTGCACACAAATCTCATGTTGCCATGCAAAAATTCGTGATTTAGGGTTTGAATTACTAGAACACCCCCTTATTCACCCGATTTGGCTCCGTCCGACTATCACCTCTTTCCTCAACTGAAAAAAAGTTTAAAAGGTCGTACATTTTCTTCCAACAAGGAGGTAATAGAAGCTGTGGAGGTCTGGTTTGCAGAGCAAGAAGAAAATTTTTTTGAAAGGTCTAGAGACGTTGCAGGTTTGCTGTAATAAATGTATCCAATTAAGAGAAGAATATGTTGAGTAATAAAATATTTTGACATTGAAATTTTGTTTGGTTCTATAGTAGGCTAAGAATTTTTCAATATATCCTCGTAATACACAATTTAACGAAAAATTGAGTGAATTTGGTACAATTTTTGTCTAACAATGTTGGCTGCTTGTATGTCGAAAATGTTCTTTTAAATGAGTAATGATTAATTTGCAACTTTCTTCTGGGAAAACAGTTTTCCAGAATTTTGAGAAAATTTTTTTTCCTTGAAAATTGTATGTAGAACACCAAACTCGAAATGGCATATCAAAAATAAAAACCAATATTTTTTCTTTTCATTGCCAAAATAAGATGCTTTGTAATAAGTAACAAATATTGTAGAAAATACTGTAAAAATATTTTATAATATTAACACACTTAGAGTCAACAAGTGTGTAATTGGTCTATAACATTTTTTCCTGTTAAAGACTCGATATGGTGTTTTTACCGCTAAGTAAGCACACTTATGCTGCACATTTTAAAAATATTTTTTATTATATACATAGTGTTACTATACACGGTGGTAAACCAATGTAGTGTTTTCTTCAATGGGACACCCTGTAAATTCTTAAATAATTAGTTTTACAATGAAAAAATAAAAAGGACTTTGTACAGAAAACTAGTGGTCCAGCTCTTTTTGTTTCAGCATTATTCAACTTTTTGTTCACTACCATTTGATAAATCATTACATAGTAAACCATACATATTTTCCAAAAAACTTGGCACAGAAAATGTTATAATAATTTGTAATTTTAATACACAGTCAAATTTTGATCTACATATTGCAGTGATTGCAAGGTCATTGTGTAGTATTAAGATATATTTGTTTATTGTATGCTATGAAGATAAATTGATTTTTGTGCACGTGATGAAACAAAGTGAAAGTGAAACGAGAGAGTTTAAAACAATGAATAATGATGGTGTGTAGTTAAGAATGTGCGTAAAACAATGAATATAAAAATTTCTTCGTTAACCCTTTTGAAGACGGGTTTATATTTGTAAATTTCTTTAACCCAGTAATAATTATAATTATATAAAAGCAGCGCATCGTGGAAAACCAGCGGTATTCGTAGTAACCCAGGGCATTGTTGTATGCATATAAAATCAAATAATTTTTAATAAATAAAGAAAGTGCTTTGTAAAACGAAAAGGTTCTGAAAAATGTGAAAAATCTGGGAAATAACGTCAAAGTTATAAAGAAAAAACAAAGAACGTCGTGGAAAACAATCAAGGGTCAAGAGTACGTCACACATAAATAAAATTCCAGGTCAGTCTTAAAGAGTAGAATAATAACAATTTGTGTAAGAAGGGATTGTAGCGGAAATAACGTTATAATTTATTGTGTTAAGATGTGCACGCAGCGTTATTAAAAATATATATAGGTCCAACTGTTATTCAACTTTTTGTTACGAAAAAGACTCACATTTGATAGATCACTGACCAAATTCTGACAAACAAAGTACAGAAAATTTTAGAATAACTTGGAATTTTAATAAATAGTCGAATTTTGATGCAAATACTCACACACTATAAAAAATAGTTTTTTATTATAAAGAAATAGTTTTTGAACAAGTTCACTACTCTTCTCAACTGTACTATGCGTAACAATAAAGAAAGTCAAGAAGATGGTAGAGAAACTAGCACAGGGTTACTGGAAAATGACACAAATCCAGTTCACAAAACTTAAGTTTGCAGATGACATTACCTTTGATAGCAGATAAGAAGGAGAACTGCAATATAGTCTCAAAGTATTAGAGATGGATCTGAAGAAAATAATCATAAAAATAAATAATAAAAAGACAAAACAACAATAATTTAAACAATAAGAAAACACATCAAATTAGTCTGGACGGGAAAGAAATAAAACAAGTAGAATATTATCTAGGTTGAAAATGGAAAATTGAACAAATAATTAGACCATAGAATAGGAAAAGCAGGAAGAATATTCAATCTGATAAAGTCAATCTTTTTAAAAAACAGAGAAGTGCCCAAGAACAAAAAAACAAAAGTTGTTATAAAAGTGAGAGGTGGGCACTCACATAACGACAAAAGACACGCATTATTGCAATGCAAATGAGATTCCTTAGCAAAATAGACCATAAATCCAAGAAATACGGAATAAAGAATGAAACATTTTGACAAACCTGAAAATGGAATTAATCAACGAAAAATCATGACGGACGACAGACTAACAAAAAGCGTATTCGAAACGCGAATGCCAAGAAAAAATAAAAAAAGAAGACCAAGAACCAAATGGATTGATAACATAAGGAAAGAATTAAAAACAAAAAGAATAGCATGACAGGGAGTACGAAACCTAACGCATGATAGAAAACAATGGAGAGAGAATAAGTGCAATATTCAACTGCACCAGCCATACACTTAAAGGTAGAACGGTCTAGGACTAACTAAATAAGACTAAGTAAGGTACTGGAGAGATTCGTTGACAGGAGCCTACTTGCAAAAGTTGACAACTTTATACCTAATATAATATTTTTTTGAAAAATGTCATTAACGATCCAGAATTCACTATAGAAATTGCATATCAGTGAAAAGCTTATAAAATTCTTAGTCGACTATTTAAAAAAAAAAATTTTTTTTTACTTTTGTGTTTTAGTATATTTGTGCGTATGAGAATTAGAATTGAACTATTTATTAAAACTCAGATTATTCTAAAATTTTTGTTGCTAGTTTGTCGGAAAATATCCATGGCCTACTGATCAGTGATCTATCAAATGTGAATCTTTTTCTAATAAAAAGTTGAATAACGCCAAAACAAAAAGAGCTAGACTCATATTATTCTATACAAAGTCCCATTATTTTTTATGCTAATTATGTAAAAATATATAGGGTGTTCTATTTAAAAAAACATAACTTTGGTTTACCACACTGTATAGAAACACTTTTTATATAATCAAAATATTTTTAGGATATGCAGCATACTTGTAAAAACCGGATGTCAATATCTTCAATAACAAAAGAGTTATAGATCAATTACACATCCCTGGGACACCCTGTATAATTAGCAAAATCAACCTAATTTATTTTGAATCAAAGTCATGTTTGAATAATTAATCTACTTTTTATTGAAACGTGTATTACATATTTGCCTTGACCGTAGTGTCTTCTCTTTTATTTCGGAGAGAAACAATGATATTGCTTGTGAGATAAATAAATAGTAAAATTATCTGCGATACGATCTGTATTAGTTAACTAAGAAAACATTTGTCAATTATTTTGGTTCACCTGTGTGTGATTGTGTAATGTTATGTTCTCTGTATATCGACAAATTATATGTATCTTATGCTTATGTTATCAGTTTGTTTTTTTGTGTCGCTCTCTACTGTTTAAGATTGATAACTACAATCTTGTACGGTAGCCCTTCTTTGTGTCGAAGCATTTTTCTATATCTACATCGCTCACGACCCCTCGCCGACAGCAGCTATCGGGTGGTGTTTCGAAACGACTACACATTTTTTAGAAAACAAACTTTTCGACGATAACAAACTGTAACACATCATCAAAACAAACTTGCTAATAACTGGAGAAATGACATACTAGTAGAAAATGCATTGATCATTTAAATACATGAGAGTAAATTGAAATTGCCGTAAGAGGAAAGTGGGGGTTTTTTCAAAATTAAATAGTACTCACCTATAAACATGCACAATTTTTTAAATTTAATTTTTACAAATCACGTTGCCTTGTGTTAGTTACATACAATGGATCCGTGTGTGCCTTCAATAGGATATACCTTAGCAGTAATTTTTGTGTTGTGTGCAATAGTTGGAGTAGCACCGGGTCAGTTCACGTGTAAGTGCTAAATTTACATTGATTTATGTGATTTATAAAATATATACATTTACAGTTTTCCGAAAGATACCAGGAAAAATGACTAGATATCGTGAATTTAATCGATCAATCGACAAAAAATATATGTGTTTTGTAACTTTAAAAAGTATTTTTAAGAACTTATTATTCACCCTATGTAATTTAACTATAATAAATTTGGCAAATAATCAGTATTCAATGGGTTAATTTCTTTTCCATATCCATATAACCTTACTTTAAGTTGTCAGACTGACAGAATACATTGACTTAAAAAAATTGTCATAAATCACGATTCTGCGCACTACTGAGTACTATTTGTATTTCTATTGTTTTTACATAAAAAGGTTTTGGACGTTGGAAGGTTTAAATAGCTATTTATGTTACCAGTGATGAAACGTATGATTTTTCGTAACAAATGTGATAATTGCGGAGTCCGTAATATCACATGAGTTACAAAAAATTATGTTTTATTACGCGTAACATATAATATTTTATGTAATTTAAAAAAAAAAAATTTTTAAAATTAAACCTATTTCGAATTCAAATTCTAATTGAATTTGATCGATGTTACCATGGTTAACATTTCCAGAACAATTGTCAAAACAATCGGACAAGCAGCGAAAAGTTTTACTTTTCGTAATTAGTTACGAGAAATATAACTTTTCGTAACTAGTTACAAAAAGTGTAGCATTTGGACTATGAACAATCACACACTTGCATGAAAAAATTTAAAAAAATATAATTATGATTGAATATTTGTTGATGTTAAATACTAGTGGGAGAAAAAGCACACAATTATGGAAGGTATACTAAAGGGGTGCATTTTTATTTTAATTGTTCTATTTTGTAGTATCTAAAATTAAACCAATATTGTATTTGAAATCACTGTCGTTAAATTAAATTAAAATTGAATTAAATTCAACGTGCATTAAATTTTTAAAAATAATGTCTTCTCGATCTGTACTTTTTTGTCAACATTTAACGTTCTGGTGCTTCTTTAATTATATTGCAGCTCAATCATAAAATTAAACAATACTCGGAACAATTACTTAAATATCTGTATTTTCGTTCCTTTGTTGAATTTAATTATTTTCATGTTCGAGTAAAACAATGACAGTAATTTAACTCTGCGGAACTGAGATACCACAATAAAGCAAATTCGACTTTTTTTTTTCATTTCATTTTGTAATTAGAATGTTACCGACGAGACAAAAGTATGATTGCTATTGTATTTCTATGGTTTACTGTGGCGAATAAACACTAATTTAATAAATTTCATGGTTGTATTATACTCCACCAACAGAAATTTAAATTAATTATGCAATTTAAAGAATAGTAATGACGTCATTTCACACATTTTTAATTTCAGTAAATCCAAACAGTTCAAACATTTTCAATATTATTTTTCTACGATCATTACTTTTTGCAGCAATTACTGTGCCAAAAGTTTCATTTTTTTGCATTAGTGAAAAAGTTTTTATTTTTATTTATTTTTTGATCATTGAAAAATGTTGTAGGCAACATGTGCAAAAACAAATTTGTTGCATTCAGAATCATGCAACAAATACGCAATTTTTGCATTAGTTACACAAATAACTATTTTGTAAATTATCCTTCTTTTTAATAATTACATTACTTATTTTTAATACCTAAAATAACAGGTACCTAAAACAACTTAATTTGTCACACCTCTCTAAACAACGAAAGACAACATTGCACATTTATTTTTGGTATTTTCATTAGAATGAGTAAATAGTTATATACACTTTGGCAGAAGCATCTTATTGCGGCTTGTAAATACAGTTCGTAACTGAAATTTATTACACTAACTTTGAAACAATATTGTTCTACGGTTAAATTCCAATAGAAATAACATGTCACAATGCTGAATTACGGTAGTTACGGTTAAAATCTCAGGAAACCTAATTACTTAAAAACATGCTCAATTAGAAAGTTTGACTTGATCAATCTAGTATGTACGTACATTGATTGAATATGAACTCAGTTGTAACAAATAATAAATTTATAATTAGTTAATTAGTACCTCAACTGCTTTATAAAGGAAGCTCGACAATTGCATACATTTATAATTTAATTTGCCGTTCGTTCGTAATTGTATTCAATTTATGTAATTGGTCAAATTGATATTACAATAAAACGTAATTTCAGCATTCAGAATATTGTAAGTCGAAAGTTTTCTAAAATAATAGAATTTTAAAGAATACAATTTCTGAACAAATTATGAAAATTTTAAACCACTTTATTTTTAACAATAGTTAAAGTCGTTGCGACAAAAATAATACTGATTTATATTTTATAAATAGTTTTATGGATAAAACGTCAAAAATCAGACACGATGGTAATCACATATCGATTGCACTGTAGTTTAACTCAAAAATCCGCAAGTTTGAAATTGATGGATTAACCTTACAGTAACAATTAATCATGTTACAGCTACAAAATACTAGATACTTAATCAAAAACCTGAATTGCTGGAGTAATAACGATTTAAAAATAAATTTGTAAATTAACTACAATAAAAGCACACGTTTGCAAGTCATGTACAGAATTTAATTACTTTAAACGACAAGATTAAGGGTATAAATTAACTGAAATAGCGTTTTTTTTTGTATTTAGTATGGATAATTGTTTGTCATTCTATAATTTGGTTTGTAATAAATTATTATTTTATTATATCCAATTTATATACGTTGTTCAATTAAATAACTTTTTGTAAAATATTGTTATTAAAGTTTTTCTATCCAAAAATGTTTTACTTGGTAGGGAACACTGGCTAGAAGGTCACTTTTCTTTACTGTAAAAAATCAACTAGGTATTTTTACTCTGTTGGAACGAATGAGTAATTTTGAATTTAAATGTGAGAACTATTGGAACGAAGAGTTGTGTGAAAGTTCAGAGTGCTTATGTTGCTAAAGTCTGTATACTATTGGCGCGAGTAATAAATCATAATTGCTTGAAATAGTTCTTTATTTTCTTGTGAAAGTGGTACTTCTAAGGTTGGCAAATACCAATAAATTCCTAACCAAAATACGATCATTGTGCCGCTCTTGCAGCATATCGACTCATCTAGGGTCTAAGAACAATAGCTTAAGTTGTATAAGCACGTTGTCATCAGCTCAGGTACTGACGAAACGAGAATCATAGCCGTAGATGTGGGTAATATACCAAAATACAAAATAATCGTATATAATACGTAAGAAGTAAAATTTGTAATGTGATCTATTATACAAATAAAATAAAGGAAAAAAATACCGAATAGCCCCCATGACGGATCAGATGAAACTCATAACATATACTAAACTCATCACGAGAAAAAACAATGGCACTAGTCCCATCGCCCGGAAAAGTCTAGTTATTGAGATATAACAAGTATAAATTAAAAATGAGAATAAGAATGGGATATATTAACCTAACTTAACGTAACCTAAACATAACCTAAACCTAACCTTAACCTAACCTAACCTAAACTTAACCTAAACTAACCTAAACCTAACCTAAACCTAACCTAAGCCTAACCTAAACCTAACCTAAACCTAACCCTAGCCTAAACCTAACCTAAACCCAACCTAAACCTAACCTAAACCTAACCTAACCTAATCCTAACTTAACCTAACCTAAACCTAACCTAACCTTACCTAACAGTGACATAAATTAAAAATACACAAAATTTGATGGATTTGAACCTCGAACCACTGTCGTCTAGAATCGTGAAACGGCTCAACCAACTGAGCTACGGAACCTGTTATTGATAAAATGCTTTCCAATAGGCTATTTGTGTAATTGTTCACAATCTTTGTGTTAAAAATATTAAAATCAAAAAATAGTCTACTTTGAAATCGATCCTACCAGTTGCTAGCATAAATGTATCCTGTAATGTTTTGGACTATATCTCCAAAACTACCCATTTGCGGGAGTTGCGACTAGTGTTATTGTTCTTTTCGTCAGTCGTATAGTATAATGTACGGGTTTCAGCCCGATCCGACCTGGGGGGCTATTCGGGAAGTACAGCCAAAATAAATAACATATAACCACATAATAATTCATATCAAGGTAGATTTTTACTATTATAATATATTTACCATACTAAAAAGGTAAGATTGTTCCAAAGTATCAGGTATTTACGTTATGCAAACCTTGGAACGATTCGACTAATTCTGACAAGGTTTATTACTCCGCGCAATAGTATACTGGAGTAAGACGTTTGTGAATGTTTGACGTTTGTTTGTGATTGAATGTTTATCTCGCTGAATGCTGTTGTAAGTTTGACATTTCTATTAAATCCATTTTTATTAAATTATCAGACGGTTTATTTACGCAACTAATGCTGATTTAAACATCTGGCGACCGTGACAGGACAATCGGCGTAAATAACTGTGTACCAGCATGGAGATTTCAAGAAACTTAGAAAATGTTCACGCTCGGCATTTCAAGCTAATAACACAACTGTCTCTTAACAAAACGTAGCTAATAACGCCGGACCCGGGAGAAATTCAAGCACAGTTTGCGTTACTCAAGGAAAAAACTGTGAGATGAAGAAGTTCTATCATAAAGATTCAACGGCTCTTGGTCTACAAGGACAAGAAGACCGAAGTAAGATCTGAGAATGATGCTCTTATCATGTGATGAGTATCGGCAAAGTATTTTCGCATTACGCATGCTAAATACCAAACGCAGTCCCAACAGCTCCGCAACCAAATGTCGACGTGCAACGGCAAAGAGAAAAAGACGCGAGGATTATCAAATCTCCCATCAAGACAAGCGATTCAAGTTACCAAAAATCGAATTGAAAAATTCAGCGGAGAATTACGTGAGTGGCTACATTTTGGAGTCTATTCAAAAAATATTCACGAAGATCCAACCAATCACCAAGGAGGACAAGTTCAGTATTTAGATCCAAGCGATGGTGACAGATTCAAAAACAAGTGATTTTGTGAATAGTTATCCACCGACCTCTGAAAATTCTGACAAAGGTATTAGAAAGTTTAAAATAAGATTCGGTAAAATAAATTGTTAATTGAATTTAAGGTAATGCGATTGCTTATTTGGTATTAGAACAAAAGTGGAAAGACAGGGAAAGCAGCAGTCAGTTCGGAGTCTTTATGATAAACTAGAAACGCAATGCGAGAGCTCTCGAATCACTGGGTGTTACGACGCAAATGTGTGCTGCCAATGCTGTATCCGATGGTTGAGATCTTGTCTACCAGAAGAAACGATAGAGTTTGGCAGCGCATCAAGGATTCAACTGAAGCCAAAAAGCAAAAGATAGACTCACCAAACTCATGAAATTCTTGGAAATAAAGAAGTTCTAGCCGAACAAATGATATAAAATGGAGGTCAATGGTTTGGAGGCTGTTCCGATTCGAAAAAGGACAAGAGCAAGAAGACAGAAACAGGAATTTTCTGACAGTGCCAAGGCGGCTGGACTAGTTAACGGTGAACAATGCCACAGGATTTCAGTGTATATTTTGTGGTGAGCAGCATAATAGTGCTAATTGTGAAAAGGCCATTAACTATTCTCTCTGGAAGAAAGGCGGAGCATCGTGAGGCAAGAAGGTCTGTTTTTATTGTGCAAAAACTGGGCTCAGCATAGTGTCGACTCATAAAACCAGATACAGTGGAAACAATTACACAGAAAAGTTTTACGCAATTTAAAAATAGTTATACTTTGAGTAAATTAAAATTAAGTGTACAAGGACGTATAGTAAGCAAGAAAAGTCACATAAGGTAATTAAGAAAACCAAATTAGTGCATAGGAAAGTGTTAATATAATAACATTCTAAATTTAAAGAAAACGAAGTGTAATACAATATCAAAGAAAGCGTTTATCGGTCACAGAGGGTCGACCCGGACCGATAACAACGGCAATCATAATAACACGACAGAGTCGGATTAAGGAATATTAAAATAAACAAACGTTTACAATTTTAAATTGCAACAATCAACAATTAAAGTAATAAGTAATAAGTACAATAACAATGTTTCACTCAGACAGCGAATCAACAGAAACTGAAAAAAGAAAGAGAACAACAGAAATGAGAGACAGCGACGAAGAAACAAGAACGGCAGTTAAAAGCAAGAAAACGCAAAGAACTCCAACAAAACAAAAGAGTGAAGATAAATTAGACAAGGTAATACATATGTTGCAACAATTAACAATAGACGTGAACCAGATAAAAATGGACCAAGCAAAGTATAATAAGGAACTAAGTGAAATGAAGAAAGAACATGAAAAATAAAGAACGAGAATATGAGTTTAAAAAGAGATTACGTTGAACTAAAGAAAGAGTTAGAAAAACAAACGAGAGACTGGAACAAATGGAAAAAGAAAAAGAAGAACAACATCGTAATACAAGGTCTGACAATGGATACAACAAGCAATAACATGAAAATAAAAGAAAAGTAACTAAATTAATTAATGAGGATTTAGAAACCAACGCGATAATAAAAACGGCATATAAAATAAGTAACAACATATGCATAGTAGAAATGGAAAGCTTCGAAGATAAAATTGATGTAATGAAAAATAAAGCAAAATTAAATCAAATTAGAGGACATAAGATATACATAAATAACGATCAAACAAATAAGGAAAGGGATATTGAGATACTGATCAGGATCGAGAGCAAAAGAAGAAAAAAAATCGAAGAAAAATGTTAAGATAGGGTATCAAAGTTAACTATTGATGGCATAGTATAGAAATGGAATAAAGAATTGAGGGGTTAGAGGAAATAACGGATAAAATGCAAAAAACTAATGTTAGTTAGTAGGACGAGGAGCACAAGATGATGAACATGGCAAAGAAGGACAGGAAACTGATAAAATAGAGAACAAAAAACAAATTTAATATAGAACAAATAAATAGAAAAATTTAAAAAAGGCAAAAGAAGACAGATGGATAATTAGGACATGGAATATAAGAAGTCTAACAAATAAAGAAAAGGAATTAGAAGAGGAATTTAGAAAAACAGGACTGAATTTACTCGGTATAACAGAAACTAAAAAGAAAGGAATTGGGAAAAAGAAATGGAAGGAGATCATATTCTAATATATAGTGGTACAAATGAGAAAGATAGAGCTAAAGAAGGAGTGGCTGTATAGTTAAAAAAGAAAAAGCTAAACACATTAGCCATTGGACTGGAGTCTCCCCGAGAATACTAAAGATAGAAATGGATATAGATAGGCGTGCAAAACAAATATAATAGTGGCATATGGACCCGACGAGGACGAAACTGCAAAGAAAAAGATGAATTTTGGAGGAACTATCTAATACATTAGAAGAAAGTAACGGAAGAGTATTAATAATAGGCGATTTGAACGGAAGAGTAGGCAAAAAGGACGAAGATTCGGGGAAGCAATAGGGTACATGGCGAAAACCACAGAAATAACAACGGTAAAAGACTAATAGAATTTTGCATAATAAACAACATGATAATAACGAACACATTTTTTTGCACATAAAGACATTCACAAATATACTAGAGAGGTAATCAGCAGAAATGAAAAATCAATAATAGATTACGTAATAATAAATAAGACTTTAGAAACGACATAATAGACACAAGAGTGAAAAAGGGCAGAAATTTATTCCGACCATTACTTGGTGACGACAACAATTAAGGTACAACAAGAAAAATATAACATAATAAACAATAGAGTATCACATAAAAACAATGGCAACGACAAAATTAAAACATATAAGCTAAGGGAAGAAGAAACAGCAAGTAAATACAACAAATTAACAGAAATGAAGATAAACAAACTCGACGAAAACATAAATATTCTAACATGGAAGACACATGGAAGGGTATCCGAGAAATATTAATAAAGCAACCGGTAAATATAAAAGAACAACAAATAATCCAAAAGTAAAAGGAAATGGTGAAGCAAGTAAAACTAAAAATGATGGGAAGATTTTGGCAGGAAAATGGAAAAAAGATAGCTTGGGAAATCAAAACTGTTCTATAAAATACTTAAAGACCTTCGGAAAGGGAGAATCACACCAAATTAAAATATCAAAACACAAGATGGAAGAATATTGGTAGAGAAAAGGAAATCATAAAAAATGGAAAGAATACTTTGAGGACATGTTAAAAATAGAACAAACACAAGATATGGAAAAGGAAGAAGCAAATAATACAAATAGAACAGGATATCAACAAGAAGAACGGGAAGACTGAGAAAGAATAGAATTAGTAGAAGTAAGAGGCCGTTAAAAGCTAAAAAGGAGTAAAGGAGCTGGGTATGATGATGTAACAGCAGAAATGATCTTAAATTTGGGTAGAACAGGACTAGAAGTTATTACAAAACTGTTTAACAAAGTTTGGCAAGAGGATAGAATTCTAAAGATTGGGAAATGAATAATAGTCCCATACATAAAAGAGACAGAAGGAAGTGTGGCAATTATAGAGAAATTACGATATTATCCATTGTACTAAAGCTGTATGAAAATGTTCTAGTAAAAAGTTAACCACTGAAACAGAAAATCAAATGGAAGATTCACAGTGCGGGTTCAGGAAAGGGAAAGGTGTACAAGACCATATATTTGTAATAAAACAGTTGCTAGAAAAATTTACAACGGAAAAATATATGTAGCCTTTGTCAATTTAGAAAAAGCATTTGACAGCGTCCCAAGGGTAACAATATGGAACAGTCTTCAACGGCGGGGAATAAAAACAAAATTGATAAACTGTATCAAAAGTATTTACAAAAACACAAAAATATAGTGAGGACAGGAAATTTACAATCGGAAGAATTTATAACGACAGAAGGATTAAGACAAGGAGGTGTAAAACCAGCCTTATTCAACATTGTGATGGATGACATATTGAAAGACGTAAAACCAAAAGTAAAGAAAGTTCAAATAGGATATAGAAACATGGAAGTAGTGTCAATAACAGAAAGTGTATTTGCAGATGACATCGTAATTTATGCCAAGCCAAAAAGACCTGCAACACAATATGGAAGTATGGAATAATGCATTACGCAGCAAGAATTTGAAAATAAATGTAGAAAAAACCAAAGTTATGGTTATAGAAAAAGAAGACATAGATATAACAATAAAGATAGACCAGAAGAACATCGAACAAGTAAGAACATTTAATTATCTGGGAGTTAAAATACAAAAACTAGGAATAATGACAGAGATAAACGAAAGAATAGAAAAACAACTAAAATATACCATGCACTACGAAACCCACTTATAAAGAAAAAGAAATTACAAGGAGAACTAAAATGGTAGTATTTAAAACCATTTATAGACTAATATTACTATATGGCAGTGAAAGTAAAAACAATTAGAAAATAAACTGCAAGCCGTAGAATGAAGTATTTGCGCAGAGTTATGGGGATCAAAAAATAGACAAAATTAAAACAACACAATAAAAGAGGAACTAGGAGTGGAATCAGTAAGGAATAGCATAAAAGGCAACAACTAAGATGGTTTGGACATATAGTAAGAATGAACGAGAATAAAACTACAAGAAAAATATGGGAGACGAGAACTATACAGAAGAGAAGTAGAGGTAGACCAAAAATTATGGGATAAGGAAATGGAAGAGTACCTGAAAGAACAAAGAATGACATGGAATGAAGGAAAAAAAGTGACAAAGAACAAAAAGATTGGGTCAAGATAGTATACAACACTGGATAAGTCAAAAAAAACAATTATATAGAAAGTTAATTTTTTTAAGTTGAATCGTTGATTGAAATTATTGGTAAAGATAGTCAATTTACGGGATTATACGACCCGAAATTTGTTCTAAACATCAGAGGTCGTAGTAGATATCGTTTGTGCTAAGATAAATATATCAATTGTATTGTAGAATTTACATAACAGTACCTGCCGATAAATGTGAAATAGAAAACTGTAAATTTTGCTGATAGTTTTATGTAAGGCACGACATTGTTGCCAATGCATCATGCCGTTGATTGAAATATTGGTGCATTGAGTCAATGTTGACAAACAAACAAAAACATGCGTTCTACAATATACAAGAATTTATTGATTTTTGTCGATTACTAATTAAATGTGTGTCCTTTGTTTATATATTTTTTTCTATTGTCTGTTGAATTGTTCAATGTAATAATATTTATCTTTATCTTTCTTTACGTAAAGGTTATAACAATGGTTATACCATCATGACAAACACATATCATGCACAAAAATTGTATACATACACATGTGAATAAAGTTTATTATTATGAAAAAAAAAAACCTGCAGATTTAAAAGTATTAATTTCATAAAGAAATCGTTGAAAGCGTTCTGCCAAAACAAATTTTCTTTAAATACTTTTGAAAATTCCATACTCATGTTTATTACATGTAACATCAGTTTATCCGTTAAAAAATGTTTTAAAATCTATGAGGTTTACTAAGTAAATTTCTAAATTTTGGTCATTGAAATTAAAATTTTTAACATAGAAACGCTTTATCTGGGTGCATGTTGGAACGATATGTTGAATTTTCTTACTCTTACAATCTCAAAGTACTCAAGATGTTTGCATCTAAACAATATTATAACAACCTACTCATTTACTAAAAGGTGTTGCTAAAAAGTATGCAATTGTAGAATTTCTGACTAAGCCGATAAGGAATGTGACTCATAAACGATAATCCGGAAGACTCCTCGTAATACATTTGTTTCAATAATACTTTTAGGTGTTTATATTTTAAGATATGATAAACGCACATTAAAGAAGCATCTATGCAAAGCTTAATGATTATCTGTTTATTTGTTACAATGAAAATTGCGATTAGAAAGAAATCCTACTCAGAAATCACCAGAAGTTCTGACAGTTTATAAATCTGATAATGTGCGAACTTATGAAAATATATTTTCTAGCAGGAAAGTATGCTGCAACGCTAGACTACAACTATTTTCTGTCAATGCCAATAAGAAAAAAATGAGAACCAACGTCGATTCAGTTAGTGATGCCTCCTTTGTGAATGTTCTTTAAAGTGCAAAACAATCAGTGCAAGTATAAGTTCTGATAAACCTATACAGACAACCGATTTCTTTTTAAAATTAAAAGTTTAAAAATAAAATGAATAGATCAAAAGTGTGAAATATTTAGATTGAAGCGCAAACTCAAAACACACAATTTCGGGTCTTTAAAAAAAAAAACAGGCTTGAGGCAGACATTTATTAATAGCAATGTGTTTCATCGAACACGAACTCCATGGAAGGATTCAGAAAACAACTGGCATTATCATTTGTATTATAAATCGTTCTTCCGCTTACAAATTTATGTTGAACCATTTAGGATTTGTTTTGTCAGCAATTTCAACAATCAAGTCGTGGTTGAAAATTGTTTAATTTAAGATCGGGGACAAATAATGTTCTTATACAAAAATTAAAAAAAAGTTGAAGGAATCATAGACAAAGAAAAAGCAGTGCGTGGTAACTGTGTGACGAAATTACTTTAAAACGAAATTTAAATTATAACCAATATTGGGACTACGTCGAAGGATATCAAGATTTAGGGAATTAGGACGTAAACCGTTTTAAGTAACCATGGACATGGTTTTTATTTGAGTGAATATTGTATAATTGGAAAATTCCATTTGTTATTTTCTCAGTAGGGTGCAGTTAAAAGCGAAATATTATGTACTATTATAAAGCAAGTGATGCATAAGTTGTTTCAAATTGGATTGAAACCTCGAGGCGTTAGTTTGCGACCAAGGATCTAATAACAGAAGTGCTCTATCTTGTCTAGGCGCCACAAAAAAGAAAACCAACAATTCAAATCTGACAATATACTCCTCATTTTACTAAAAAGCTTACGGAGACAATGTCATGAACAGCAAGCTACTGGAAATAGTCGTCAACAACTAAAAAATTCAGTGGACCGAATTTTGTCAACACTTTTTATATTGATCAGTGTAGCAGTGTAGCAAGATCCATGTTAAAAATTACGGACAAACATATTAACCCATCAAATTTTCAAAAGATGCGTGTTAAATACGCCGCTCAGGTATTTAGCAATTCTGTATCTGCAGCAATTAGCAGTGCTGTGATGACGGGTCAATTAATAGCATGTAATACTGGCGTTAGATACTCATCTTTTTTAAAACAATTAACAACATTTTTGACTGTTTAAATAGTTTTTCAGTAAAGATCCAGAATCCCTAAAAGCGTGGACTTTACAGTTTTTTAAAGACATGCCATGCGAAACGTTGAAACGATTCTGTACTGACTACTTCAATTCGCTCTCAATGCATTTTATGAGAAGGTGTAGAAAGAAAAAATATATACTGTATCGCTTGGTTTCAATGGACTTATAAATTCAATTTTAAGTCTGTGGGAGGACTTAAAGGGAGAAGGAACTTTGTACTTTTTAACGTCACGAATAAATCAAGATCCTCTAAGAAAATGCTTTTTCAATGATTCGTGCTAGAGGAGGTTATAATGCCCAACCGTCTGCCCGCGAATTTAAGGCTTGCATTACAACATAACATGCACATTCGCTTGCAAATACCAATAGAACAAAGGGAATTGTGAAAAAGATAACGACGAGATACTATATGGTATAGATGAACAATTTAACACTAACTATGAGGAAGAGGATAACAAAATTGGGACAAATGAAAGTGTAGAAAATAATGAAACAAAGAGATCGTCTAGAACCTGTCTGGAGAACAAAATCAATGAAGACAATGTCGTAATTAATAGTTCTTTTAGAATCTTGTTCAGTGTCGTATGTTGCGGGTTATTTAAGTCACTACATATATAAAAAAGTACATTGTAATACGTGTAAGGAAATGCTAACAGTTAACGACTCAAGTGTTTTCAATGTGAACGAATCATTAATTTTATATAAAGATTACAGCAAATCTGATGGAATTAAATACTTACACAGACCATCACCCGAATTCTCAAAATTTGTGTTTTTTTATTGAAACTTTTTACTGAAGAATTTCATCTTTTTAAAACAGATTATGGTTTATTGGAAAAATTAAACTCCGTATAAAAATGTCTCAACAGCAGTGTGAATTCATGGTTCAGAGAATGCGACACTCATAAACTGTTAATTATCGATCAGTTGGTTAAAATAAAACTATATCGAACCTTAAAGTGGGAGGCTAATAAACATATTTCTAATAGCTATAATTACAGTGATGTCACAAAACCACACCGTAAAATAAGAATATTATCTGCATAAATAAGTGTAAATGTTTGGATATGTTTTATGTATAGCATTGTATTAGGTACGTTATTATTTATGTGTAAATTGTTTGTAAATTATTACTATTATTTTAGATCAGTTGGAATTGTAATTTTTGAAACAATGTTTATAATTAATGAGCTATTTTTACTTTAATTAAACTATTTTAATTCGAAACCATGATATTTTGATACAGTTTCAAAGAGTAAAATCCTAACTTTTTTATCTCTACTAACAGATAACAAAGTGTCACTTTTCGTAAATTATTTTTCCCTCAGGGAAAAAAGTGAGTACTATTTTTTAACACCAAATTTCCCTCAATAATTTTCTAATTCTATTGTAATATGATTTTTCAATATTAAATCGTCATTTATTTCGTCACAGAAAAGAATAGTGTATTATACACGTATTATCCGCACCGCGTCGGGAGACAACACACCTCAAGCTAAAATCTAGTACTTTTATTTTTAGAAGTAATAGGAATAGGTTTTATTACCAAGTGAATTTAAATTTGAAGGTCTAGTGGAACCCACTTTCCTAAAAAACACGGTAACTTGTTGCCTTTTGAATTGAAAAATTTGAAAACCAATTTTTATTTAAAATCCTTTTCAACTGAACACGTAAAAACAAGTAGATACAAAAACCAATAATTTTGCGTTTCTGAACTCTAGTGGTATTTCTCCCAGTATGTTCTACTTTATTCCTAACGAAGTTATTAAATGACAAACAAATGTCAACATTATTATTTGCAAGTTAAAAATAAAGTGCAAGCATAATTTGTAAAATAATTGTTTCTTATTTATCTAACACCGACCAAACCAAACTGTTTTAACAAATAACGCTTCGCATGTATTTTAGTAAATTATTAAAAAAAACATTGTCATTAAAATCCAAGATATGTATCATCAATGGTATTATTCATAAATGAAAAATTCGTCACTTTTAATTACTAGTTAATACGTTTACTAAATATTTGAAAACGTTGCAACATTGTATTGACAAAAGTAAATTTTACGGATTGTATGTTGCGCCATTTTTACAACGGTGGAATAAATTGAACTATTCTATTTCAAGAATCGTACACATTATAACTTAGCGCTTCAGTACAGGTGAAAAAGTAAACAAAAACGCAACCCAACATGCATATGTGAATTGCATCCGTGATACAAGCAAATACAAGCGGTTGACTATCTTTACCAATATTTCAATCAACGGTTGAATTGTATGTTTTAAAGAAATTATATTTTATTTTTAATTTAAGTTGAAGTAATTGTAAATGTATGTAATACCTTAAGCACCTAACGGTAAATAAGGTTTATAAAATATTATATATATATATATATATACATGGTTGTCTTCACCGGAAAGCCATCGACCAGATTATAGAAAAACTGTACATGCTAAAAATTAGAAAAATTTGGTAGTATACTAACACAGCGCGGGGGCAGTTCCGTTAAAATATTTTCAAGATGGTGACACTTCCAGTTATACACGGAAGAATGTGTCAACTTGTGATTTTAAATAGAACACCCCTATATATTATTATATTTTTAAATTTTGCCTCAAAATTCTAGACACATTTTGTGTATAATGTCCTATACCTAAGTCTAACTGTTTTGGACTTACTTTAAATTTTATGTCAAAATGACGTTTTCAGGCCTAAACAAAATTATAAAATTTCCTATATACTAATGCCTTAATTATTTAATGAAATAGATTTCCTGTAGCAGGGGACCTATTTTAGTGGGCTATGTCGATATTTTATAATCATGGCAATTTTTAATCGTAGAAATGCTCATTATTGGGCAAGAGAAAATTCTACGGTTGTACAAAACGGCCAAACACCAACACCGTTTCGATTTAATATGTGGGCTGCTATATTTGGTACTGGAATTATAAGTCCTTTCATTTACCACAAATCCTTAAATTCTGAACGATACCAAATTTTTACTCCAAAATGAATTAGAGATAGCTTTGAATGATTTGTCCATCCAAGAAGTTGAAGGTTGTTGGTTTATGCAGGACGGTGCACCAGCACATAATTCTAGAAGTTGTCAGAGAATACTTTTCAGTTAGATTTACAGAAAATGTATTGGCACTTATGCAAATGTACTGTGGCAGTCCGTTCTCCAAATATAATACCTTTTGGATTTTTTTCTTTGGGGATACATAAAATTACATTTATGGAAACAATATTGAAAACGGAAGAAATGCTTCCACAAAGATTAGTTTTTGAAGCGTGTGTTAGTATTACTCCTCAAATGTTAGGAATGTGTTAAAATTCTACAGTTAGAAGATGCTATTTTCATGTTTTGGAGAATAACAGGAATCTTTTTTGAACATCTTTTAGTCAGTTTATTAACCTTAAAATAAATTTGTTTTTCATTTGTCTATTATTTAAAATTACAAAACATATTTTTATTATAATTTTACGGTTTTATAATGTTTCGGTACTGTAGTTTTCGATATTAGGTAGAGCTAAAAAAGTGGACAATAAAAATGTGCTATTCTTTTCTTGATATCTCTTCAAATAAGGTCAGAAAAAAACGAAAATCAGAAATTTTGAATTTTTTTCAAATATCTCAAAGACTAAAAAGAGATATCCGAGTTCTTCAAAGACTATAAATACATCCCCTCAAATGCGCAACTTTTGTTCTATTTAACCGACTTTCATCTCTCACCGTTTCCGAGATCCCCATAGTGGGCATCCTTATCTTGGACACGTTGTACATATATATATATAAACCGGGCACAGCACGAAGAAGTGCTAGTATAAAGGAAAATGTGGTTGGTGTGGACGTAAGCATATTCTATTACTGTGTCAAAGTGTAACTTCTAATTCAACGTGTTCTAGTAGTAAAGCGAGTACGGACAATTGCCATGTCTTCGGGTCCAGAGGTTTTCCTACAAACTTTCATGCTTAAGGTGTTTAATAATAAAACTGAACATGTAATACGGGCAGTCATCGACTCCGCATCACATAACAATTGTATTTGTATGTACTAGTAAAAGACTGTAACTAACGAGGAAGGACAAAGAGCAATTTTCAGGCACCTAAAAGCCGAAACTTTTTGGTTAAGAAAGCTTATCCTGACAGAAAAGCCTGGTTCTCCTAGATAGAGGGTTTGGAGTTAGGGTAGCACCCCATCGACTAAAAAAATATTTCAAATGCTAAAAATACCATTAAAAAGTGTCTGAATTTAAACGGAAATAATATATGACGAAAACTGGCAAGAAAACGGACTATGAAATTAATAAATTGGAATGTTCAGAACTTAATAAATAAAAAACAGGAGATTTTA
Source organism: Abscondita cerata (assembly GCA_030710515.1). Taxonomy (NCBI): domain Eukaryota; kingdom Metazoa; phylum Arthropoda; class Insecta; order Coleoptera; family Lampyridae; genus Abscondita; species Abscondita cerata. The sequence continues at coordinate 41,656 of JALBCR010000917.1, read as the reverse complement.
TTACATTTAGACCAATCTAAGGCAGACACAGATACAAGAAGGAAAAACTACATTAAAGATTACAAATTTACGTTGGATAGGACCATGAAATTAACAATGTCGATATAAGGATACATCACGGATAATTACACCCATCAAATTAAATCTGATTTTTATGAACAATTGACAGATACGATAGAAATTATACCTAAAAATTCATAAAATAATTTTTGTATGAGATATGAATGCCAGGGTGGGTTCTAAAACGAAAGACAACGTAGTAGAGCAATTTGGTAGACCGACCATTAAGAACTCACGGAAAATGTTGACAGAATTCTGCAAACAACATGAAATGAAAATTGTAAATAGATTCTTCCAACAACAAATGTCTATTATAATAGACTACTTTATAATAAAACAAACGTCACAGATTAAATGGCAAGATTGTAAAGTCAAAGAAGTAGGTACTGTAGTTCTGGTCACTACACGCAAAAAGTTAAGTATTATTCCCGTACAAAAAAGCAAACACTTAAACAAATGTCGAATATAAACATGGACGAAAAAGGACACAGTGTACATGAGGAAGAAAATGACGTACGGAAATACAAACTAGAGTTAATGCAACAACCCAGCATTAAATACCTTTATCTACGTTTAATCTATAATAAGTACATTAATTAATAAATAATTGTGTGTAAAATGCTACTTTTAAATCGTACTGTAAAAATATAAAATCGTGTGTAAAAGTGCAATGTAATTTAAATGGAATTTTATTATTAAACGATTTTTGTTGTTCACAAAAGTGAAACCAAATGCGTTTATCGTGCATAAAAGCTTTACTACACACACTTGTATCATAAATAACTATTTTTTACGATTGTGCAAAAAGTGCATAATGTTTGCAGCAATTTCTGTGCCAAATGTTTTATTTTTTTAGACATTTTTGCTCTAGTGTAAAAAAGTAGTATTTTATTTTTTATTTTTTTGATCGTAGAATAGTTATTTGTGCAACTAGTGCTTCATGCATCGTACAAGAAATATACTTTTTTGCACATGTTGCACACAACATTTTTTTACGATCGAAAAAATAAAATAAAAAATTAAAAAACTACTTTTTACAATAGTGCAAGAAATAATTTACTTTTGCACCCATAAATTGCTTTTGCACTAATGCAAAAAGTGAAACTCAGCACAGTAATTGCTGCAAAAGTAGTCACTGTTTGCACGAACGTAGAAAAAAATGTTGTGTAACATGTGCAAAAAAGCGTATTTGTTGCAACAAATATGCACTTTCTGCACTTAGTTACACAAATAACTATTTTCAAAGTCGTCTTAAATTAAAGCTGCACAAACAACCAATAATCGAATATATAGAAACTTCATGAAAGAATTAAATAACGCCCTGCATGCAGCAGCAATACAAGCATTGTGACTAATTAAAAACAAAAAATCAACAAAAACCTCTTTGGTTCACTACAGTTCATACAAACAAATATAATGGTAGAACAAGAAATCAAACTTCTAATAAGTACATAACTATAACAAAAAAAGATGTAGGAACGCAATTGAACAGGATGAAAAATGGTAGATCTGCGGGTCTGGGACACATACCGATTAAACTGATCAAGTATAGAAGAGAAATAATAGTTCACAGATTAACTGGACTGATGGACAAATGCTGTAAAATCAGTAAAGTACCCCAGGAGTGGAAACAAACTTATCTCGTTTCAATTTTTAAAACTTGAGATAAGAAAAAAAACATGTTATTACAGTATCATCGAGAGTATAGGCCGTAAACTATATAACAGTATGAACATCAAGATCACCGAAATGCAAAGCGGATTTGTATCTAGTCGATCCTGTGTTGATAAACTATTAATTCTGCAACAACTGGCAAAAAAAAGGATAGCTTCAGGAGAAGAATTGCATCTGGTTTTCATAGACTTAGAAAAAGCCTACGACAAAAGCTCTAGGAAGCTCTAAAAACACTGAATATAGATGCTAGCAATAATTCAGAGGAAGGGAAATTATTAAAACAAGGTTGCTGTCGACCTTCCTTATTATTCAACCTCTATAAACGACCATCAATTTTATACTCTAAATTTTATCGATGAACAAGTGGTATTGGCATAAGATTCCTTTGACCTAAGTTCATGATAAAAAGAATATATAAATAATGTGGAAAATGGAAACTAGAGATAAACCTAAAAAAAGGAGTATATGGTAATCAATAGTAAAGCAAGATTTGAAATAATAATTGATGATGATGTATCAATCAAACAAGTAGATGATTTTAAACATTTAGGTGCTTTGGTGAATAAAAACTGACCTCTGGAAAGAGAAATTGAACATCGACTACAGGAAGGTAAGAAGGCGATTGGCTACCTCAACCCGCTTTGGTGGAATAGGAAGAAAGAACAACCAAAAAACGAAATTAGGGAAATTATGGATGCTAAAGAAACTATAATTGACAGACTACAATGTAGAGCCTTGCGTTGGTTTGGTCACTTGATGCAAATACCCGAAGATCGCTGGCAAAGACGTATATTTAAATGAACCCCACCGGGAAAAAAGAAAAATGCATGGAACGGAAACAACTCAGTGTAGAGATGACACAAGACAAGGGACTTGGAGACGGAAACTGGATAGACGGCTAAATGCTGTATTATAATAACTTATTTACATTTGTTATGTTTTTGTAATTTATTATTACACCTAATTTAAAAGAAAAATTTAAATTTTAAATTAATTTAACAGGTTTGAAACTTTTGTTTATTTTTTTATTATCATAGATTTTATTCACCTGCATTGTGATATTAGTTTACTGAAATCCTATAGTTGTAAAGGATGTGTATCCGAATAAAACTTAAATCTACATCCAATAAACCTTGCGCATACAAGCCCAAAACATCAAAAACCGACATTATTTTGCTCGCAACATTGGAAAAGTGTCTACAAGAAAACTCGTTTTAAATAATAGGTAATTTTTTCCACTGTTTACTACGACAACATAAAATATGCTCTGAGCTATAACAAAAACCGAAAAGAAATCTATGAGGTTATAGTAAAAAAGAAAAACCGCCACACTCGAAAGAGAACCTTTATGTATTGTACGTGTCGATCTGGTAAATAATTCAAGAAGTTATCACTTATGTATTCCATTTACGAAACAGCGAGAAAAGGAGAAGTAAAAAACATAAACTTTAAATCAGAAAAATACGGGCGCTGTTAAGATTATTGAGTTGTTAACTAATTTAAGTTTCTAAATTATTTGTGGTCGAACATCTATCGAGAGTTAATTAAATAAGTTTAGCAAGTATTAGGAAGCTGGAGGAAATTAATAATTAAATTTTTGAATTCGTTCTTAAACTGCAAACATTGTGCATGAGTTATGCATAAACATAAATTCGAGTTTGGATTAAAATCTTAAGCATTTAAGCAAACGATGGAAAAGCACGAATTCAATTAGTTCCTTCATTTAATTTCAACAAATCAACCAGACCCATTACCACCGTAAGAGCTATAAAATAAAGATAAAATAAATGAAGCCCATGCATTTCTTTGTCTCGTATAAATTATCATCAGTTTTCTCTTTCAATTGCGTAGAGTAAGATATAAAAATATTCAAAATGCTAGAGAATTCAACGGAATGATATATATTCTATTGTTTGAAATTAAGATACGAGTTACAATTGATGAAAAAAATTAACGTAATTTCCGTTGGGACACGCAATTAACGGAAACGCAAATTTACAAGCTAAATTTTTATGCATTAGTTTTAGCACATCGTCCGTGCAAAACATGGTCATTATTATTAATAGAGCAATATAATTTAAATAGTTTTCAAACAAATTTGGGTACATTGTAACTGTTTGGTTTATATAAACTAATGATAGTATGCAAATGATTTTCTTAATGGTTGCTAAATAATTTACTAAAATTGAATTATAGTCGTTAGCTTTGTGTTTTTATAGCACTTTAGTGAAGCGTTTTTTTTAAATACTAAAAAGTAAATAATATTTTCACAATGTATTATTTAAAATAACACTTACTCTTAGCAACGTGTCAGAAACAAATGTACATTATGGAAATTAGAATTTCTTAAAAAATTGAAAAGTAAGTTGTTTGAAAAATTTTACGTTATAATCGATGTGTTTTTATTCCCATCAAGTTTCCAGGTGCATGTACGTAAGTATTATTTTTTAAGAAGAGGAATGTTAGAGTTTCCACAATTTAGATAAAAAAAAAATAATAGATTGAAAAACTAAATTGCTTGAAAACAATGATTGTTTTGTTTGTTGTAAGAAAACTGCAGTTGCCAAGAAATTTCTCAGAAAAAAAAATATATTTAGTTTGCCCAGCAAATGGCAAAAAAGGATAAAAATATTAGGGCTTTATCACCAGTAAAAAAAGAGCACTTACATAATGGAGACAAATTCAAAACGAGCTGAAGGAATTAATAATATAAAACGAACATTTTTCTCAACAATCTAATTGAATATGAATATACTAAGTGACATAGAAAGAAGAACACCCAGTAATAATGAATATTTTGTAAATTTTTTTTGGGAATATATTTGTTTATATTAAGATAAAAACGATCAGTTTTTCAGCCATATTGCCCTAGCGGTTGTTTTGTTAACCTCATTCAAAAACACTTACGATTAAGTAGCCCTAAAACAATGAATTAAGCATTTGTAAGTACAGTTGTCATTTAAGCGATTTAAATTGCATTTCAAAGAGCTTCTTTAATTCAATCACAATGCCTCCAGTGCGAAGACGCCATAATTTTCGGCAATTAAGCGAGTTTGATAGGGGTAGAATTGTGGGATTGCGTGAGGCTGGTTTGTCTATGAGAGATATAGCCGCTAGAACGCAACGGAGTTTAAACACTGTGGCAGTCTGTGTTCGGGCATGAAACCAAGAGGGCCGTACACGAAGAGCGAGAGGTACAGGACGTCGTCGAAGAACCACAGAACGCGAAAATCGCCTTCTTAGACTATTGGCTTTACGGGACCGCTTCTCTTCTACACGGGCGATTGTGGACCAGTGTTTTGAAGAACATGGAAGACCGATTGGGATGCGAACCGTTTGTAGACGGATAAGAACCTTTGGGATCTTTTATACCGTCGCCTTTTTGTGCTACCACTGAACCCAGAGCATCGACGTTATCGTCTAGCGTGGTGTAGAGAACGGGCAAATTGGGACCAAGAATGGAATTCAATTATCTTTAGTGATGAATCCAGATTCTGTCTGGCTATGTATGACGGTCGGGCAAGGGTGAAAGACAAGATCCCCAATTTTTTGTGAATAGGCATGTGCACCACACAGTTGGAGTTATGGTATGGGGAGCTATTGCTATTGGAAGTAGGTCACCTTTGGTCTTCATTAGAGGTAACATGACCGCTGCGCGCTACATCTAGGAGGTCGTAGACCCCATATTGTACCTTATGTTCAGACCATCCCCAACAGCACATTCCAACAAGACAACGCACGACCTCATGTTGCTAGGGTTTCTTTGGCTCATTTTGAGGCCAATCAAATTGCTTTTGTTGCCTTGGCCACCAAGATCTCCTGATCTTTCGCCCATCGAGCACGTCTGGGATATTATGGAAAGAAGATTACTCAATTTACCTCACCCTGCACAAACTCTAGCGGCTTTGCAGCATCAGTTACAGATAGCATGGGATGAGATACCACAAAAAGAAATTGATCACCTCATTAGAAATATGCCCAGACGTGTTTTAATGAGTGCACAAGACATCGTGGTGGAGCAACACATTATTAAGTTTTTTGAAGAAGTTAACAGTTTAATTTTTATCAAATTGTGATCGTTTACTAATCTAATTGTATACACTAGTATACCAAAAATTGTTCAAATAAATTCATTATTACTGGGTGTTCTTCTTTCTATGTCACTTAGTATAGATATAAGTTGCTTATTTTAAAGCAACTTACAATAATAGAAACAGAATAGTGCGACTAGGGGAACTAGGTACTAAGTAAAACGGTGTACTACGTCATTCCATATTGTATTTCCAGTGTGGAATTGTTGTTTGAATGTTGTAGTGGTCCGACTTTCACAAAGAAATTGCATCATAAAATTGCTTTTTTAATGATCAACAGTATAAGTTTAGTATTGAAATTTACATGTAAATTTCGAATTTTTAGTTTGACTATACTCTGGCACCCGTGAACCGATTTTGACGTGTCATGTTTCAAAATGTCCTCTATCCGCTAACCACCATCCTTTTTTGACAAAGTTCACGTAAATGACCTGCAGGTCAACTCCAACAATGGTTTTCAAAAATGACCAGATGTTGTTTGACAACCAAACAAATTTATTAAATCAACAATTTAAACAAGTAAACAAAAATATTGAAACATTCGAGGGTCTTAATTGTAATCAATTCAAATAAATTAACAATTAAAGTGTTTTTGTGTTGGACATATAGTGTTAAACTATTGAAGGAAAGAAGCATTTTTTTAAGTAATTATGAGTTATAGAATATTTAGTATCCATATAAACAAGAGAAATCTGTAGGCTGCTACACATCCACTTACAATTCTTATCACAAATAAAAAAATTGGTGAAGATTTTTAAGTAATGTTCAATCAATGTGTGTAACGTACTTTTTGGCCTTCTGAACTGTAAACACATTTTTTAGTTGTTGATACTTGTCTTGTAACCTTATTTTTACACTCAATGCGGTAAAGTACGGTTACTATGCGGTAAAGTAGTAGCTGATTTGTCTCATGCTATTTGGTTACGTTTTAAACATAAACAAAGTATAAAATCCGATAAATTGATTTTAAAAAATTGAAACGACAATGTACAGAATAATTAGGCGGTAGTAACGGGTGCGGCAGAGAGGACGGGCGTTTTTGAGATGGGTAGTACTCTCCCCCTCCGTCTACAAGATTGGTGGAGAGGGTGTCGTTTGATTCGTGAGTTCGTCGCCACTTCAACATTCATCGGAATAGAGCTGTTCCCTCTTGAAACACCATTCTTCGTTGGATTGAATCACTTCGCAGGCGTGGTGAACTGATCAACAGAAGACCAAGAGAAGCTCCCCAAACAGTTCGACTCGATCTGCCCGGAAACATGGTGCTGCACTTTGCCTCAGTGATCGTTCTGTAAGGCGAATTTTGCGTATAGATCTCCGCTTTTACCTCTACAAATTGGCCATTGTGCAACAGTTACAGCCCGGAGATTATGCACAACGAATAAACTTCCCACGTGAGATGGAAGCACTGATCGATCAAAATGATAACCTCATTTTGTTCCTGAGTGACGAAGCCCACTTCCACCTAAACAACATGGTTAACCAGCAGAATTGCCGTTATTGGATTAATGAAAATCCGCAACAGTTACACAAAAAGGACGCTGCACAGCCCAAACGTAACGGTTTGGTGCGCTGTATCGCAAATTTGCATCATTGGCCCTTACTTCTTCGAAGACGGTAATGGTCGTGCTGTTACCGTGAACTCAGAGCGCTACGTCGAAATGATCACCAACCTTTTTTTCCCTGAATTACGACGGCGACGTGTTCCAACCCGACGTGTGTGGTTCCAGCAGGATGGGACGACCGCCCACACAGCCAGAGCATCAATGAACGTTATTCGCCCTCTCTTCCCTGGTCGCCTTATTTCCAGGTTTGGCGATGTTCATTGGTCTTCTCGGTCTCCAGATTTATCCATATGCGATTTCTTCTTATGGGGACACCTCAAGGCTAGAGTATACGAGAACAAGCCCCAAACTCTGGACGAATTAAAGGACGCAATTCGTGTGGAGGTCGCCCAAGTTAAGAGACCGATGTTGGAAAGAGTCTACGCGAACTTCCAAGAACGCCTCCAGCACTGCATTAACAATTTCGGCCACCCCATGCCTGATGTGAGTTTCCACACTTGACTGTCTCAAATGTTATTTCCTACATCAATAAATTTGTTTTTGAGTAAAAATTAACTATTTTATGATTTTTTCGTGTGCAAAGTGATTTTACGGCGCTCCAGCTAATGTAAATAACTATTTCTTGTTTCAATATTTTTTGTTTACGTAGTTTTCTAGTCCGTAATGAAATATTTCTGTGTCCACTATCCTAATAATACTTACGCTGCGCACCGTCCCAATTTTACCGCTATATTTGCAAAAGTAACGACGGTATATGACGTCAAGCGTGACGTTACAAATGTAAAAAAATATCGCAAAGTTAAAATATCTGAAGAACGGCTTCAGTTAGGTATAGGAAATGCTGATAAAAATTCATCTAAAATTAACTGCGAAAACCAAAAAAGCCATAAAAAATATGTAATCGTATTTGAAATAAGAGAGTATGTGTCCACTTCCGGTATTTCCAGAAGTGCCGCCATCTTGAGAATATTTTTACTACAAAGATCACAACAAACTTCGGCCAACAACAAAATTTCAAAGCCATACGATTTCCCCATCCCTAGATTCTTCTAAAGTACGGTTCCAAACAATCACCCTGTATTTATAATTAAATCATATAATATAATTAGTATAATTACAAGAATGGCATAAATGCAAATTTTCCAATTTGAAATGGTATTGAGAACCCTTTTGCCAAAAGACTTAAATCTCAAAGTCCTATATGGTTCCAAGACTACTTAAGTACGGCTTTTTGTGAAGTTGAAGAGTGGAAAAATTATGGTCTGGAGTTGATATTTTCAATAAACATCTCATTGATATTCCAACAAATTGTGACTGTGAAAACGACCAAAGACCGTTACACAATTGTAGAGGATTGTCAATTAACAAAGTTTAAAGAAAGGTTTGTAAACATTCGTTATACAATGGCTGTGTTGTTATATTTTATGTTCTTATTTACCTTCTATAATGTTTACACACATAATTAATATTATTACATATAAATACTAAGGTGGATAAGGGTTGGCATGTTTAGGTTTTAGTGGTTTTTCTAAACCTTAAAGCAATTGCTTTACCAAGACGAACCAATCCACACGGTTTTGTCACCACACTATACATGTTTATACTGATCTTCTGGGGCACCATACATAACACTTACATCACATACAATACAATATTTAAAATGTACCATACGAATAAATATATAAATAAATAAATTAGTAATTCAATACTATTATTTAGCAACGTCTGTCTTAGAGAAACGCATAAAAATCTTGCTTTATAGAAACATACCGGGTGGGTTTTTGAAAACGAAACAGATACGTTTTTGGGCCTCTAACTATTTTTTTTCAAAAAACCCTCGGACAGGTCAATTTTATTTTCGAGGGGGACAATTGACTAGACTAGTTTGACATTTGTCAATTCAATCCCTAGGCGGGGGCGTCATGCGCCCTAAAAATTTTAAATAGTACTAGGAGTCAACTGACATATCATTTTAAAGCCCATCGAATTATCTTTCTAACAGCATATTATTTTTTAAATTTGAACGATTAGTATTCAAATTATGACGTTTCTAAGGTTTTGTTTCAATGCATTCGTTGTGCCTATTTCAATTTCTGATAAAGATCGTGCTACCTGTAAAGTGAAATTATTTTAATTATTAATTACATGTCATTTATTACATGTCATTTAATTAAATGTTCAAATTAATGACCACCAGCATCCATACAGTAGTACAAGTTTTGTTGAAAGCGTTCATACCCTGGGATTAGAATCACACCAATAACGACAGTATCATTAATGGAAAAAGTGCACTCGTCCGAAAAGCAGATATTGAAAATAAAATCAGGATTGTTAATAGCTCGTTCACTCATCACTTCCAAATTGTAGGCGGCGGTCAAAGTCATCTTCATTCAGTTCTTGTACGAGATGAACTTTGTAAGGGTGGAATTTATGCTGTTTCAAAACATTTCGAATTATGCTTCACCCAAAACCAGATTCAACTGCCAATTTCCTCGTACTCGTTCGAGAATTCAAAGCAACATGTCCATGAACCGCCACATCTACTGCTTCATTTCTATCGGACTGTCGCTTCATACATTACAAACAGATCCAGTCTCTTCATCAGAAATTGAAATAGGCACAACAAATGCATTGAAACAAAACCTTAGAAACGTCATAATTTGAATACTAATCGTTCAAATTTAAAAAATAATATGCCGTTAGAAAGATAATCTGATGGGCTTTAAAATTATATGTCACTTGGACCCCTGGTGCTATTTAAAATATTTAGGCGCATGACGCCCTCGCCTAGGGGTTGAATTGACAATGTCAAACTAGTCTAGTCAATTGTCCCCTCCAAAATAAAATTGACTAGTCCAAGGGTTGAAAAGTAGCTAAAGGCCCAAAACGTATCTGTTTCTGTTTTCAAAAACCCACCCGGTATATACGTGAAACAGGTATCAAAATGGCGTTTTAGTGAAACATATGTCTGACAGATATGGTAGGTTTTATATAAGTGAATTTTACTAATCACTAGTGTAATTAACAGAAAAACACCAAAACTGTTTTTGGTGTTTTCTGTTGGTTAAATAGACGCTGCAGTTGGTGTTCCTTTTCCTTTAATCAATTAAGTGATTTTGAGACTTTAACTTCCTATATTCATACATAAAACTTTAACTTGCTGTTCACATAAATGCCACATTTCAACTGAAGCACACACAAAGGGATGACTTTGTATCTTATTTAATTTACATTTAATCGAACGTGGCAAACAGTACCTGTCTATTAGATATATGTTCCCACTAATGGATTTATTTTACTTTTTCTCGACGATTGACAAAATTTTATTTTATTTAAATCTCTCTGCTTAAAAATGGGTTCCATCTGACTAGAATAAAGAGGTTATATCAAATCCATCTCTTTCTCTTAATCAATAATATCCAAATGTAACAGTTGACTTGAGACTCTTTCTTTCCTTTTTAGGTTTTATAGACCCCTTCTTTGTAGAAGTATAGTAACCTTAATTAAACCTCAGAATGAGGTGCAAAACGTAAACAATCTTTAAACCCATTGGAGTTTTTTTGTTTACTTTGCTTCCACCAAGAAGGGATCTATAAGACCACATGAAATTATTTTGGAGGAAAAACCTATCTGAACTTTAAAGATATTCAGTTTTTCTGCTTCTTGATTTAGGGGAACCAAAATTTTCCATCGAAGGAATTAATTAAACATTTAATGACTGAGTCTAAAAACTGTATTTATCTCGACAAAATGAATCAATTATTCGGTCTCCTAAAACCTACGCCAGACGTTGCATTTCTGGGACTATAGGTTTTACAATTTATAAAACCAACGAGAATTATCTGTGGTTTGCTATCTTTTAAAATCATACAACTCCATTAATGGTGAATGTAGACTAATGGGAATTAATGAACATGTAACTTTCTTCAGAAATGTCTGTCGTTCAAAAATATTGGTATCTTCGGCCAATAACAGTAGTCAAATCTTTTATTATTATTGTTTTCTATATAAGAACTTAGGTTTACAGAATTTGATCTTGTGACAAATGCAATTTTATCCCTGCCTATATTCAGTTGGGACAATAAATCGAATATTCATACATAGATTTGTTTGATTTGTCGCTGATATATTGTTATTCTGAGATGCAGTTGTATTCGACGAGGTTGGCCATTATGATACATTTTAACAACAATTTTCTATAAGTAATGAGAGTACGATGAAAATGTCTAAATTTGTTGATTTAACAAATTTGTTTGGTTGCCAAACAGCATCTGGTCATTTTTTGAAGACCATTGTTTGAGTTAACCTGTAGGTCATTTAGATGACCTTTATCAAAAATGGAAAGCGGTTAGCGAATAGAGGACATTCCTCCTACATTTTGACACGACACGTTTACGGGTGACAGAAAAAACTCAAATCAAAAATTGGAAATTTTACATGTAAATTGCCAATACTAAACGTACTGATGATCCTTAAGGTGAGAAGTTAATTACAAGGTTGACTTAGTGAATGTGACGTCTACATAAATAATTTTTTTTTAATGAATGTTTGTCTTATTCCCCTGAAACTTGTAACCTGACCTTTAAATACAATTAGGCGAAACCGGTCGGCAGAAAATTTAAAATTAAATGTTTTTCAAATCAGCCAGTTGTACTAACTGAGACTGACAAAAGGAGTACTATGAGATATGTCTCAGTTAGTACTATTTCGTGCCTTACTCATTTACCTCCTTGAAGTAACTTCTTTGTCTACTTTAAGATGACCCGAAAGCCAAAAGTTCGCAATTAATATGGTATTAAAAAAATTATTGTTTTAGACAAGCTGAGAGGTTTCACACATAATTTCAAACACTGGCACGATATGTCTATAAACAAAAGTTTATCTATGAGAAAATTTCCATGAAACCAAATTATGAACACCAAAAATATTCAATGATAAACAAGATAGAAAACTTGTTGACTATCTGAAGACTTGTAGGGAAATGGGGTACGGTTTGAACATAGAAGACTTGCAAAAACTTGCTTATGAGGTTGCAGCTGCAAATAATTTTTTTCTTCCAGAATCATAGACACAGGGTAAAATAGCTGGAAAAGATTGACTGTAAGTTTTTCTTAAAAAAAAATACAAATTTAAACATCAGAAAATCTGAAGCTTGTATCCTGCCTCCTGCTGTAATTTTTCAATGGAAACGTTTTAAGAACTATATGTTAGAAAATGCTCTACCTGATACTTTGGGTTTAACATCCCTAATTGGATAGATGATTACATGCATAAGTCAAAAAGCTTTTTTTGAATATTTAAATCTCGAGAAAATAAAAATTTCCGTCAGTAATTTGACATGAACTGAAATAGTGGAACATAGAAGGAAATGGAGCCATCCATCACTGAAGGACATTTCCAACAAAGTTTATCTTTTTATAAGCTTATGTTCCTAAATAGTGTGACAGAAGGAGACTTAATACAATACACTCAAAGCCAAAACAAAATACCTCTTACAAAAAAGAAAATCACAATCAACTGTAGTTTTGTTGAAAATAAAATTAGTTTTTTTAAAACAACATGGACGACTTCTGTTAAAAAGTAAAAGTACGAGAAAAATTTAAACTACGAGGCAAACCTTCTTAAAGAAGAGTATGCTTAAATCTCACTCTTTTGGATTCAGAATCCAATGTGCTCTCATAACCTTCCAGTTCGGTTCATTTTACCTCCCTTTCAATATTCTTTATGACGAGAGTTTCTGCCTACTGTTACACTTTGGTAGTGATAAATGACTTTATCACTGGTCACAATCAATCTCTTTATAGCCTCACATAGCTATAATAATCAAATAATTGACTTATGCAACTGCTTATACTTCTTTTTCGTACGTCTTAATTTTTTATGTTGTCGACTAAGAATTATGCATATGCACCCTACCACAATTTAGAGAACAAATTAAGTAAAATGTATGTCTAACATCTCGTGTAATATGGACACGTATAAATAGTATAAACTAAGAAATGCCAACAACTAAATGTAACGACTGTGAATGTTTAAAGTGCATTATCGTTATCAAGAGCGATAACTTTAAATGCTTAAAACACGCGTGTCAATAGCAAGCCAAGTATTTCTTGTTCAGTAGCATTCACGCAACGAAAGAACACCTGATGCACGCTCAAGTTCTTAGTTGAAAATGCACATTAAATAGGTTAACTGACACAAAGTGGAAACCAATAAAGATGTTCTTCCAACCTCATATGAAATCAAAATTCCAACTCTGAGACAACGAAAAAGAAACTCGGTGCGGTGTTAAAAATTTACCCATACACAACAGAAAGTGTTTGATATCTCCGTTAAAATGAAGATCCTTAAAATTCTGCTATACGTACATTCTCAATGCATTACATTTATTTAATTTCTATCGAATGACGCACTTTTGGATAAAATATGTTGTTCGGTAAAAATTAAATAAAATGTTTTAAAAAATAAAAATTATATTATTTAATTTTAACCGAACGGCATATTTTATCAAAATCCACAGTAAAATTTGCTACAAAATGTTGTGACCTATGGTCGTTATTGTGGCGGTACAAAATGATAAAAATTCAGGCTCTACCTACAGCGCCATCTGCCAATTTGGTTTTAAATGTTCATGTTCACTTTTTTCACAAAATGACTGACCAATTTTGTGACAGATGCACCATTCGGTAGAAATTAAATAAAATAATTATATCGTCCCTTTAATACTACAACTAGGTAACTCGAATTTTTGATGTTTTGAGTTATCCAGTTGTGCTTAGTCAACTTTTAGCCCTCTTTTACATGCTACAACTAGGTATGTTCTACGTCATTGTAAATGGCAGATAGTTAGGTGTTAAACATGGATAACTTCTAAAACGAACAATTTCGTTATGCTATAAGTGGATAACTTGAGATACCTATTTGTGCAACTGGGTAACTTGATATACCGACTACCTCTACCTTCCTGTAATTGAGATATCTAGTTGTGCAGTTAAAGAAACGTGCACAGGTTTTTTAACGTAATCTGTGTTCTTTCTAGTTTTAAGTGATATTTTTAGCAAAATAAGTGAAAATGACCACAAGGGGAAGGAAAATGGTGGAAATGGCACTTGAAAAAGTGAAGGTAAGCGATTGCCGATTTAATTAAAGTTTATTTATTGAGTAAAATGGAAAATTAGGTTATGGTTCAATTTTTATAACAATTTTGTTCAAGTTAATGTAGATAATTATAGTAAGACATAAAAAGCATGCGAACTTCTTCTTCAGAACCTTACCACAAAAATTGAAACTTACAGACTTATTTTGTTTTCAGTTCCTGCTATTAATAACCTAGACAACATGGTTGTGAACAAGGGTACCGCGGAGGGTAAGCGTGGTATTTGTATTCAGTTATTTATTTTATTAATCCATTTTTGTAGACCAAGAAAACTTTGGTGAGACGCAGATGTTGCCCAGGGCTGATACAAGTAACTCGAATCAGGCCATAGAAGATGAAGAACCGTATTCCCCTGACTACTCAGAATATCTTCCAAGTACCTCGCCTACATCAGAGTCCTCTGGAGGTATTGAATTAGATGGTATGGAAGAAATGCCCACTAAAACCGACAAGCCACGAAAGAGAAAACGAAATACAAATAAGTGGAAAAGGAATGTGGCGAAAATGAAAAGACAGCATGGCGAAAGTTATAAGTCTGCCAGGGGAAAGTTTGTTCCTGGAGTGGCAATGAAAGATCCCTGTCCTGAAGTTTGCAGACGGCAATGCAGACAAAAATTTTCGAATGATGAAAGGTTGAAAATATTTCAAAGGTATTATCAGCTAGACACATATGAAAGAAAGAGAGATTTCATACATAGTCAAACCGAAAACAAAATACAAAATGGGCTACTAGTGGAAATTCGAGGCGCCAAAATACCATAATTTTCTTTTTGCCAAAAAAAGATGGAAGGATTCAGACGTGCAAGACAATGTTTATCAACACGTTGGGGATTCGCAAAGGGTGGTGGATATTGCAATGAAAAAAGAACAGATGAATATACGGGTTTGGAAGATCAGAGAGGCAAACACGTAAAAAGTCACCCCTCCTGAAATACTGCAAAGTATCAGAGCTCACATAGAAAAGTTCCCGGTCATATCCTCGCATTATTGTCGCGCAAAAACTCAACGGAAATATTTGCACTCGGATCTGAACATAACGGTTATGTACTCATTATACAAAACAGAATGCTTGGAGAAGAACCAACCAGTTGCTAGTTTTGCAATGTACAGAAAAATATTTTCCGAAGAATATAATTTGGGGTTTTATCGTCCACGAAAAGATCAATGCCGAATATGTATGGCTTATAACACTCCCACAAATGATAAAAGCTTATTTGAGGCAGACTACCAAACACAAATAAATGCAAAAATAGAGCCCGCAGTGAGAAACTGGCAAACAAGCAAATAGCTGAAGAGTCTAATGGAACAATTGTAAGCTGTAATTTTGACTTACAGCAGGTACTGCTAGCACCCACTGACCCCACAAACAATGCGTTATTTTATAAACAACGTTTTAAGACCTTTAATTTCACAGTTTATAACGTAGTCTCCAAACAAGGCGATTGTTTTATGTGGACAGAAGTGGAAGGAAAACGAGGCAGTTGCGAAGTAGCCACTTGTCTGTACACTTACTTTAAATCGTTGCCCAGTTCTGTGCAAGAAATATCTTGCTTCAGTGATCGATGCGGGGGACAAAATCTTAATAAATATGCAGCTGCAATGTGCTGTACAGGAAATTCCACACTTAAAAAGATAGATCTCAAATTTCTTGTGGTAGGCCATAGTGAAATGGAATGTGATTCTATGCATTCTGCCATTTCAACAGAATTTAAAAGAGTCGGTAAAGTAAATTGGCCTCAAGACTGGAAAACTATTGCCAGATGCGCGAGACGAAAAGGAGATAAGCCGTATATTGTTAATGATGTCACACATGAACAGATATCTGATTGGAAAGCTCAAGCAGAACGAAACATGATGTTTTGGAAAGTTGATTCAGAACGTAAATTAGTACGCTGGCAGAAAATTTGTGTCATGAGTTTTTGAAATCTGAACCATTAATGATGAGATTCAAGGAAAATTTTGACGATGAATATAGACTTTTGAACTGCAGCAGAAAACCGGAGTTGCAGTTTCAGGTCTAGGGAATTTAAATGCCCTATATGGGGGTAGGTTGCCAATCACAAAGGACAAATACGATGATATTATGGCATTATTTAAATGAAACCACCTGCACTTGGCATTGAATACAAGCCCTATTATGAAGGTCTGCCGTTTCAGGAAATGAACAGGGAAGAACAACATGAAGACGCAGATTTAGACAGTGACCTGAGTGATTTTTCTGATTGAAGCTCACTTATCTTCATTTATTTTCATTAAAATAATTAAAAATAAAAATTATAATACGTATGAATAAAAACACTTTATTTAAACCCACATTGTTTTTAATGTAATCCCAAATTAAAAGTAGATATCTCTTTTTCCCAATATTGTTAATAGCGCAATAACTGGATATCTTGAATTTTTTTGAAAAATAATGAAAGTGTTGCATATTTCCTGATGTTGATGGAAGATTATGCTGCAGGCCTTGAATGTTCAGGTATTTTGCTCACTAAAAAGAAGATTGTCAATCCTCTTGTCATTTTTTGGCCTGTCAATTTTAAAGTCATTTTCTCACAATGCATATTTTCGAGTTATCTAGTTGTAGTACTAAGGGGACGATATGGAGAAAGTGAGTATAGAACACTCTTGATTCAGCAAACGTATTAGGGAATACTTGACCCAGAATTTATTTATCCCGATTTACCACAAATTCTGTTTACTGAGACTGTCCGAATGACTGCAAAGCATGATGACATAGATAGACATTAGTCAAAATAAACGTGGCAAATTTGCTGCTTGCCTTCCGTGAACTAGTAGAGAAAATTTGATAACTGAATATCGACCTCAGTACTTCTTCTATAGAAAACCAAACAAGAGTCTATTGGTGGTATGGCTTCGAATGGCCAGAAAGATAAATAAAGGATAAACAGATAGATTTTAAAAATATCCAAAGAACTTTGTCAGGAAGAAAAAATAAAACTTCATGTTTTCCCCGAGTTACGGACTAAATTCAAAGAGAAACTCAGGTGCAGGTTGAATCAGGACTAGATAGATGTTTTCACAAGCAGTTCGCTCCTAGAACTGAAAAGCAGTAATGTGACAGATGGTTTGTTTATTTTGTCCAGGAACGGAATCGTTACATGCATTTTGAAAAGAAACTGTACTTATTTAAATAAATGCTTCTTTTTGAGGAGGGGCATCAAAAAATCCACTAAACGTAGCCGGATAAAACTATTTAGTGGTTTTTTTGTGACTTTTCTGAAAGAAAAACCAATCACTTGAATAAAAGTTGCAGAAAAAATTATTTATCTATATAACCATATTTACTTCTCTCAGATCGATTGGATTGATTTCGTCGTGTACTACAACTAATAATCGGATAACTACTCTAAAATATTGGTGATTTGGCGTAAAGTTGAGGGAAAACCGGAATCTAGAACAACGATGTTCTGAACGTAACAGAGAAAACACGAGTATGAAAATGGGATTTGCTATTGGCATTGAAAAAGCATATAGTTTTTGGGTAATTACACCAAATGTAAAAATGAAAATGTCACACTTTGTCCTATAACATGCAGTTGCGCGCAAATTTACGAAAATTCGTTTAATTCATTCACTTTCTTGAGTTCTAATTTTGTCCAAATTATTCAACATGGTAAAATTGTAGATAAGGTGTTGGGTACTGGCAAAGATCACCCTTCTCTTGAACAAATGCCAACAGAAGAACTAGTGAAATTGAGAGTGATGAAGTTCGTGACAACACCGATTTTGTAAAGTAAATATGACCCAAAGAAGCACACGTACAACAATGTACCAAAAAACAGTTGCTTGGTCTTATTTGAAACTTATCCAGTAAAAGTTTTATGATCCACGACAAATGTTAATATTTTAATTTTAAATAACATATTCAAAAGACTAAACTAATATATAACGAATTGGCTTGAAAATTATCTTATTAAATTGAGAAAAGGTTAGATGAAATTATAGTAATAATACGTCTAGAAATAACCAAAACAAATAAAGTACTAAAAAACTGTGGGTGCTGTGCATGCTGCAGATGGAAAACCAAAAAATGTTGCCTTTCTGTCACTGTTACCTAGAAGAAAGGGATTCCTACTGAACTCCTACAGAATGAAAAAACAGCAATTAAAAATTTACTACTAGCAAAATCTAAAGTAATTTACAGAAACTGTACAAAGAAAGTGAAAGAAATTACGGAACATATTATACTGTCATACTTGAAAAATATTAACGCAGGTAAAGCTATCTATACTTTGGTCAACATTTTTAATGTGGAAAGCCACATATGATACACATTTTTACGTTGATGTTCTTGACATACATCATTAGAAAAAGAATGTTTTTTTACCAAGGACAACATTGGGTAATCCTTAAATGAAACAGATGATCAAACTTATTTGATGATGAAGGTGAGATTGGCAAATTATATTTGATAAAAATCATATTTTATATTTGTTTGTACATCGTAAAAATTTTTGGAGTCATGAAAAGACATGGTTTGTGTAGTCGACATAAAGACCGCACTTTTACCGTTTTAAGTTGAGAGTGCACTTAGAAATACAGGAAATACAAAGGTCTGAGGCAACCACATACTAAAAGCAGTCTCCTTTTTCTTAAAGTAAAAGAATTGTAAATCAGCATGTAGAAATCAATAAAATCGTAAAATACATCGTTAGATTGTTGTATTTCTTCTCAAAATCGTGATCCTAAAAAGTATACCAATCACTGTTTTAGAAGAATTAAACAATTCTTTTAGCAAATGCTAGTGGGGATTTATTAGCTAGCAAGCGAAAGGATATATTAAAGAAAGTTTAAATTATAAAATTGAAATTGAACTTCAACTTTTGATTAAGGAAACAGTGAAAAGCTTTTTGTCTTCAACGAGTCTAGCATCATCTTCCTCATTGCTAACCTTTTCTGTTAAAACATCAGCTTTAGTGACAGAGGTGTCACCAGGAATGAATATTGCAAATAACGGATGCAGTTGTAAAATTCAGTTTTATTTTAATACAGAAAAATTAGTGGCGTAACCAGACGGATGCGAGGTAACCGAGCCCAGCACTCAAAGACGCCCTTAACGTACGTAATAACAATAATAATAATAATAAGAATTAATTTATTACACAATCTATAAAATAATAACTGCCATTTCAGGCAATAAGATCGATCAACACCTAACTCAACACAGCGTTCTCACTGCAAAGCCTGCAAAGAACAATTAATTATAAACTCGACAAGAAGGAAGAATACATAGATTTCTACAAAAAAGCCTTTAACTCCATTCCACATTCATGGCTATCGAAAATTCTACAGATCTATAAAATACATCTAACAATACAGCAGTTTCTCACAACAATTATGAATGAGTGAAACACATCAACATAAAACGAGATATCTTCCATGGTACAGCCCTGAGTCCTTTGCCTGAACCTATTATCGAGTGGTTTCAATGACACAAAACATGGATTCCAAATCAGGCACCAGAAGCCAACAATACGCACTACATAAAAGTATATGCCGCAACAGAACACCAGCTACAACAACTCCTCAAAGTAGTAGACGCGTTCTCGAGGAAGATCAAGATGGAATTTGATTACAACAAGCTCTATAAATATCTCGGTTTCCAACAGAGCACTATAATGGATCACAGCCATATCAAGACACACTTGACCTTTAGATACGGGAAGAAATTGGTATGTACTACTGAGGAGTCAGCTCGGGACACCCCATCAAAGCGATCGATTCGTATGCTATCTTCATATTGACATATTTCTTCCGTATCATTAAATGGACTACTACCGACCTGGAGAATATAAACATTTTGACCAGAGTCAAACTCACAGACAACAGAATGCTACACCGTAACTTATGCAAAGAAAAATAAGTATCAAAAGAAAAGAGGGAAGAAGAGAAATGATTTGATCTACACCAATTATCACCAATCAAATCAATACACTGAGAGAATACTTTAAAAAAAGCGAGTACCACACGCCCAAAGCAATAGTAAAAGCCGATAAAACTACACACCTATCCTCACAATTACCAAAATTCATAGCAAGTAAGACGCTGGAGGAGAAAAAATTAAAATGGACATTGAAATAACTACATAGCAAACACTACAATCAAATTGATGATATCCTTCATTAAACTGATTAATTAAAATGTCCAGATGGTAAGACACGTTTGGACCCTTACTATTTGAAGGAAAGGGATCGAAAAATAAACTTTCTGGTCCTGTTAGCAACGTTTTGCTACCGCAGTGGGAGATTCATCAGGACAGTGTCAGGATTAGATGAGTTATAAATAGAAACTGACTAATCAAGCGTCAAGTCCAGTAGTGTGAACAGATGATCGAATCTTAAATTTAATGCAAAAATCTGATCGTGTAAAACAGCAAAAAATTGAGTTGAGAATTAAGGTTTCCATGGCCGGAGTAGTTGCCACCTATCGTAAGGGGCTTCATCATGGCGAGAAACTTGAAACAAATAAAAGAGAGTTCAAAGTAGACTACCTTTATGATCTGCTTTTTTGACGATTTCGTAACATTCTCCATGCGCTTTAATGGTATATAATTAGAACTACGTTTGCAGAGAAGAAGGTAAGGAAACTGAACTTTACCTAAATTATATTTCAATAAAAAGTATGTATTAAAAAAATTTTTTTAAATAAAAAAATAGGGCTATTATAATCATTTTATAATACAGGAACATAGGGCCTTACCCACATTTCATCCGGGCTTACCCTTGGGTTGTTACGCTACTGGGAAAAATAATTATGTATTTATTGAATTAAGGTTAAAAATTTTGGAAATATACCTCATTATTTTGCTTGTATTATGGAATAATTATATTGTTGTTGATTATGTAATTATTTCATTGACTTACAAAAGTTGTCTTTTTCTTCAAACTGTCTGAATGTATTGAAACTAGAACTGAATGAGTCTCATTTCACTCAAGCGTAAAATTAATTTCAAAACTATTTTATAGTGTTGGAAAGTATTTAACGTATGAAGCTTGGCACGATTCCTAATTCCAAAAGTTTTCGTACAAGTACGATTTTACTATTTCACATTATATGCTGACCGCACTGTTTTGCAGAGTTACGCAACTAATTCTGTAGTACAATACAGCGTGCGACTTTAAGAGTTAAATTAAAAGATAAATTATGAAGACTAACTTGTCAGTTTAAGAAGAGGGTAAATACAGCATCGTGTTTGAATCCCATCAAATGTTCCTGAAATTCTCAAATTAGGAAGAAAAAGATTGTTCTGCGTTTTAGTGTTGCTTGAACAGACATTACAAAACATTTAACTCAATTAAGTAATGTAAAATAACAAGACATTGATGAATGTAAAATATGCTATTTAAACATAATAAATTTATCCGGAGGGAAATTTGAAAAGTTATAAATTAATATGTGCAAACTAATCCAATCTAACATTTTAATTTTTATTCCACAGCAATAACCCATTGTACTGTAAACTTAATTTATTTTTAAATTTTGCTTTTACTGTTAATTTAAATTTAACTACGTTCTAAAAATACGCGCGCTCAAAAAATGCTTACGCACGCAAATTGAATTAAAATTTAGAATTACTGTTTCGCGAACATAAAATTTATTCCACACATTTCAGAAAGCTTCTATCGTCGTTAAAATTGATTTTTTTCCTAAATATTTGCGGATTAAATTAGAAAATCGCTTGCGAATTAAAAACTTCCCTATAAAAAGCTTTGGCATCCTTTACGACGGAGGAATCAGTTTCAATCTATTACACGACAAAGACGTAAAGAACGGTAAACATATATAAGCAAAGTTAATAAGCAGCTGAAGATTAATTTAACGATGTTTTATATACCTTTTGTAAGACTTCAAAATTAAATTTCAACTTGAAAACTGAAGACGCTGTTTGTGTAAGGTTTTAGTCCGCGACGGTGCTTTTAATTTACTTAGTAACAATTAACGTTTCACACGTACTTTATTAGATTAGATTAAATTAAATTTATAGTAATTAACGTACTTTTTAATTAGTAGTAAAATTATCAAAGAAACCTTTTTGTGCCAACACCTAAACTTGAAACAACAATGTAGGTAGAACAATTTACAAACATTATGAAAATTATTTTTTCAATTTTCATGTTTCGTTATTAAACATATTTTTTAAATAATTAAACAAGTGAAACCAATTAAGGAAAAACCTTAAAAATCAAGTGTTAGAAAATATAATTTACAAAAAAAATGTTCAATAATAGAGTGTTCAAGCTGTTATCCTGCTGGAAGCTCTATAAGAACTTTTGTACACGATACACCGCATATGCAGCTGTACTTCAAGCAGAACGGTTATTATCTTCCTGCAGTAGGAAGAAAATTGAAGAACGCATGAACCCCATACCATATAGCGTCAATTCACTGAGAAATTTTATGGAATATGCAGTGGCGTAGTAAGAAATAAATAAGGAGGAGCAAATAGGTAAAACATAACTTAACATATAAATAAAGAAGAAAAACTTTATAGTCTTTTAACAATAAAAATCCTTAATAACCGTCCTCACAAAAAAGTAAAACCAATGCAAAACATAAAATAAAGAATCTTATACATTCAAACAGAATCCCATGTTGCAGATGATGAGTAAAACAATTAGGTTCTGTTGTAGGGGCGCATCCCACAACCACTAAAATAGAAACTCGTTTTTTGGTGCACTGTCCTAACTCTGCTGCAAATGATGATACTGAATAGTACCAATGTATTATAACATATTATTTTCACGACGTAGGTTATCGTTGGGAACTGCATTATTATTATTATTTTTTTTAGACTAGATTTAACCCGACCATAGGTCGGGGCTACGTCTTTATGAATATTATATGAATATTATATATACAGGGTGTTTCATTAATCAGTACAGAAAATGAAACTGGAGATTCCTTGCAAAATTTAAAGGGGGTTTAACATAAAAAAATTTCCTTAAAGCCTCCCTGAAGAGTTAGACAATCTGTAGCAATGCTAGGTAGCGTTAACGGAAATTTGTTCAAAAGAATAAGAGCATGTATTCAAGAAAATGGTGCCCATTTTGAACACTCTCTGAAATAATATTGTTAATTTAAATTAAAATGATAGTTAATAATAATATTGTTATTTATGTCAAACTTGCATACGCAACTTATTAATTAAAAATTCTGCAAGTTCGCTTAATTTATTTTTTTGGTGAAAAAGTATTGAGTTTACGTGAAATTTTAAGAGACAAAAAGTTTTTAATTGAATTGGCCCTCCAAAATCTGAATTTTAAAATTGAAAAAAAAATTAGTTAAAAAGTTCTGGTAAAAACTCTAAGGGGTAGTAAGACTCACCCCTTGCAGAGAACAAGGGTGAATAAAATTATGAAATTATGGAGGCTTCTTGGTAGTAGTATTTGAGTGTTTAGATTTCTTTTTTTATTTCAAGTCATTACAGAAAAAATCGATTAATGTGAATTTTTACACATCTTTAAGGGGCTGTAACTCTTCAGGGGAGGCTTTAAGGAAATTTTTTTTATGTTAAACCCCCTTTAAATTTTGCAAGGAATCTCCAGTTTCATTTTCTGTACTGATTAATGAAACACCCTGTATATATATATATATATATATATATATATATATATATATATATATATATTATTATTATTATTCACTGGCGCTTTAACATTATTTACATCATCGCACCATTGATTTCTTGTTAGCTACAACACTTGTGCTTCGATAAAATCCGCTGTGTTTGACGACAGCATCTCAGCAAAGCTACGAGTTCAAATTTCTTCCAAAGCCAGTCCACTCTGGCGAATATGGTTATGTACATCCACAGCAGGTGCGCCATTAAAGTACTCTTCAACCATTTGCGGTCTAGGAACTTCTTTTATCATACTTCTCCCAGTTTCATCAATTCTTCTTTGTTTCGCAGAGCTTCTCTCTGTCGTCGTGCTGCAAGTACCAACAAGCGTATGTATTTTTTTGTCTCTCCATGCAAGACTTATAAATTGTCCTCTTCGCGGGTCTTTTATGCTCTGTCATAGGATTTTTTCTAGTTGCAGTTTTCACGATTCCAATGTAATATAATCCTCTATCATGTAATTTTTTTGCGGTTTTTACTGACGAAAACCGAGAGTCTCCTACTAAAATTCTTCCTGTAGGGTGCCAGGGACGGAATATGGTGGTCGTTTTTCTCTGCACAGATTTCCGCCTCCATTTATTTCAATCCCAAAATTATTCCAGATTGTGCATCAGCGATTGTTTTACGTACGCATCCGACCCCTTCAGGTTTTCGTTTTATTTTAATAACAAGCCGGCATACCTCCAGCTTCTTTATTCATTCCTTTGCAGTACCATGCAAACATATATTCATCAGTTGTTAGTTTGTAATCAGGTGTAAAATATCATCCTATTAGACTGTGGTCATCTTTCTCCATTTATCATTATTAGCATTGTCAGGCATAGAGAAAGAAGTATTATTGAGTATTCCTTCAAACCTATGTAATTCAGTACTCAAATAATTTCGACGATTGTGGTGAGTGTTCACTGTCATTGCATACCGTAAACCAATGGCTTTATAGAATTCTCCTTTTATTATTGTCTTTCTAAGTGTTGTATTTTCCAGTCCAAAATTTTCTAAGTAGGAGATCTGGCTGTCAAAATGCTTAAGCTCTTGCTTTACACCGATATCTTCAGAAACCGAAGTAGACAAAAATTAGAAACTTCATCAGTCAATAGAAAAATGTTAATTCTATACAGTATTTAAATATTAAGTTCTAAGTTTTGTAGTTTCCAGTCCAGAAATTTTCATAGCCGAAGATCATTTATGTGGCTGTCAAAATGCTTAAGCTCTTGGTTTTACACCCCATATCTTCGGAACCGAAGTAGATAAAAATTCGAAACTTCATTAGTCAATTGAGAAAGGTTAATTCTATACAGTGTTTAAATCAATCGTAAGTTCCTTAAATCTTGTAGTTCTAGTCTAAAATTTTTAAAGTCGAAGATTACATGTGTGGCTGTTAAAATGCTAAGCTCTTGCCTTACACCCGATATCTTTGGAACCAAAGTAGATAAAAATTCTAAACTTCATCAATCAATAGAAAAAAAATTAATTGTATATAGTGTTTAAATATTAAGTTCCTAAATCTTGTAGTTTCCAGTCCAAAAATTTTTAAAGCTTTACATCAGATGTCTCTTGGACCAAAGTAGATAAAAATTCTAAACTACATCAATCAATAGAGAAAGGTTAACTCTATAGAGAGTTTTAAATATTGAGTTCCTAAAGTTTGTAGTTTTCAGTCCAAAAGCCATAGATTGCATATGTGGCTGTCAAAATGGTTCTCTCAATTTGACATTACTGCATTGATAAATGTGTTCAATATTTTCGGAAGGGAAAATGCCATACAAAAATTTATTTCTCTCATGTCCTGTAAATTGCGAACATGAATCTGTATTTATGGTCAGTAAATCGCCAAACTGTCACGAGGTCTTATATTGTACTGCAATGTTGCTTTCGTCTTCAATATTATCACCATTACTAATATCTGAATTTTCCTCTTCGTCATTATTAATTGGACTTTTAAGATCACTTTTGCTAAGCCTCCTGTAGCTATAATTATCATTTTTATTATTATTAATAACACTTTCATCATCAGTGGTCTCGTCGGAAGATAATGATGATTCGCTGTCATTTTGAGGAAACGGCGAGTTTGATTGTACCCGAGATGATGAGGATGACTCTAAAACAAATGGAACAGAAAGTAGCCATATTATTGTTACCTATAATACAAATAGAAACACCTACGATTTAGCAGACTTCTTGTATCTTCAATGGAACCACGATTTTCTGTTCGGAGCACATGAAGAGATATTTTTGTGGGGTTATTGTCAATATACCACTTCACTGGCGTAAAATTTTTCGATTTTTATTACTTTTATTGTCACACCATAGCACTTTGTGTCATGCCACTGATCCTTAAAGTAAATTTAATCCATGTATAGTAATTTTTTCCATCAAATGTGGGTACAGCCACCTAGACACGCTGCCCTCAAGAAACATTTTAATGACTAAATTCTCATAGTACGGCGACAAACAAAAAAGACTGATTCGTGGAAACCTGAAGAATCCAATGGTCTAAAAGCCCGTCCTGTTAACAGGACGCAAAGACCTCTTACGAGCCATTAAGTAAAGGGTGTACCGGCAGGACCTTGTACACTCTATCATTAACTGTCGTTTTTCTTTTATCAATTTTGTTCAAAATTCTAAGCTTTTTTGAATATGTATACAATAATAATATTAAGTTTTTCGAAATCGTACAAGTAGTTTAGCAGATATAGGGTTTACAATTTTCTACATCAGCTTTAAACATACTCGTTCAGCTTTAGATAGTGTTTCTTAAATTAAAATGCATTTGTTGAAAATATAATATAATTTCACAAAAATTATTAGCATTCAACAATATATTCAAAATTAGGTATTTTTTACAATACTCAATGTAACGAATTTCCATTCTAAATTCTTTAATAAATTATTTTATCAACAAAATTTGATAAATCTTGACCAAAGGATATGTGGAGGTAATAACGAATCAATTTGTCTTCCTTCAGTTTTTAATAAAATTGTTAGTACAGTTTTTGGAAAATGAGGACCTTTTTTTTGGAAGGCAGGAATTGAGTTACCTGAAAAGAAAACACCTATTGTGGGTAATTACATAAAAAATATTGGTGTTCATACTTAAAAATGCTGACTCATATTTTCATTTTATTTCAAAGAATTTTTGCATGTGTTCTAAGTACATTAGAAATGTGTTCGGATATCATAAATATTGATAAAAAAAATTAAAAGAATTTATTTGTATAAACATGCAAAACTTACGCGCCAAATCAAAGATGGCTTTTATATCTAATAAGTTGGTATAATCTTAAGTAACTCAAAACATGACATAACAGCATCCTCTAACTGACACTAATTTTCTCAATTGTAAACTGTTTATTCAATTTTGTACAAAATTTGGATGCAATGTTATTGTCGATGAAACGAGGGTGTGGGATGTCGTTTCTGATAAACGAGTGTGATATAATAACACAACCGACATGAAAATTGTCTTCGTTTAGAATTTGAATGAATGATTAGTTTTACAATTTTACATCATTAGTTAGGATAGAAATAAGTAGTGATGTAGTACATATCTTTGTGGTGGGTTAATACAGGTTACTATCATTTGTTCGTTATAGTAATTGAATATATGCACATCTGAAATTTAACATTTTAATTGAGACGGATTTATGATTGCTAATTTACTTTATTATACCTACAGGGTGTGTCT
This sequence comes from Abscondita cerata, assembly GCA_030710515.1. Classification (NCBI taxonomy): domain Eukaryota; kingdom Metazoa; phylum Arthropoda; class Insecta; order Coleoptera; family Lampyridae; genus Abscondita; species Abscondita cerata. The sequence continues at coordinate 13,785 of JALBCR010000917.1, read as the reverse complement.
CGACGATAGCATGTTAGACGAATAATGAGAACGAATAAACAGATTCAACTGAAAACGGTCTCACTTCCAGTTATACCGGAAATAAATACCAATTTTGTTATTTTAAATACAATGCCCCAATTTTTATTTTATTTTCGGTTTTCGCATAAAATTTTACGTTTTTTACTACCAGGTTTGGCGTAGGTACCTATCTCTTACCAATATAGTGCAGTAAATAGATATATATTTTTGATAAAAATAATAGTAGGTACCTTATATTTATGTTTTATACCGAAAATAAATTGTTATTATAGCATGAACCAACGTGAATGGTTAAAAAGAAAAGTTATAGAAGATAAAAATACGAATAAAATGAGCACCAATTCGACTTAAGCGGATAATAATTTTCGAGAAAAATCGGAAAAACTGGAATAGTTGAGTCTTTTTTTAAATTTGTAGATGCGTCATTTTTTGAGATGTAGCATAAATCTTTCAAGAAATAGGAGATAATGATACATACTTAGTGTGTACAAAACCCTGCAATTGTCGGGCAATTAGTTTATTCAAAATTTCGATTAAAATTTTTAAATCAATCGAGGCTGAATGCTCGTGTGGGGGGTCCGATTGGCAGAAATCAAAAAAATTGTAAAGAAATAGAAAGGAACAAAACGTATATTCTTATTCTTTGATAAAATAATATTAAACACGCAAAAAATGCATGTAAAGATGGCTGAAATTGACTAAGTACGAGAAAACAACGGAGTAGTGGGGTACCAGGCCGCTAGCGCCGTTTGAAGAGACTGCGATTTATATAAGCACGCCTGCGCGCAACAATGTGTGTTTTAGTCAAATTTTTTAGAGCATGTAGTAAATGTATTTTATTTTTTTTTATTTTGGGGTAGCTAAAAATTGATATTGAAAAGGAATGTTTTTTGCTAAAAATGCTGTAAAAAATCACATTTTTATATCTAACAATAAACTAACTGTCAACTTACGACGGGTTTAAAAGGAATACTTACGACGAGAGCATAATAGAAATAGTAATAAGTAAATATTACTATAATGGTATGCAATTGTAACTTTGATAAGCAACAAACGAGTAAGAAAGAAATAAAATAAAATTATAAAATTAAAATACATATTATTTATACAATGTTCATCCTTTTCGCAAGCATTTCAATTTGTTCATCAATGTTTTTATGAGTGTGAACTTCATTTGTTTGAAAAAATTTTTTTCTTCTAAATCGGACGCTAGATTATTAGTATCTAAATTATAACACGTGTCTTCGTGACAGTATGCGCAAAGATTTGTGCACCTCAAAAAGTGTTTTCTACAGCCACACCTACTATCCATACATCCTTTTTTTAGTACTTGAACACGAAATTTGATCTAACAATTTTTTGGAAATGGGTGGATCCCTACTGCCAAGAGGTATTAAATGATTGTTCTTTAATTGCTAACCCCAATCAGTTGCCGTCAAATTTGTATTGCCTAACCAGAGCTGCACTTGATAAATGACACAAAAGCGCACTGTTTTGTTGCTGCTTTTGTCGGCGACAAAGTTTCCAACGCAAATTTCTTTTTATTTTTACTTTGAAAAATTTAAGTACCGTAAATCGCTCAACGAGAAGTAGGTGGACTTTTGTATTAATTTTTTTTAGCTTTGCTGTTGTACATTTTGCAGCTTTGCTAGATATTTCTTCGCAACTGGAATTTTTATTATAAAAATCTAAGCTAAATCTGTTAATTTAGTATATTTTGTGAAAAAAGACTATTAATTTATTTTTGCCAAGTTTGTAAAAGTCAAACAAGTATCGCAACGCAAATAGTAAAAGTTGATAAAATTGATTGGGTTTTGAGGTTTACCGGTTTTAACATATTAAAAAATTGTTTTGGATTTAGAGTAATGATTGTATCCGGTCAAAAGTAATTTCAGGTTTTGAAATTTGATGATATTTCATCGAAAAAAAGCAATTTACAAAAAAGCTGACGATACAATTGCCAATGCACATTGCAATGAGAATTGTATATGCCTGAATGTTTTGGTCTAAATAAAAACATCTGCTTTTTTGGCTTTGGTAACTAAACCATACCTTAGAACCGGGTCTGCAAAAAGCTAACGTACAATTTTAAAAATATATTGCATCCAATATTGTATCTAACTAACGGTGAACTTTTTGGGTCTTATGTCGCGGATTCCACGTTTCATAGCATTCTATACCTAAGATCTAAAAACTGACATACAAGTTTCCCGACACATTATGTCACGGGCCCACGGACTATAAATTCTCACAAAATTTTTTTTAGTTAGGAAACGCGGTATGTTAAACAAAATAAAAGTGTTAGTTTTACATTAATAGGTAATCTATAATACCATCAATGTTTATTGAAATATTGCAAATAAACTGACGAATATTAATGAATCGTCTCAACCTTTGGGTTTGGAAGAGATGGAGGTTGTTGTAAGCGTACTCTACTACGATAGCCAAGTAAAATACCATCTTCATCAAATTCAAATGTCATAAAAAAGTACTTCACCAAAATTACATGAAGTAGTAGAAACGAAAAACTGTAATGAAACACTTGAGCAAGTTTCACTAGAACTTGATGTAAATATTTGTCTGTGCGTTATGTCGTAAAATAGGCTTATCATTTTGTTAAACAGCCCAATAATAAACCTATGGCAAATGACACGTTTTTTTAGCTCCTGAGGAGTACAATAGATATATACATACCAATTAATATTTTTGATCAAGTTCGTTAATTCTATCCATCCTTTAAATTAAATTGACTCCACACCTTAACAAATAGAGTTCCACTTCAACGCAACCGAATAGTAGATTTAATCTATGTGTTAGGGTGGGCACTTGATTTTTAGTATGAACACAGCAAGGTCTGCACATACACATCTTACGAAAGAATTGAGTAATGGGCTATCAAGCATATTATTATTTGGGTTTATCGTTTGCCATTGAACATATAAAAATCTACTAGAAATTTGAAACGCAACATTGGAATTAATGAAGCTGCAGTACTATGGAAAACGTTATCGACTGGTGGTAAAATTCGATCATATTGAAAGTTGTTTTCTGTTTTGAACGTTAATTTTAAGTTGAGAGTAAGTTGTAATTATTGTATTATGCAATGTAATTTCGCGTAGCCATTCGGTTAGAAAGTTATCGACTTTCTAAAAATTCCATCAATATGAAATTTGGTATATGGTTAATTGTCAGTGCATTTTTATAAGTGTAACCCAGCATTTTTGTATACATTTTTTTTCTTAACCTTTATTCAAAAGAGTTTTCTCGTGAGTTTAACCCTAAGTTTGCGCACCCCTAAAACCAACCATTTCTCCATCATCTTAGGTTTGGTGTTTTTTAGAATTTCATATCTCGCGTTCTAACTATCGGGCAGTCATAAAACTTGGTGTCATTAGATTTGCTTTGAGTTATATTTTCAACAATATAATACAACAAAAACGGTGCGTTTAACGGAAAAAAAGTTATTACTCAAAAGGAATCCAAAGACGCCAAGTTTACGACTGTGCGATAATCAGAACGCGAGACATAAAAATTCAAAGAAAAACACCAAATCCAAGATGGCGACGAAGGGATGTTTTTAGGGGTGCGCAAACTTAGAGTTAAACTAACACAAGAAAAGTCCTTTCAAAACGGGGCTAAAAGAAACAATGTAGTACAAAAATGGTGGGTCAATCTCTAAATGCACTAGACTATACTTGTAATGCGAGTATTCAAAAAAATCAGAACAAAAAGCATAGTTTTATCAAGAAAGACCTAATAAAACAACAGAAGATAGGAATGCATAATTGTATAATTAAACTAACCATAAAATTTATTTTAATTTAATTTGCCATTGCTTTTCAAAGTAGACAGATGTTCGGCACAGGCTTCCATATTTACGGTGCGGTGGGGATGAACTCACCCCATTTAGATTTAAGAATATTTTGTGAGTCAGTCAGATCTTAAGAGTTGTTGTAAAGAGTAAGTTTAAGAGTCGTAAAATAAAATTATTAAACTACGATTCGTTTCCTTTAATGTAGAGCAATAAGTCTCCAACATTAAAATTGGTCCTTCGACGCCACATAACTAGCACTGTGGTATTAATGAATAAATACAGATTTATATCGAAATCAAAATAATAAAAGTAATAAAAGTGAATAAAAAAAAAAAAGTGAGAGTGAAGTAGTTGACGCTGACGAAACACGTATCCAGATCCAGACCCACAGAATATTAATAAATTATCAACTAGAAGAAGACGCGAAGTAAAGGCATTGCCAAGGTAGGCAAATTTCCGAAGTAAAAAAAAAACCCATTACCAACAAAGAAGTTTGGCTGGGCGAACTGTTCCTGTAAGTACTTCCACAAGTTTTTACAAGTTGCGTAAAATAGTATTTGTGGTTCTTAAAACAAAATAAATAGAAACGTTAATTATAAATTAAATAAGTCAATTATAAATATGGCATCACTTAAAAATTAATAATACGACGAAATTCAATAAAAACAATATAATAAAAATTGAAGCGTTTGTAAGTCAATTTGACAACGAAGTACATGTAGAAAGTAGTTTAGAAGATATAGATGTAAGGAAAAATACTTTAACAAAATTGTATGACTGTTTCAATGATTTGAATGATGAAATTTTGTGTATTCAAGACTCTGATTCAGACGACATTTTTGAGTTTTATCAAGAGCTTCTCATTAAATTAGAAAAACTTAAAACTAGAATTATTACACAAAAATCATCGCAATCGGTGAATAATGCGCAAGTTATTGAAGAGTCAAACAATAAAATCCGGGAAATGTAAGATTACCCGCATTAGATATACCTTTGTTTGATGGTAGCGATGTTACTGAGTTTAATACGTTTTATGAGCTTTTGAAGCTTTAATTCACCAAGACAACAATTTGTCAAATATACAAAAATTGTGTTATTTAAAAAATATGTGAAAGGTGAAGCTTTAGAATTAATTTCCAGTTTGCCAGTGGTCGATTCTTCGTATCATACCGCAATTCAGCTAATTCGTGATCGCTTTAGCAACAAAATTTAATAATCATGGCGCATTTAAAACAATTATTTGAATTACAATCAGTTTCTGGTGCATCATCAAAACAATTAAGGGAAGTTGTTTCTAAAATAAGGCAACATGTAGGTTGTTTAAAAATTTAGGTGAACCAGTTCACGGGTGGGATTCCATTTTAGTATATATGCTATCCCAAAAGATTGATTCTTACACTAATCGCGCGTTTCAATTAGAACGTAATCAAAAAGAACCCTTATCATTAAAACAATTTTTAGAGTTTTTAGAAAAGCGAGCAGGAAGCATGGAAGCATCTAGTTCAAATAGTCAAAATAATTCAAAATTTAAACATAAAGTTGCTGTAAATGTAACTAACGTTAAAAATCATTTAATAAAAATAAAAGAGAAACAACAAACAGGCTTTACAAATTACTTGTGCATTTTGTAATATAGACAATCATAAAATTTATTCATGCGTGAAGTTTAAAATATTCCTGTTGAAGATAGGATTAAATTTGTGACCGAAAAAGATTTTGTAAAATATGCTTAAATGCACATAGCGGGAATGTTTTTACAAGGTTTGTGTATTATGTGGAAAGCCGCATAATGGGTTATTGCACGTTGAAAACCAAGAAATTGTATTGTCCAACAATCAAACAATAGTAAGTAATCTTTGTGCCACTCAGGTACTTTTACCCACAGCCCAAGTAAAAATAACAACCGAGGATAATACCGAAGTGATCATAAAATGTTTATTAGACTCAGGGTCCCAAGCTTCTTTTGTTACCGAAAAATTCACCGAAAGTTTTAACATTGAGGTAAATAAACAAAATATTACAGTTAATGGAATCTCAGAAGGGATTTCATATGCAAAAGGTACCGCGGTTTTAAGCATTAGCTCGCTTGTACATAATTATTCTAAAACCACGAATTCTTAGTAGTACCCAATATCACCACAAGTTACCGCATCATTCTTTTAATGCGAAGTTAATTAAAATTCCCAATAATATCAAACTCGCGGATGTAACATTTAATGAACCGTCACATATATCAATGCTATTAGGGCTGATATTTTCTTTGAAGTAATTGTTGACGGAACATTTAAATTAGGGTTAAATCAACCTATTTTTCAGAATACATTATTTGGTTATGTAGTAAGTGGATCATTTTTGTGTTCTAACAATTTTAATAAACCCAAAGCATCCCATCTTATTACATTACACGCAATAAATTCAACCAGTTGTAATGACGATGATGAACATAACGAAAACTCAAATAATTACTTAAAACAATTAATTGAAAGTTTTGGGAAATTGATTCTGTGCCGGGGAAAAATTGTAACAGAAAAGATATTTGTGAAACTATTTTTAAAACAACATTTTCTAAGGCAGGTAGAAGGTTTCAAGTTAAATTACCTTTGAAACGAGAACTTGCAGAATTAAATTTAGGTGATTCATATTCAATTGCATTAAAAAGATTTAATAATTTAGAAAAAGATTTGCATCTAATCAAAAGCTTTATTCTGATTACTGTAAGTTTATAAACGAATACATTTCATTAGGGCATGCAAAATTTATTGATATCAATGAGTATAAATTAGGAAATAATCCCGTTTATTTTTTGGCACATCATCCCGTAATTAGAAATGAAAGTACAACCACAAAATTAAGAGTGGTTTTCGATGGGTCAATGAAAACGAAAAACAAAATTTCACTTAATGACGTCATGTATAATGGTGACATTGTTCAGTCAGAGTTATTCGACGTTTTGATTAATTTTAGGACATATAAGTTTATTTTCGTAGCGGACATTAAGCAAATGTACCGCCAAATTCTAATCCACCCCGATCATAGATCATTATTAAATATTATTTGGCGTGAAGAAAATCAAGAGTATCAGTATCTTCAATTACAAACCGTCACTTATGGATTAAAAGCAAGTCCACACTTAGCTACTAGATGTTTGGTAGAAGCAGCTCAACAAGAAGCGGCAAAATGGCCTCTTGCTAGTAAAGCCATAGCTAATAATTGCTATATTGACGATTTTTATGCGGAGCTGATACTTTAACGGAAGCCATATTGCTTCAAAATGAATTAATAAATTTATTAGGCACAATTGATTTAGAATTACACAAATGGTGCTCTAATCATCCTGCTCTCTTAGCTAATATTCCAATAAATAATAGGCAGGATCACGAAATAATTTTAGGAAAGGAAAAATTAATATTAAAACTTTAGGATTATCATTTAATGTAAAATCAGATAGTTTCAAATTATCTTGCCCTGTATTAGAATTAGAAAATAGATTTACAAAAGAACGGTTTTATCATTTATTTCTAAGTTTTATGATCCTTTAGGATTAGCGGGACCTATATTAGTCTCAGCAAAAGTACTTATGCAAAAGTTATGGTTATTGAATGTTTCGTGGGACGATGATTTACCACAAATAATTGAACAAGATTGGAAAAAATTTGCAAGTTCGTTATTGAAAATGAAAAGCATTGAGGTACCTCGTTTGATCGTCTTTAATGAATCTGTTCGCACAGAATTAGTAGGATATTGTGATTCATCTTCATATGCATATGGAGCATGTGTTTATTTACGCGAAATTTTAAGCAATAACGAAGTTCGTGTTTCATTACTATGCTCTAAATCAAGAATTGCACCGTTAAGTCAGAAAATTACTATCCCTAAACTTGAATTAAATAGTGCAGTACTTTTAGCTAAACTAACGCATAGATTATATAATTTATTAAAAATCGAATTCAAAAGTGTTTTTATATTCGGATTCAACAATAGCTTTGGCCTGGATTACCAGCAATTCAATTAAGTTAGAGTTATATGTAGCAAATAGAGTCAAGACAATTCAGGAGTTAACGAGTAAGTTTAATTGGCTTTACGTTAGAAGTCATGATAATCCCGCAGATTGTTTATCGCGTGAGTAGATCCACAAGATCTACAAATTCATGAACTATGGTGGACGGGACCACATTATTTAAAAACGTCTGAATTTAAACATGATTTAGGCGATAATAAAATGTATTTATAGAAATACCAGAAGTAGTATCGCACATAAGCATAACAAAAAGAGATCAAATGATGGTCGTTTTTAAACAATTTTCAAGTATTCAAAAATTAAAACGGGTAATAGCGTATTGCTTTCGATTTATTTATAATTTGAAAAACAAGACAAAAATGAAGCTAACAATTTAACTTCAAAAGAACTAAAAGATGCATTTATGTTTATTTTAAAAATAACTCAAGAAATTGAATTTCATGAAGATTTAAAGCGTTTAGTTTCAAATGAAATAATTAAATCAAATTTAAAAGCATTAAATCCTTTTATTGATCGTGAAGGAATTCTTCGGGTTGGGGAAGGTTGCACAATGCACCAATCCCTTATAATAAAAAACATCCTATCATTTTACCAAAAATTCACATATTACATCTTTAATTATTCAAAATGAACACATTAGTTTACTACATGCTGGTCCAAAGCAGGTATTGTTCAGTTTAAAAGAAAAATTTTGGTTGATAAATAGTAATAGAGAAATAAAAAAAGTTTTGCATAGATGTGTAATATGCTTTAAATTAAAAGCTAAAGTTTCTCAACAGTTAATGGGATCGTTGCCAGCGGACAGAGTAACAATAGCTCGAGTTTTTGAAAAGGTAGGACTTGATTTTGGAGGTCCTTTTTATATTAAACAAACCACATTAAGGCGATCAGTTATATCAAAGGCTTATATAGCTTTATTTGTTTGCTTTGTAACGAAAGCGATTCATATAGAAATAGTTTCAGACATGACGACGGAGGCCTTTTTAGCAGCCTTAAAACGTTTTATTGGGAGAAGAGGTTTTCCAATCATTATTTATAGTGACAATGGCAGTACTTTTAAAGGTGCCAACAATCAATTAAATGAATTATTTAAATTAATGGATAGCAAAAACATAAAGATAAGGTGGAAAATGCAGTTTCTAATTGGGGTTTTCAATGGGTATTTATCCCAGCTTACTCTCCGGTATTCGGAGGATTATGGGAAGCGGGAATTAAATCTGTGAAACATCATTTAAAACGCGTTGTTGGAAAAATAATTTCACGTATGAGCAGTTAAACACAATCATTATTCAAATAGAAGCCATAGTAAACTCCAGACCGCTTAGTCCAATTAGTAATGACGCATCCGATTATTCATATCTTACACCCGCTCATTTTTTGATCGGGTCCACTTTTACCAATGTCCCAGAAGCTGATTGTACTTCGATACCTATTAATCGATTAACATTTTGGAAAAGATGTACACAGATACAGCAATCTTTCTGGAAATCTTGGTCAAATGATTATTTGGTACAATTACAAAATCGACCAAAATGGCAACATAATTTACCTAATGTAGAAATTGGTATGCTTGTACTCATAAAGAAGACAATCGCGCTCCATTAGAATGGAAACTTGGACGCATTGTAAATTGTATAAAAGGAAAGATAGTAAAGTACGCATTGTACAGGTTAAAACGACTACAAATACTACTGTAATATCTATTTCAAAATTTGTGTATTACCTATTTATTAAATAATTATTGTGTAATTTTATGTACTACTAATACGACATGTTCGTCATTTGTAAGATTAATTTTAGTGTAATAACTTAAAATGTAAATATGTTTAGATTTAAATTGTCAATTTGTTTTTTTTGACATTTTCTGGTGGCCCAATTATGTTCGGCACAGGCTTCCATATTTACGGTGCGGTGGGGATGAACTCACCCCATTTAGATTTAAGAATATTTTGTGAGTCAGTCAGATCTTAAGAGTTGTTGTAAAGAGTAAGTTTAAGAGTCGTAAAATAAAATTATTAAACTACGATTCGTTTCCTTTAATGTAGAGCAATAAGTCTCCAACATTAAAATTGCGTAAATATGGAAGCCTGTGACGAACAACAGAACGACTTCAAAAAGTTTTTTTTCCTTTTTGGCTCCTATCTTTTTCCAGTCAATTTGACGCTTTTTTTATGTGAGAACTTTATCAAAGATAAAGTAATTTCTAGCATTAAAAAATTATCCCGGATACCAACTATTCTCGCCCGTCAATCGACGCGCAAAGTTGCCTTATGTTTCGTGTGGGGTTTTCGAAATACCTGTTGAATAGCGCTCGCGCTCCGCGCTGCAGTTTGTCTAATTAACTCCTGTTCATTTATTAAAATAAACAATATTGTTATGCATTATACATTGTTTAAATTTGCTTGTGTTCAATAAAATTTTGTTGGAGTGAATTTTCATTTAAAAAATGAATATTTTGATGGGTTTAATGATGACTTTGTTCTTTCAAATGTTATTCAATTACATTATTTCTTATTTGTTAAGTAATTTATTGCTACAGTAAGAAATTCCTTTTTAAACGCAGAACTGTGTTTATATTGAAACAATTAATATTTCGACAGGTTTTAACTTTATAAACATATTGTTTTTTTCTGATTTTTCCGAACTCAATGCCGCACCACCTTTGAGGTTAAGTTTGTCATGATATTAATAGCCATCATCTTCATTCTCACTTATCACAGGCAGTTCGTTTGCTTTTCTTTCATTGAAGCGGTTGATCTGGGTAATAGTTACAATCGTTGGAAGTTTGTCATCAATCTTGATCGTCTTTGTCATTCGAATCATATACATCTTCTTGCGCGGTGGTGCAGGCCCTGCGGCAAGTCTTGCACAAACAGAACATTTCAAACGTGTTTTTCGGCATTCACGCTCTGCTACATTGTTTGTACATCCACATAATACAATGTCCAGAACTTGGCGTGGTTTCGATTCCTGATCGGTTGTGATAGGCTCCAAGTGCATTTTTCTTTGCACCGATCCTCTTTGCCCTTTCATGATAGGTTCGAAGGAAATGTTGTCTCGTTGCTCGTTTCGCAACCTGACTTGAAAACCAAAACTGACTTATTGCGTTTACCTCCACGAACTCAGCGAGGCAATATTCTCTTCGAACATATCATCAAGTGCAAAATGAATCTGTGCAGAGACAAATGCACTTGGAACCAATGACAACCGATCAGGAATCGATACCACTTCATACTTCTGGACATGTTTGAAAGTTCTGTTTTGTGCAAGATTTGCTGTAAAAATTTTAGTGCAAGCGCGAAAGAAAATGTAGAAAACTCGAATGATGAAGACGACAGAAATTTACAACGATGGTACCTTTAACAAGAATCAACCGCTTCATTAAACCGAAAAGCAAGCCGTGATAAGTGATAATTGAAATGACGATGGCTATCAATATCATAGCAGGATGAGAAATTCACTAAAGAAAAAGTGAAAACTGTGGAGTAGGTCTATCGGGGAAACCACATGAAAAAAAAAGCGCCGTGAATTCAAGCACAAGGGTGGTGCGGAATTGAGTTCGGAAAAAGCAGAAAAAAAATTTTTCATAACCTCTTTATAAAGGTTAATTGTTTCTACATATAAACACAGTTCTGCGTTCAAAAATGAATTTCTTACTGTACCAATAAATTAATAACAAATAGCAATAGTGTAATTGAATAATATTTGGAAAAATCAAGTCATCATTAAAACCCATCAAAATGTTCACTTTTTAAATAAAAATCCACTCCAACAGGATTTTTTATTGAACAAATAGGTATATTTAAACAATGTATCATGCATAACAATCGTTTATTTTAATAAATGAACGGGGGACAAGTCGTATTATGATAAATGCAGCGCGGTGCACGAGCGCTATTGAAGTGTATTTCGAAATCCCGCCCGGCAACTTTGCGCGTCGATTGACGGACGAGAAATGGTGGTATCGGGATAAAGCCGTTCTGTCGGTTTTGAAAGGCAATAACTTTTTTTCCCGTTAAACGCACAGTTTTTGTCATATAGTATATCTGAAAATATAACTCAAAAGGAATCCAAAGACGCCAAGTTTACGACTGTGTGATAATTAGAAGCGCGAGACAAAAATAAAAAAAAAACACCAAATCAAGATGGCGACGAAGGAATGGTTTTAGGGGTGCGCAAACTTAGAGTTAAACTAACCGAGAAAAGTCCTTTCAAACGGGGGGTAAAAGAAACAATGTATACAAAAATGGTGGGTCAATCCCTAAATGCACTGGACTATACTTGTAATGCGAGTATTCAAAAAAATCAGAACAAAAGCATAGTTTTATCAAAAAAGAGCTAATAAAACAACAGAAGATAGGAATGCATAATTGTATAATTAAACTAACCCTAAAATTTATTTTAATTTAATTTTGCCATTTAAAAAGTTAAGTATTTGACAGTTTCTGATTGTCAACTTTGAAAAAAGCAGTAGGCAAATGCGATACGAAAGAAGTGTTAGCAAAGATTTGAAATATTGGCTGAACTCTCTAGAAATCACAAATATAAAAAATTCATTAATTTATTTCAATCGGTTCAAATTGTGAATTTCTTAAGAGGCCCTGTAAGTCTAATGCATTTGGAAATTAAATATTACATATTGTTACGTGTTAAATGATAAATTATTTATGTGAGAAAACGCTTTCAATAAGCGCCTATAATTGGGCAACCAAACTCTCAAAACGCTAACAAGTTTTGGGAATCGTCTGCGCACGACTGGTTTATCGTAAAATTTTTGATTAACAATTCGAGCGATGGGTATTTTCAAAAAAGCCGCAGGTGTAATCAGTTATTGCAACGGAAAAACAAATTTAATTGTTTTAAATATTACCAATATAAGTTGCAGGCGTTTATACTCGTTAAAATAACCACCCTGGTAAGCAATCATCTTGTAGTAATCAACTGGGAATAATTTGTCTTTATTTTAGTGGTTTTTTCCCTCTTTATTCGTATCTGGCATTTTTGGTCAACGCATTTATTTTGGAGTCTGTATCGAAAACCGGAAGAGACGTTGGCTCATTATTGGTGTTCCGCTAATTGACGTCGATTGCAACCTTTGTTTTTGATGCGCCAAAGAACTACGACATCTAGAAGTGGTTCATGTGTCCTTCTATTCAATCAACAACAATCAAGAGGAATTAATTTTGTGGATGGTCCAGATCATACCAGGAATCCTTTTTATTCGGAATCACCTGAAGATTAAAAAGGTCAGACCTCTTAATTTTTATCTTCATTTTTTATGTGTTGACATTGCCATTACCGCACTAAACGTAAAATTTTTAACACTATTTATTACAACGCGAATCTGTCTTTAGATTCATTATGTAAATTATTTATTGGCGTTGGTTACTGTAATGGTTATCCTTTTTGGTGTAATTCGAAATTAAATTTAACCATATTGTTCTTATATATGCTTAAATGATAAAGATCACCCTGCGATTATAGTAATCTTTACTAATGTTATTTATTTTTTTTGCCACTTATTGATCTGTTTATGCAAAATATACGTGTCGTTACTTATGCACAATATTTTCTTACATTTCTTTATATAATTAGGAAGCGTGGCGTAAGTCGGCTGACCTACGTTCTTTTCTGCGTAATTTTCAGCCTGGCGCCCATTCAATTAATTTCTATAAGTTGCGTATTGCTGACAGCACGCCACTCATCGACTGAAGGCATTTTATTTTCTTTACCTTCCTAAACGTAACAATATGTAAAGCAACGATGACACATGTCTTTGATAATATGATGATGTTGATCATAAAATTTAATGTAGTATTCAGGTATTGTGTCACAACAGGATCATTCCATTAAAAACAAAGATTGCGTCAATTACCTGTAGATCTGAAAGCACCGTCATTTGAGCAATACGTAACTGAACGAAGCATACTGA